>CDMC01000008.1:964099-1443514 GCA_001511075.1 Aspergillus calidoustus
CCAACCACCTCCCTCCCGGCTCGGCCAATCCGTTCAACATGGATCCCTGCCTGGTCCTGACCTCATAGTCCTCTTTAAGTCTCCCAAGATATCTCTCGGAAGTACTTGTATTCCCGGGTTCCTTCCTGACTTCCATGTGAGTTCCAACTCAAATGCAAAACATGTTTTCTCCACTAATTGAGGAAGTCATGGCCCGACAACCATTCTACCATACCGACGACGAGGTCGGCTTTGATTCGCAAACAAAGCGAGACGCTGTGTCAATACCCCATACTATCCCAAGCGACTGCCAACAAGAGCTTCTCGACCGAAACCTGGGCTGTCTGAATACCGGGGCAGAGCTTGAGGTAAAGGGTCGAGGCCCAACGAGGCGGCGAATCCAGGTTGCAGTAAGTCAACCCTCCCAAAAGTAGACGGGTATACAGAGAGCTGAGAACGTCTTCTACGTGGCTAGTGCGTGAGATGCCGCAAAAGGAAGATCAAGTGTAGTGGCGATGTTGGCGACGGCCTCGGTTGCTCCAATTGTCGGAGTGCGGGAAGCACACCCTGCCAGTTCTTGAGGGCAAGCTTGTCCCTTCCCCCATTCACTCTTCTCTTCTTCTTATAATAATGATTGAAAAGGTCAACTCTTCAATTTTCTCCATAGTGCCACCGAAAGCACACTCTGCAGGGTCTGGATGGCCCTATCCACCGAATGATATAGTCTCTCAGAGATCCGGAATATACGCCCCTTCCGTGGCTTGCAAGTTGGAACTCTTATCTGCAAAGTCTCCCAGCTATCGAGGTTCTCCATTTTTGCGAATACCAGACCATGAAGTGGCTTCTGACTCTCCAAATCCCTATGGCCGCCAACCCTATGCCATTGACTCCACAACGAACTACGAGGACGAGTCCGCGACCCCGTACAATATCCCGCCGTCATCCGCGTACATGCTACCAAGCTCACCCCAGGTGCTCATGACTGATTATTGTGCATCGGGATGGGGTTCCAGAAACTGGGGGCCAAGTCTTCAGGGTGGGAGAGCACCCGGTGACACGATGTTGTCTGAAGCTGAGTCGGACAACACTCTCAATCCAGCTTACTCTTACGTGATGCCTGGGCAGGCTGGGCAGGCAAACGAAGCTCTCAGTATGACGACTACCCCAGTTTCGCTGACTTCTCCCACCCAGGGAACAGAGCGGACACTGCCCAACCCTGCCAGTCGACACACTCTCCCCGGAAACAACAATGGACCTACCACAACTGCTGAGGATATCCCTACCCGCGACTACAGGTTAGGTTGGAGAACTAAAGCAACTTCTAATATATCTCTTGGCACTGCCACGGGGAAGCGGGTCAGGTTGGTTCCATCCTGTGCGCAGGACACGTCCTTCGGACTCCTACCAGGAGAGTCAAGCAATGGATCCTCCCCCTCGACACAGTCCTCTGGCGCTTTTGCAAGCTCGGAAGCAGCGGGATCCGTCGCTGATCCAGGCGACGAATACCGTGGAGCAATGGACAGTCGACTAAGAGGTTTCTCGCCAAGACACAACAAGCGGGCCATGTCCCCTTTCCACTCCAAGGCAGATTATTACAGTCATACCAGGCCAGCGTACAGAACCCGCTTGGCAGGCGACACGAGCTCCGAGAGCACCTTGATTACCGGATTGCCGTATGAGCGGCCGAAGCATCCGATGCCTATTCCAACGCTCACTTCCGATGAATTCTCAGATTACAAGATTGCGCCTGGGCACTTCTCGACACCGGTTCCTGCTCTCGGTCATTCCAGTGGCTTCTGACCGTCAATGTGATAGCGCTATGCTGCGCATCGAGATTGACTATTGACGCAGTGGCGAACATTCGGATACGCTGAAGAAGTACGCATGGCGACGACAGGTGATTCGCGAGCGCGAAGATGCGTAAGTCCTCGGGGGTTGTGGAAAACAGCAAAACGCCAGGTCACAATTCATGCGGCCTGTCAACCTCCGGCTATCACGTTTCTTTTTTCTTTTCTTTCTTCTTCTCCATTATTCCTAATCTTCCGTTTTCCTCAGTCCATTTCTCTCTTCACCCTCGACTTTTCCACCACGATACACTCGGTCGATTACACGGCCAGAACCTGCTTTGTCCTGTTTGGGAAAGGAATCAAACGCACTGCTAATCCAGTCCTTTATTCGTGTTTTGTCAGACCGCTTCCTAACCTTCAGCTGATCAACTGTGGGTGGTTTGCATTGGCACTTCTTGTTTGCGTCCATGTCACCTTAAGATAACTAATGACGGTGGCGTGTTGGCCGGGTTCTGATCTTAATTTGTTGCACTTGCACCTTGCAATGGCGTTGCGTTCTTTTACCACTTGCCAATCCCAAGCCGACACAGCCTTGTCCAGTTGCATTTCTAGCTTTAGTTAATACCCTAACATCATATTGTCTATTACCACCATTGGCCAGGGTACTCTGTAGAACAAAAGAGTCGCGCGCTTTAGCTCTGAAGCCCATGGGCCGGAGATAGACTCCGAAAATGACTGACTGGTCCTTTGAAAAGTACATTCAAAAACAAAAACGAGGGAGGAAAGGATGAGAAAGCCTAGACTCCAGCCAGCCAAACACCCATACAATTGAGATAATCTGACGTGCACCTGCCTCAGCTTGACATCCCAAGGCTCGGGCAGCCATCTTCCGTCCATCCCAATGCAAGTGCTTCCGATTCTGAACAGTCCACTTCACCAAGTATGACAAACCAGACCAACCAAGGGACCAAACCAACGCCGCCACCCAAAAAAAAAGGTTACGCTTCGGCTCCGGATGTAAAGGAAAAGCAACACAGATCCGGGTAGTCCGCTACAACTGTGATGGCATCGCTCGCTGCGTCCCGTTCCGTCCGCTTTACCGCACTACATAAAACGCCAGATTAGTCTAATCCGTCCACACGCAGGAATCCTTGAAAGACTCGAGCGTTATCTGGGGTGTGTTATTGGTCGGGGATCCTCATGCAGAGATTCCCAGGAGGCGGCTTCCATGTTGCATGCAGAGGATCTACAGTAGGGTTACTATGCGCGCAAGCACTTTGCTAGCTGGGTGCGGACCTGGCCCGTGGATGGAAGTCGGCACGGGAACGGGAACATGAAGGTGCGCAAGCAGGGATATCCTTTCCATTGGGACGGTTTTGCACTTGCAGTAGCGTGAGTCGCAGTGTGGGCTGGACGCTGGACGCTGGACGCTGGACGCTGGACGCTGGACGCTGGACGCTGGACGCTGTACTCTGGGCTGGCTCTTGCAGAATAGGGTGCGGACGCCGGATGTCAAGGGGAAGACTCAGGGAGCTTCAGCTTGAGGATGGGAAAAGTACGGGTGTGTGGGCGGTACTTTGATTTAGTGTTTGGGTGGTAGGTTTGCTTTCCCTTTTGTTTGCCTCCGCTGGGGATGTGACCTTGGCTGTGGCTCTGGAGTGGATTGTCCTAGAAGTACTACGCTTGGACCCGGCAAATGAACAGAAAGTGTATTGAAAAAGCAGACTATGTGAACATACCACCGTGCAACCAGACCAGATTTTATTTTTTTTGGATAATTGATTGAAGGTGAAGAAGGGCCGTTGGGAGATAGGAGTCATTGATGATAATGATACAACAGAGCAAGACCTTGGACGCGCATTCTTTCTTGTTCTCTTTCTTCGGTCTTTTTTGTTGCTAATCACAGGGTTGTTGGGGTTATCGTTATTATCATCGTGGACTGATCTCAGCCTTGCTGCGTCCGAGTCCGAGTTGCGAATCCGAGTCCAAATCAGAATATGTAGCCCAGTTGTCTCGCCACATTCTCCCTCCAACCCCCGAGCACCAGCACAATCATCCCACAGTAGCTCACGCACACGCTTAGTCCTTGTTCTTCTTGGGGCCCTTGACCTTGGCGGTACCGCGGAACTTCTTGGAGCGGTTCTTCCGTTGCTTGCCTGTACTTGGTGTTAGCCTCACATTCTTCTGCTGCTGCTGTTGCTGCTGGTGTTTCTTCTGTAGGATAGGTGGACGTACGCTGCTGTCGGCTGGGCTTCTCGACCTTCACGCCAGCACCGATACGGACAAGACGGTAGTGGGGCTCGAACTTCTTTAGGGCCTCGGTGGAATCGTAGATCATAGCGAAGCCAGTGGTCTTGCCACCACCGTACTGTGTGCGGAAACCGAAGACGGAGACCTGGTCCTTGTTGGACTTGTACAGGTCGGCGAGCTTCTCACGGAGCTCATCCTTGGAGACGTTGGCGCGGTTGGGGTGCAGGACGTCACTAAAAACAAGTCTTGGATCAGTATCCCGTTATGAATACCCAAAAGGTCGAACCAAGTCGAAAATATCCAAAAAGCGAAATTCCATCTCTTCCTCATTCCTCAAAATGCATGCTTGTTCCAGTTCCCATCTCATCCCCTCCATCGGTCTTGGGTGTGGTGCGGGCGCAGTGCAGGAAGGAAAAAGGAGCCTTACACGACCATCTGCTTGCGAGCAAGAAGAGGGTTGCGGATGAACTTGCGAGTCCGCAGGGTAACGGGAGCGTCGGCCATGATTGTGGTTGTTGTAGGCTTGACAAGACTGAACCACCAGCAGCGAGAATGACAAGGTCAGGGGGTGGTTGGATGTCGCTGTCGTTGTCGTCAATTCTGGCGTCGAGTTGCGCTTCGTTCAATTTCGTTTCTTGTGCAAAGTCGGCTGTGGGCTCGGCTAGAGTGCGCTAACCGCTAGCAGCTAGCGTAGTCACGAGACCTGTCTCCGCCGACCCAAGTTATAGATACCTCCCCAACCCGTCACACCAACCACGACAATAACTTCGGAGCTTTGTGCATTTGATGTTCGTCTCATGGCAAGTGGTCGCCCGCTATGTACGATCAGGTAGCGCTCCTCGCAGCGCAGTACTTTGAACAAGTCGACCCTCCGAACCTCACCCTCCCCAATGGCCCCACTCTCGTCACCCCCGCCATACAAAATGCGATCTACGAGAACATGTTCAATGAAGACACGGCATGGCCTCTCCCTCCAGCTTCATACCAGACTCGCGTTCTGAAGGTCATTATTGCACGGATTGAAGAAGCGATCTGCGATCCAGAGGAGGATGTATGAGTATGCCTACGCTTTTTTCATTCCCGACCGCAACAACCCGAAGTAAGCACGTTTGAATACGGAGTAAAGGCTCAGACATCATGAACTTTATAGGAAATCCTCGACAGCCTCCTGGAGAAATGGACCTCTCTCCTCTCGACACCCAGGTCCTCCGCCCTCGAACAGGCTCAGAACCTCACATACATCAGATACACCGCTCCATCCTCGGCCGCAGCCTCCGAAAGCACAGAGTCCAGAACAATAATAACTTCCGAAAACCGCTCGCTAATCCTTGCCTCGGGGACAACTGGCTTCCGTACCTGGGAAGCTGCCCTGCATTTAGGTACATTCCTCTCGACTACAAATCTCGGTCAATCTCTGGTTGTCGGCAAGCGCGTGTTAGAGCTAGGTGCTGGAACGGGATTCGTCTCCCTTCTGTGCGCGAAACACCTAGCTACTGAGAGTATGCTGGTTACGGATCGCGATCCGACGCTTCTCGAGCAGATAGATGACTGTATTGCAAAGAATGGCCTTGAGAAGACCAAGATTCGAACGGGGATCTGGGAGTGGGGTTCACCACTGCAGGTTCCTCGATTTTCTCACGATGATGAAACTGCAACAGAGCGTGGCTTGACCGGTTTTGACATTGCGCTGGGAGCAGATCTTGTATGTCATCTTGTTCACTATATTTGGAGAGAGACTAATTGGATGATGAGATCTACGACGTCGACCTCGTCCCCCTGCTCGTCTCCACAATCAGAGATCTCTTCGACAATTACTCGTTGCACGAGTTTGTCATCTCCGCAACAGTGCGGAATGAAGATACTTTCCGCACATTTCTAGACGCCTGCAGTAAGTTTTGTCTTCCTGCCCGCGCCTCTCTCTCACTTTCCAGCGATGTTTCTCTTCTCTCCTTGTCTTGTAGACATCTGATATCATGTCTATCTGTAGAACGGAACCGCTTCGCTGTAGACCAGATACCCTTTGACTCTCCGCCAAGAGAAACACAAACGGGCTTCTTCCATTCGACTAGTATCCCTATAAGGACGTACCGAATCAAAGCTTCATCTTGACCATCAGGTCTAGGTATTACCCTAATCGATAATGGAAGATGTTATCGAATCAATTACACAACAAGCGCGTTTCAATATAATATTCAAATCATAGTCCGGTTCAGTAGTATGGTATACAAGAAGGGGTAATGTAAGGAAAGTGAGTTCCTAAGATCAAATATGTGAATGGAATGAGAAGGAGATACAAAAGAATGCGGCGTGTGGCGTGGGTATCGTAATCTATGAATGAAGCGAAGAACACCAAGCAACCGGGTCACCGAACAAAAACCAAATGAGGGTCCGTTCCAGTCCAATGCAATCCAGATATGCAACGCGGCGCAATGCAATGCAAGCAATTAGGCGAATAATAAAGCAACCGATCCGTGACAATGGACGGGAGGTATATAAAGAGAGTAAAGCATATAGCAAGAGAATAGGATATGAAGATGGAATGTGTACGTGAGAATCACTCAGCGAGACTCTCCCTCAGCAGGCCCTCATTCAATTGCTCAGCATGAATAGAGACAGGCGGTGGAGGCGGCGGCCGAAATCCCATAATCGGACCCTTTTGGTTCACGCCTGGGTATCTGAATCTCATGGGAGGTCGCTTCGCTGGCGCTGAAGAGGATAAAACGGATGTCCGCTCAGATGAGACTGTTGACGAAGCGGAGGATTGCGCTGGCGAAGGTTCCTCCGTGAGCGGCTTGAGGCTGCTGCGGGAGGCGACTGGGGCAGTACCCCAGCGGCCACGAACCCAGCCGCCGACACGGCTGCCGAGGGTGAGAATGCGGGTTGGTGTGAGGGCGGAGTCGTCCAGGGGTGAGGATGAAGGGGTCGGGTTGTTATCAGTTTGTTGCTGTGAAGCAGCGTGAGTGGCTGCGACGGAAGCGAGAATGGACTGGGGTGACTTGTGCGAAGGTCTCGCGGGCTCTCGGCCAGCGGTGACAGTCGTGGTTGAAGTCAGCGTAGAGGAGAGGTCGGATGACAAGATTCGACGCTGGACACTGATTGGGAGAGCGCCAGATGTAAGCTCGCTCATGCGGGATGGGCGATGGCTGAGCGTGTGGATGTCCATGCCCGCAACTGAGAACAGGCTCTCGTGGGAGGTAGATCTGCGCACTGTCCCGTACGGCGAGGATGTGAAGAATATGTCCTCGTCCCCGGTAGGAGATTGAGTTCGAGAAATCGGCAGGGCATCTTCAATCTCCTCTGGGATGGCTGCCTGCACAGCGAGCTCGCTAATCTCTTCATCGCTCATAGGGCCGCCGTCAGTCCCATCCAACGTGCGGTATGCATCCAGAGGTCCGCCAATTTTGTATCGTCCATTCCGGAGTGGCGACGTAAAGACTGCACTGTCAGGGCTGGTAGGCTGCGACGAATCGAAGCCACGCTCCACGCGGTCAAATATAGAAATAGACGACCGATAAGCCGACTGAGGCGAGCTGGCCATGGAATCAGGCGGCACGGGAGATTGCAGCGTCCAACGCTGTGACGAGGCTGGGGGTATCGAGACGGACGTTTGCGACAGTATTGTGGAAGCAGATGAAGTAGAAGGCTGAGACCGATGCTTGACCTTGCGGGAGGTTTGTATACTTGTAGCAGAATGCAGAGGCGGGTTCCCCAGAGAGCGGCGCTTCTTGGACCGACGAAAAAGAGAGCCCTTCTCCTTTTTCGCAGCCGTCGGGGTATGGTAGTGATGGTGGATATGGAACTCTTGTGAAACCCGATTCGCCTCGTTTGTTTCCAGCTCCTGGCTCAACGTTGTCGCTGGTCGGTCATTCTCAACCGCAGCTAGAGGCTGGTGCGATAGAATCTGATCGCGCAGATTCTGTACTTCTTGGTTGGAGCTCTCAAGCATCTCCCGCAACTCCATGACCCCCATCTGTAAATTAGCATTGTCCTGGAGTATGTCCTTGACAAAGCGCGACACCACGCCGCTTGTACCATTCGTCCGCCCCAGGTTCTGAGCAGCCGCTGCTCCCTTGAGTCGGCCTGCTGCGCCTTCAAGCTCTCGTTCAACCGCACGCCGACGCTCCATCCGCTGGACTAATTCGGCGTGCCGCTCGCGCTCCTCGCGAGCCTCCTTTTCAATGCGATCTACCTGGTCATGAAGGTCTCGCAATGTGCACTCGGCCTTCTTCCACCGCTGCATCGACGACTTGGAGTCCTCCTGAGCCATCAGCAGCGTTTCCTGCAGTTTCGACTGCTCCGCTTCCATATGAGCCAGCTGCGCCTCGAGATCGGCGGCGCGCGCCGCCGATGCAGTCAGATTGCGCAGCTCCGCCTCGCTACTCTCCAGCGCGGCGGTTAGTGTTTTGGCATGGGCATCAGAGTCCGCGACGGCCTTGTTTAGGCCGTCTAGCTGCTCGAGTAAGCTGCGATTTTCCTCGACGATGCGAGCATTTTCAGCCTGGACCTGGCGCTTCTCGCGCTCCAAGTTGTCGATGCTTGCAAATAACCGGCGACGGTCCTCTTCCGCCTCGGCCATATAAGATTCATGGCGATGAAGTAGAGCCTGGAGAGCAAAAGTTAGCGACGACGAGCTCATTGCAGACCCTGATGATAGAGAGCAAGGAAACGAACGAGACAGCGGGACAAAATCGGGGACTGGTATTTCGTATCCATCGCAATGAACACACTAGGAATCGCGCGTTCCCTTGGTTTCGTCCGTGCTGGGAAATCCACAGCGAGAGGAATTCAAGCCTCAGCAAGCAATGTTGAGGTGCAGGAAGTACGTATGACAGAAAACAACAAAAATGTAGGAGAGTAAACAATAGTTAATGGATGATAAATACCAGTCGTGGCACCAGATGACGGCCCGACAACCAACCCAAACAACCGAAAATAAGCATATGCATTAATACCAAGGAACGTACCTGGCCTAACCGCGCGGCGGTCTCGAGATCCTTCTCGAGCCCCTCCAGCGCAACATGGTTGTTTTGGAGGTATGCGCACTCCTTCCGGCCACAGCAGCAGTGGAGATCCTCCCGGCTGGTGGATGAGGAGTGCGTTGGAATGTAGCTTTCCACCTGGCTCGTGCCTGTCGTTGCACTTGCGCTGGCCCTGTCGGGGCCAGGGCTACTATTCCAGGGTTCGGATTCCATGGCTGAAGGAGTTCGTCCTCTCTAGCGCCAAAGTTGACGAGAGACAAACTACCGTTGGAGCAGGAATGCAGGAGGTGGACTACCCGGCGTAAGTGGATGAGTTGGCAGTGACACCGCCCGTGTGGAGCGATGAGCTGGTAAGGTACCGATGCAAGAACCTAGACCAGGTCATCGAAGCTGTGGGTGGGTTGGAGTTGGAGAAGACTTGGAAAAAAGAGAGAAGAAAAAGAGGGGAAGTGATGTCAGTTCGAAGGCAAGTTCGAGTTGAAGTCCAAGCTGAGTGAGACGAAACGAATTATTCCCTTCTCTTCGACCATCGCTATACATAAATAGACTGGGCAGTGGCTCTGCATCCCTCAAGGCAAAAATCATGACTCTAACCAATAATACTAACGCTGGACAGGAACTGGCGTCAGGTGGAGACGGACGTCAGGTGATCACTAACTACTCGAAGATGGGTCCAAGCAACACATAGACTTGATGCTAAGCAATGTTGTCACATGATTGTCCACCTTGCCTCTTTGCTTTGCTTTTATCTCTTCGCAGCAGCCAGTAGGCCTCCCCCGCCTTATGTTGTATTCCATGCCCAAGGGAGTGGTACAGTAGTACACTATACAGCCAACACAGGAAGGCGAACTACGTGCCAATCGGTCTATCAAGCGTCAGGCAGGCGCGAGATCATGAAGTCGTACACCACACAGGATGATCCGCATTGTCGGGAATTTGTGGCTCCAGGACCCTGAGCAAGCTCTGCCCGCCAAAGAATTGCTCCTACGAGGAGCTCCTCGCGCTTATCCAAGCTTTCGAGGTGCGACAGATCGAGGAAGCCAGAGCGAAAAGGACCAAAGGCAGGTATTTTCTTCCCGTCCAGGCATATATTCATTGAAAGCTAATCCGTGACCAGATCAAAAGTCCTTGTCCCAGTGGAGTCTTGATGAAGCTTTTGAGCGTTTTCGACAGAGAGAAGTTGCCCTGTGGCTCAAACGAGGTGTCGTTCGCCCAATAGAATACTTGGTTCGCCGCAGTGGCGAGCTGGACGCTCCCATTGCGTGCCACTTATACAACCCTACGTTCAGCGTTGACGATCCAAGCCGCCAGGAAACCGAAGACTTTTCCAATTTCTCGCTTGTCCAGCTCAAGAGTGCTGGTTTTTCGACCGAGAATAACTGTTTGATCTTTGATCATATTGCCCGAAGAGATGCTAGCAAACACTGTAGAGACGTGTACCCCGACGATTTGCTCGATATTCATTAAGAATTTACGTTTGCACTCCGAGCAGCAATGAAGGCCAAGGTTGAGGTTTGTTGGGGTGCAAATGTTCGGCAACGCATGTTGAAGAAGGTTTGTCTCGAGCCTCTTCGTCTTTGGGGAGATTTTACTGGTATGGTTCTGTATTTAGAGCTTGCGCCTCGAAAGACATCTCTCGTCCGGTTTGTCATTTTTGTGGCGCACCCGCAGCGTTTCATGTACGTCAAAAGTGATGGTGAGAATGCTCGAGCTTGGCGTCAGCGGTTTGGAGCTCCGCAAGACCAAGCTTTGGTTGTTGCTGCTCGATTATGTGACATCCATATCAGCCCAAGCTTTTATGAGCTAGACTCTTGATTGCTCCAGAACTTATGTGTGCCGCGCGAGATCAGCGCTAGAAGGAACGTCTGGAAAGGCCAGGCAGTGATTCAATTGAGCAAGGCTTTCCCTGACACCATTCTTTCCGCAGAGACATCTCATCGATTTCGTGTCACAGGGGAAGACCAGGCTGCCCTTCGCCAAGTATTGACCCTAATCAAGTCGGTACAAATTAATGAGGCGGCTAGCATTCCTAATCTAACGGATGGCAGAGTCTTGGTATGCCCCCCTTCACTCTAGTATTTTTCTTGGCTTATTTCTATTAGAGAAACACTCGGTTGCGCAAGATAGCGGACTTTTGGAAAGAACTCCGTATGCCTTTATCAGCGTTCACCTATCCCTCCTGCGTTGCATTGCACAAGGCACAAACAGACGGCGTACAGGCTATAGCCACTCTTTCAGAGCAGCTTCCGGAGGAGTTACAAGATCTGGATTGCTGGGATTGGGAAGATCTTCCTAGGCCATCGGACAACTTCATACAATCGCTGAATGGCCTCAAATTCAACAAGCGCGAAATATCAAGCCGGCCTGACCTTGAACTTGCTTTTTGTCTCCTCCAGAAATGTGAAGGTAATCCCAGGTCATTAATATAGTTGCACTGGCAGCTTCAGTCCTAACTGCGTATGGATGGATGATTGCTCGTTCGCGAAAGCCCTCTGTTGACAGTAGGATTATTTTTCGAGCGTCTCCCTATGATACTGTCGCGCGAAAATGTTCTGGA
The DNA here is from genome assembly GCA_001511075.1 of Aspergillus calidoustus. Taxonomy (NCBI): domain Eukaryota; kingdom Fungi; phylum Ascomycota; class Eurotiomycetes; order Eurotiales; family Aspergillaceae; genus Aspergillus; species Aspergillus calidoustus. Next base: position 975,652 of record CDMC01000008.1, read on the forward strand.
TGCGGTAAGCAACACCTTGATGACCCTTTTCCATACTGGTCAATATTCGACCCTGATCGGTACATTATCTGGTACTATTTCAACTCCAATTGTGGTCGCCCGGATTGTCAAGCGAGTACGTTAGACTGGTACCTCTTGATGGCCGTCTGAAGCACCATCCAGTTAGCAAGGAAGCTCTGAAAAAGAAGAATGTCAACCAATTCGACGCTTGGTTCCTACTCCGCGCAACAGAACTTGGAGCACTCCCTTCCGAACTCGAAGTCATATGCCAGGGCTGCGGGGAGACGAGATCCGTGCGGGCGAGGTGGACTGGCCATCCAAAACCCAGATTCGTGGTAGCGGTGCACAAGTGCGCCAAATCCGGCTTAAGAACTGACTGGTTGCCAGCTGGTTATCCGTTCATCCGTAGTGCACATCTTAGTCGACTCTGGAGCACATTTCAGAAAACGCAGGGATTTGACATTACTAGTTACCCACGCAGACCCGATATCTACTTCAACGAAGATCTCACAGCATTGCTGGCCGAATTGCCGCCCTAATTGAGGCCCAAAAGTTGCTCGAGGACGATAAGTCGGTGACACAAAAGAGGACTGCCAGTGAGATGTATGGTGAGGTCCTAGTATGATTAATGATCGCTATGAATGGTGCTTGAGGGTAGAGACTGCACTAACTCGGAATAGTATACCGATTCTATGTATTCCGAGTTACCTCTAGCAAGTCCAGTCGGGCACCATCCATTCCATATTCCCTCTATCTTCTCAGTGCTGATCTTTCGTACATAATCAACTATATTGACGAGTTGACATATCGAGATAAAGCACGCTATAAGTTCTACTGCCTACTACGTATAGGCAAGGTTCCAGCCACCACTCGCAACAATATCAGCTAGGCTTTGCGTGTTTTGTTGCCCACACCCGGGGGAAGGGGGAAATAACGCAACCTTACCTAGAGCAGGAATGTTTGCTGTCTCAGGATTAGGGTTAGTCGTGTATGAAAGGGTGGTTTCCAATCTTTAGTTGAGAACTTCGGTCGATTACAGCTGTTGTGGTCATGACGGTGCCACCCATGTCTGTCAATATAGGCGTCCTTTGATCAAGAGGGCGAGAAGAGGGTGGCAGAGAAAAAGACAAAGGTGTAACTTATCTTTAAACACACTCAATGGACGATAGTATTATCCATTGCGAAAAGGCCTGTTTATTGCGTGTTTGAGATCAGGAATCTCACTCACCTCTCTATTCTGTACTAACGTCACAGCTGGCCGAGAAGAACATTGCAAAACCAAAGGACGACGATAGTCGTGTAGAGGGAATAAAGGAATTAAAAAAAATGTAAGGCCCGAACCGCGGTTTGAACGCGGGACCTCTCCGACCCAAACGGAGAATCATACCTAATTGTAAGTTAGAAACTGAGTCTAATTGGAGGGTTAACTGGACATTGACATACCACTAGACCATCCGGGCGATAGTTAATTAAGGATTAAGGCTATGCCAGCTTTCACACATTAACCGCACAGGGTGAATAAAACAGCAAAAGAGAAAAAAAAAAGGCCCGAACCGCGGTTTGAACGCGGGACCTCTCCGACCCAAACGGAGAATCATACCTGATGAATGAATTAGAAGCTGAGGCGACTGGCGGCTGCATTGTGTAGCGACTTACCACTAGACCATCCGGGCAATTATTACTAAGACCTTGTAGACTTTGACTATATACCATGCCTACTATGACGAGAAGCTTCGGTCGTCAGCCCACGTTCGATTCTCCTAGTTAGGTAGAAGTTAACAGATACTGACATAGGAATATCCGACCATGCACAGTCTTATATCATCAGCAGAACAGTGATGAGAGAAAATGACCCGAGCTATGGACAGGGTTTCGCGGAGGCCGAGGGCTGGTCTCATCTGTGGCCTTCCTCAACGATACATGGCCACTGCTTTTCAATGATCCGCTGATTTCTGGCACCACCTGTGATGCAAAATATAGTATATTACCGGCTAGTGTGCTACATTAGCCGGCCTTAAACTCAAATATATCTGGGGAAACTCCTCACCGGAGGAGGGGAACGGAGAGGGCGGGCGGGTACTAGTAGGGTAACGGATACAACAGGTAAAAATAATCACAAGGTGAGAGTGCCAAATCTTCAGATGCCAGTCTGCGAATGCCATATCAACAAATAGAACCACAATCCCATCCAGACGCGCCGCAAAACAACTCGAAGGAGAACTCATTGTAGAAAGTCATTGCGCACATTGATAAACGCCCCAGCGCCTCCCTCTTCACTGATCTCGTTGACTAATACTTCTGTTTGTTGATACAGCCGCTCCAGAGCCGCTGCTGATGACTTGCCAAGTGACACTACACACGTTAGTTATGAGCCGTCAGCGAGGATAGTGACCATTACCTAAAATCGCCGAGTTTAATTCTTCCGCAACAGCAACGCGTCCAGCTGGATCCAGATAGTGACCATGCACCGAGCGCTTGGGATCCGGGTAAGCCACAAGCGAGAAAATGTCATCTAGCATCTTCTTGTCCCCTCCGTTCTCGTCGTTTGGGTAGTCCATTCGAAGTTGCTGCCCATATTGCACTGCGTCGGTTAGCAGCTGGTTGGACTTGGTTGCGGTCTCGCTCTCTTCCATGTCCATGCCATCAACCTCCCAGCCGTCGCGGTCATGCATGTGTTCATCAAGCTCCATCTCTTCGTCAAAAACAGCGCTGTCCGAGAGACCGTTGGTAGCTTTTCCCTTCTTTGCTGCTGACGACAACTCGGTGGAACGCCGCATCATCTCCAAAAACTTTCGGCACCGTAGTTTGAAGTGTATGTGGGGGTATTGCTGTAGAACGTTGGCGTAATAGGCGTTAGTATACTTTAGAGCTTTATCAATATCGCCCTCGAGAATAGCCGCGCGAATTTCTGAGATCAATTAGTAAGATATACCACATGAACAATGGGTGTTTCATACTTTGTCGGTTGATCGCTTCCAGATCCTCTTCGACTTCGTACTTTTTCAGCTGCGCCTGGCGGCCATTCTCCAGTGCTGCCGACTCAGCCGCAACTTCTTCAGCAAATGCTCGAGCAGTCTCTACGTATCCATCATGGGCTAAAAACTGCGCAACCAACTCCTGCAAGAAGGCAGATTCATCCAGTGGGGGTTGAATGTTAGCGATGCTTGTCAATCGGATTTCCGAATGAATGGCAGCTTTCTCTTTCTGTTGGGTGAATTAGCCGTTGTCCCGAAGACCTTGATAACCAAGCCCACCCGCATTACGTACCTTGACCATGCCGTCGATATCAAACATAAATGGTTGTTTGCCGAAATTGACGGATAAATGCACCGGCGGTTGTTTCTTCATGCCCACGGATGGATAAACTTTCAGATTTCGCAGCTCCCGGAACGCGTTACCTGGAGGTGTTAGAACGCCATAGTCTGTCCTTTGTAGACGCAACCCATACCTAGAAAGACACCGTTCTTTGTGAAGAAGGCACAGCCACTCGAAAAGTTTACTCCGCATCCCACAGTATCATTGACGCCAAAAGTCGGCCCATATTGTCGCCCTTGCCCTTGGCTCTCGCCAAAGAACGATTTGCCGTCATCGCCGTGGTATGCCCATGATTCCTGTTCCCAGCCCGGAAGCCGCTCGACTGACGCTTTGCTACTCGAGAATCCTATTCCAATCATCCTGTTCCTATCAGCATATAGCAGGACATAAAGAAATTTTGTCATCCAGCTTACCCTTCCTTAGGTTTAGAATGTATGGTAATCTCAAAGTAGTAAATGCCACATTGCGGCGGCATGGGATGATCTGCTCGCACCGCCGCAGCTTCATGCTCCTGCTTGTTGACCGGTCCGGTATATCGAATCTCCAACCCTTCATTCGGAAGCTCCAGGCCTTGATATTTATCCGAGTCATTCCATCGAGAGGGAAGCGGCATCGGATTGTCGTCGTCACCGGCGGGTTCCCTGTCAATGATATCATACGTCATTCCGCGGTATGAAGGCGCGATTCGCGGTGCGCTTCCCTGGATTGAAGCAACCGAAGCTCCATCGCGTTGGGGAGCAGATTTTGCGCGGCGGGCAGCATCGAGGCGGGAGATGTATCGGGAGTTGCGGAGATAGGAGGGCGTGAAGGAGGAATCGGAGAAGCTGCCAGGGCTTTGGAAAAAGGGATCAAACGCCGGAAAGCTCGCAAACTTTCTGGAATATGGAGGGAGCGAGTCCCCGGAGGAAGACCTCCAGGAGGAGTTCATCTGCATATCTGCATCCACGGCGGTCGAGTGCCTAGACAGGCGAGCTTCGGGGTGAAAGGGTGGGGGATAAGATGAAGTGGAAACCGAGTTCGAGTGCGAGAACGGAGTGTTGGCTTGGGTCGAGGTAGTAGCGGGAGTTCCTGAGAGAACGGAGGCGTAAGAGGAGCGACGAGGAACGGAAGAGATGCTCGGTGCAGGATATGTCGTGGTGTTAGGAGCTCGAGGAGCTCCACCGGAAGGGGAAAAAGGTGTATCGGTCATTCTGGCGTTGACGTTCAGTGGAGGAACAGGCTCAAGGCGGGTACTCTTGGAAGACGTCCTCTCACGCGCCGCTCTCGAGGTCTCGACTGGACGTCAGAACTCCAGTCAACCCCGCAGGACGGTCATCAAACTTTCTCTTCTATTATTTCTCCTGTAGCTTCTATACGCTACTGGAGTCGAGCGTATTCCTCTCTCTCTGGATCCCGATCTTGAGTAGTCCAGTCCCGGAAGCTATCGATGATTGGGGTGGGGAGGTGGAGTAACAGGCAAACTGTCTCCGTGACCCAAAGAAAATGGAGATACTTTGGTTATCCGTATGCAGTATGATAAGATGATTGGAGTCGAAGACCGTTCAGCTGCTCAATAGGAACTTGAAGCAACTCTGAAACCCGTTCCTGATGAGAGCAAACATCACTATTTGTGTAACGGGAATGAAGGTAAAAATGAGACTCTCGTGAGACAAAAGAGATAAACACGACGAACTAGTGGTAGCCGTAGAAACTGACCGACGGCGAGGGAGAAAAGGGGAAAGAGATGCAAAAGGACAGCGTGAGTTGTTGATGGCATGACCAACAACGAGAAACTGCGGGGGAAGGTCAAGGCCTCAACTTACGGCAGCATAGCCGGTTGAGGGGAAATGCAGTCCGGAGATTACCATCCATCCTACCTATATGAGTCTTAATACTGCTAGTATTACTCCATCTTATACTGCATCGCTTTGACAGTATCCCAGAAGAGCCCAAGCGCAGGAGAGGTAATCCATACAAATCCGGTCCGACTTCTATATATACCTTCCGAGAAGAACCGCCCGGACACCTTCCTATTTATACTACTACCATCTAATGTCAGTTCCATAGTTCCAACAGGCCTGTCATCGACATCGAGCAAGGATGCTGGTTTAATGGAGCTTTGATTGAGGGTTTATGAGGGTTTTATGAGGGATCAATGAAGGTTTAAGGGAGATTTAATGGAGGGGGGCAGCTGCACGAGGTTGAAATTGGGTTGAAAGAGATTTGATGGAGGTTCAAGCGGAGGTTCGGCCAGAGAATTTAAAGCAAACGGTTGAATTATGCCCGTGGATTGAGAAATATAGTAGCTGTAGTAGAGGCTCGCGTGACCATCCAATAACCGAACCAACGCCAACCGTGAGATAGCAACCGTGAGATAACAATCCGCTCCTTAGTCACCAAAAGAAATACACATCAAGAAATAATATACAAGAAGAAGGAGGGAAAAAACGCCTGATTAGTCAGATGTCAGCCTAGGCGGCCATGGCGAGGGCAGGCGACGATGCCTCGACCATACTGGGAGGAGCCGGTGTGAGGTCTCCGTCACCAGAGTTGCTCTTTTCACTGGGAACGCCGCTTGCGCTTTGGTTGGCTCTGCTGTCGCTGTCACCAGTCTCGAGAACACCTTCTTTCGTGTCACCGTTCGTTCCCTGTTTCTGGCCCCGGGGCGCGCGCCAGGAAGGTAGCTGCCATTGTATTCCAGTAAAGCTCTTGAGCTGCAAGGGCTTACGCTCCCACTTGCGGCATGGGGCGCCAGTCCGATCTAGAGCACGAAGTCCGGCATTAATCGCGCCTGTGTTGGCTTTGGGTCCCAACCGATGGGTAGTGCTCAATCTAACATTCTCCGCGGTGCCATCCTCACTATAAGAGAAACGTTAGCTCTAGAGTGCACAAAACTGAAAGAAGAATGATGTGGACTTACAGCCTAGGCCTCTTCTTAGGGCCGGGCTTCCCCCTCGGCTTGAGGTTGCTGTCTGGGGTGGCGTTGAGACCTCTCTTCGCACCAGGCTTTGGACCGGGAAGACCCTTTCGACGATCGGCCGCTGAGGAAGCAGCGGCGGGTGTGGAAGCAGCATCGGATGCAGTGTCCACGGAGGACGCAGCGGGTGCCGGGTCCGCGGCGGATAATGAGGGCGAGGAGGGAACCTCCTCCTTTTTGAGAGGGGAGCCAGCGGCTTCGGTGGTCTTGTTGCTGGCGATGGCCGCCGCTGTGCTGCTCTTCCTCCTCTTGTCCTTTGTGTCTGGCACAGGCGCGAACTTTCTCAGAAGACTTGATGAGAGCCTAAGGACGACGACCAGCTTGGAGGTTGCGGTGCCATTAGAGCGACCATTGGAGCGGGAGTTCGAGGACATGGTTTCGTCTGATGGTCGCGACGAAAACGCCAATCCCGTTGATGGTTTCTTGGGATTCTGTAATTTCTTTTTTCCTTCCCTCGCTTTGTCCTTTCGGTCGCAGGATCCGGTCGACTAGGAGGGAAAGGAAGAAAAGGCGTTCGAAGCTAAAGGACAATGAGGTGGCAGTGTCCGATTTAGATGATGGTGTTGATCGATGTGGTGAGCAGTAGGTGTCCAGGTGAAATTGATCCGGGATTTGGGGGTTGCTTAGAATCAAACGTGGCGGCGAAGCTGAAGTCAGGGCGAGGCGAAAGTTTGGAAAGGCTTGTCAAGGCAAACGTGAGGCAGAGGTGACATAGTCCGGGGGTGAGATGTGGATAGTGAAGGTGACGATGAAGATGAAGAGGGGGGATGAAAGGGGATGGGGGAAGAAGAAAGGAGGGAAAGGGAAGGGCGGAGAGGTGATGGAAGGGATGGGGATGTCGAGGCGCCGTGTGGTTTCATTGTTGGGCGAGTTGTGTGTGTTTCTCTCTCTCGTCTAGGGAACAGCAGACTTTCGGTCGGTCCAGGAGAGAAGAGGTGAGTCCAGGAAACTGATCTGTGCTTTGCTTACGATCTGTGTTATTACGCGTACCGAAGTATACTCTGTGCTCTTTGACTACGGAGAAAAAGCATTTATTACGGTATCAACTCGGTACCGTTATTAACCAAACATCTCATCTTTCAAGTTCATAGCCTGCTCCCGTAATCTGTACCAAAGACGAGGATAACTGCCAAGGACCGTCCTATTTATGTTGTCAGATTCTTACGGAGCACGGAGAAGCAGCCTCCTATTTCGCGCCCATTGAATCTTTCACCTTTTTAGGGAACGGAAAAGTCTTCTTCGGCTTTTGAATGAGAGCATCCGCGTCCGTCCGACGTCGTGGGTTCCGACGCGTCGCCATAGTCTACTGAAAAGTAATCTCGCCATTCTCAGGCATTCGCTCCTATCACCAGTAATGGATCGCCCAGTCGAGTCCCGCCTCAACCAGGTTTGATTTTCTGAACACAAATTTCGCAGCCATCGGCAGTTTCCACCGATTCCGTCACTACTGGCGCAGGTCGAGTTTTCTCCGTTTACGGTCCCAAGCAAGCTCAGCCCCAGAAAGGGCAACATGCAGAGGGCTCGACTGCACTGTACTTTGTCACACCTGATCTTCGCTGCTGGATAGATCACACATACCCTGGCTGGTCATCCTGCATTTCACCACCACGCATCATGTGGCTGGTCAGTGTTGGTGTGATTATCCGGACGGAGCCATTGGGCATTTCGCCCCCGGGACTCGGAACGAATTAACGAGGCCATTTGCAATCAGCAGCAATTGCTTGCGCTACGGAATATACTAACGATGAACCAAGAATTAACACCCGATCGGCTCGCCACGCTGGCTTGATCCCTCGCTCGCCTCCAAGAGTGCAGGGATTGAATGAGAATATGCGCGATAATATTAAATCTTGACTGGAATGAGACCATGTAAGCTATACCGGACCGGACATAATGACCCAACCCCGTTCTGTTCCCCAAGGAGCAGGATGGTATGGCATCTTCATGCTAAGGCACGGTTACGGCGCAACCTCGATTATTTTACTCGCCGATTCCTCGGTTTCCCATGATCACAATACTCTCAAGAGGAATTTCTGTATAGGCACACGAAAGAAGTCAACACTGACCGACAGTGCTATATATAGACATGTGACTGGCAGCTACGACTATTCAATTATCCTTTCTCTCTAGCTTCTTACGCTCAACTACTTCCTTCACAGCTTTCTGCACCCCGGGACTCGCACGGACACTGCTCAGGACTAAGCCCTCCTTCATGCCCTTTCGCAGGGTTGCCACGCTCTCGCGATCCCCTTGGAACGGCGCGAACCCGAGCTGAAGAAGCCGTGTCGCTTCAGTATCCGTTGCGCGGCTGAGCTGCAGGAGCTGTCCGAGTCGTTGTATTGTCTGCGGGTTTAGACAATCGGGTGACCCCGCATCCTTTGCTCCCGGCGGTGCAATTTGCGAGATGAAAATGTGTAGACTTAGTGAGAGAGTCTCTGCCATCTTCACTATCTGCCAGGGCAGCAGAAAGACAGTGGACGAGAAGAACACGGGGCCCTGATGGCTAATCAAGACTAGGTTCAACGTGAAAAGAGCCGCAAACGTGAAGAAGCGCCACTGTACAATCAGTCAGCGATGCTCACACAGTATCCGGGTTGAAACTTACGTAGCGACCCCAGTCAGACCACCACGTATAATTCAAGAGCAAGAGCATCCAGAACGAGACCAGATATCCGGGTACAGACTTCATCAACCCAGCTAGAAAATAGCCATGCTTCGTGTCAATCTTTCCCCAGTCGAGGATCCTGGATCCCCACATGTTGTAGGCATATCGCTTCACCGGGTCGGTCAGCGTATCCTGAGCTTGCTTCAAATACACAAAGTAATCGCTCGAACTCCCAGCACCAAGCTTGTCTGGGTGGTGCTGGGCAGCCAACCGGCGAAACCGTGTCTTGATTGCTCTTTCATCGGACAAAGGAGACACTCCCAGGGCTTGGTAGAAATCCCCCTCTGTCTGTATTTTCTGGTAGACCTCAAAGAGGTTATAGAGGAGGTAGGTGGTCACGATTGCGACGAAAATCCTCCGACGGTCCCGGTTATATCGCGGCGTGCCCGGTTGGGGCTTTGGATCACCGGCGCGAATAGTGAGGCCGTAGTAGACATACAGGACTAGATTCGTCGCATACTGTTGACTATCGTGTGAGTGTTGTGTTTGGACCGGGGGGGGGGGGCTCACCTTGGGAAGAGTATACCAACCAATCAACGACAATATGGCCATGGTGATGTTGAGAGGTTCACTCTCTCATCATCGTATTCGAGAGGTTTCAGACGATACAGCCTAGAAGCAATTACCCCTGAACAAAGCCTCAGGTGAGATATGTCCTCTGGAGATGCCGCGGTCTTTAATCGCATGCCGCCGGCTGTTTGTCCTGTTTGTGTCCACCCGCCTGTCCCACCGCCTTCCAGACTTGTTTCTCTGCCGAAGAATTACAAAAGGTAAAAGAAAAAAAAAAGCTTCACGAAACCAGCAACTCTGACACTGCGCCTCGGGAACAATGGCCGTCGACGAAATGGAGATCGACTCCAATCCTGCCTCCACGGGCCCTTTAGAGTCAGAAAAGGAACGCAAGCGCAAGCACAAGCACAAAGACGAAACCTCCTCTCCTTCAAAAAAGAAGCGCAAGCATGAAAAAGCCGACGACGCCGAGAAGAAGAGCAAGAAGAAGGACAAGTCCTCCAAGAGCAAAGGCAAGAGCACACCTTCCGCTATCACGCAACCAGCGCAACAAGAGTCCGCTTCAGTGATTCCCGACTCCCCATATTCCCTCACCACCGCAACGCTATACCTGCCACTCTCGCCCATCTCCATCTCGCCTACACATGCGCTCGCTTCTCTCCTGGCAGAACACCTCTCTCCTCTCCTCCTCACATACTACCCTCCTCTCCAGGGGATTATCCTCGCCTACTCCAATGCGTCGATCTCAAGCCACCCTCCATCCGCATCCTCGACATCCTCCCCGGCAGACCTAAACCCACAACCACTAACTCTCGCCGCCACGGCCGGAGAGTACGGCGTCATGTACGTCTACCTGACCGCAACATTCCTCGTCTTCCGCCCGCAGCGCGGCCAGCTCCTCGAGGGCTGGGTCAACGTTCAATCCGAGGGATTCCTCGGCGCAGTCTTGCTGAACCTCTTCTCCGTGGGTATCGAGCGCAAGCGCCTCCCACCGAATTGGAAATGGATCCCACCAGGAGAGGAGGATGAAATGCAGGATTCATCAAAACCCACATCCTCTGCACCTACCTCGTCAGACGAAGACGACGAAGAGAGTACCTCCTCACCATTCGATCCTGAAAAGGAACACTTTAATCCAGTCTCCCTCGCCTCAGACGCAAATCCTTTCTCATATGACTCGCTAGACACCACCGCTCCAACGACAGGCGAAGAAGGAGAAGGAGAGGGCGACGTCACCGCCCAGGACCAACAGGGCGCATTCGACATTTCTGACGAATCCCTTGAAGGCCACTTCCAATCCATCTCGGGCCACCGCGTGCGCGGGACCGTGAAGTTCCGCGTCGTCGACATCGACGTCATCCCCGGTAGCGAGCGGGATCGCGGATTCTTGAGCGTAGAGGGGACGATGCTCTCACCCGAGGAGGAAGCCAAGGTCCTCGAGGATGAGAAAAACGGGATCATTGCCCCGCTGAGTGCGGCGCGGAAGACGACGATGACGACGATTCCTATCTTGGCGATGTCGGGGGGTCTGGCCGCTCCGGAGGACGAGAATGAGGTTGTTGATATCGAGCTTGATAGCCCGAGTAAGAAGCCGGTGAAGGGGAAGGGGAAGGGAAAGAAGCAGCGGTAGATGCATTGAGATTGAGATGCCAGCACATAGAATATATGCTGGTATGTTGTTCTCTAGTTCATCTTGATGTTTATGTCCATGTTCGGCGTTACCTGGATAAAAATGCTTCACTGTTGTTTAATACCGCTGCAGTTCGTTCATTTTAGTACAGTGCATAGAGCCATTGGTTTCGTCAAAAATTTCAGAACTACACAAAACCGTCTTCCTACGTCGTATGATCATGCAAAAAGTATGAGAACGTCAAAGTCATATTCATTAGTCGAACCCAACATTACAACTATCTTCCAGCATCTATCTAAATCCTAACCCCCTTTGGCACATCAACACTCAAAACATCCACACCCCCCTGAATCTCCTTCTTAGACGGCATATTCTTCCTGCGCATCAACTCCGCACACTTAGCCATAACAGGATCCATGCCCATTGTCGCAACAGCAACGACCGTATCGCCCTTGGTATAAAACGCCACAAACTTGCCCTCATCCGGCTCTCCCTGCAAAATCAGATCGTCCCACCCGTTCGGCGTATTCCCGCAGTACCGCAGCTGTGAGCCCAGGGCGGACCAGAATATGGGGATGAAAACCTTGGGCTTGATGTTCTGGAGTGAAGAGGATTTATTGTTGAGGGACTGCACAATTGTTGATGCGACGCTGCGTCCAGCGTTTTGTGCGACGTTCCAGTGCTCGATGCGGGTGTATGTGCCCTTCTCTGGGTCTGTACCGGGCCCGTGGTAGGGGTACGTGGCGATGTCGCCAATGGCGAAGACGTCGTTGTTGAGGTTGGGGACGGCGAAGTGTTCGTCTGTCTTGATGGAGCCGTCTTTCTCTAGAGTGACAGCGGGGTTACCGCTGAGGAAGTCGGTTGCGGGGCGGACGCCGACACCCAGGATGACGAGGTCGGCGGGGAGGACGGTGCCGTCTTGAAGGTGGACGGCGCCGACCTTGCGGGCTTCTTCGTTGGAGGGCGTTGCCTTTGCGACGCCGGCAGAAAGGTTGAACTTGACGCCGGACTTTTCGAGGTTGCGCTGGAAGATGCGGCCAACTTGGGCGCCCATGACGCGCTCGAGGGGTGCTTGTTCCTGGCCGACGATTGTGACTTCATTGTCCTTGGCCAAAGCGTTGCCGACTTCCATGCCAATGAATGAGCTGCCGATGATTATGATATTCTTCTTCTTCTCCTCGCCGACTGCATTGAGGATGTGTTGCACATCTGTGACTGTGCGGAGCTTGAAGATGTTTTCGAGAAGCTGAAAGCCCTCCACTGGGAGGCTACGCGGTACACCACCCGTTGCCAGAACGAGCTTGGTGTAAGGGAATGTCTTGCCAGAGCGAGTGACAACAGTCTTCTGGCTGAAATCGACGGCCGTGACCTCGTCCGAGACAGTCTCAATGCCGACTTCCCTGTACCACTCAGGCGAGCGCCATTGGATCTTCTCTGGGTCTGGAATAAGAGCTTTAGACAGCTTGGTGCGGTCGATTATGAGGCTAGGCTCGCGAGTAATTATCGTAATGGCTCCATTGTATCCCAGTTCGCGAATGGCCAGCACTACACCCAGGGTACCGGATCCACTGAGCGAGAACGTCAGCTATGCGCATATGAACAAGCTTTGCCAGCACTTACCCGCCAACGATAACCAAGCCTCCGGGGCCGGAAGCACTGCATTTATGCTCTGACAGCCTCTGGCCTGACTTGATAGCGGACTCTGTACCGCGGATGTAAACAGCGCCATCCTTCTCCACCAGGTCAAATGTATTCAGCGCGGCAGGGGCAGGCGCATCTTCGATATCTCCACTCTTGATGTTGAAGCATGCTAAGGACGCATTAGAATACTGTAGGCACATACACACTCTCTTCCTTGGAGAGCTGCTTACCTCCGTGCCATGGGCAAGTTATCCTGCCTTCTGGAGAAACCACTCCGAGCTTTAAGGGCGCGCCATAGTGGGTGCACTTAGGGCTAATTGCATGAACCTTGTCGTCGTACTTGACAAGCAAGACCTTTCCATCCTGCACACCCTCCACCTCGGCCTCGAGTTTGTCGAAGTCTTTGATGCCCGACAGGGACGTGATATCTTTGAGCTTATATTCCTTGGCCATTGCCGCGGGAGTGCGAGAGAATGTAGAGGGCCTCGTTGATGAGAAAGGTCTAATCTGAGCGCGTGTATGATATACTTGGGATGAGGGAGAAGATGATAGCGAGGTCACCAGCGGTCGAGACTGGGACGAAGAAGCGGTGGAGGAGGGATGTATGCAGCAGGAACAGGAACAGGGGGAGGAATTGCGACAACCACACCGACAGTGGGTGACTAAGGATGGGCGGGAAAGGCGAGTGGTCGAAAATAGCGCTGACGGACAGAAAGAACGAGGCCAACGGATGAGTTTCTGGCGGGAGGGGAGAGAGAGAGGGAAGAGGGGCACATGCATAGGTCGCGACGATTGGGAGAGGAAATTGGGGTATGCAAGGAAAAAGCTCAGTCACAACAGCATTTGGGAGACGGTGGTTAGGAGGTCATTTAACAGGAGGACTTTCGCCGACCAGCAGCGACAGCTTCTGGATAACCTGAATTGCTCCTTCACATTCACAGTCTTCAATGCGTCATGTCAACCTCAGGATCTGACTTGAGCTGTTCAGATCTGGAGAAATGACGACATTGTTATGCAGCTCTCCCGAGTTCTCCGCCAATCAACGACCACTCTTTTCTAACAACACCATCTGTGCCATCACATGACTCCAACAATCACCTTGAATCAAGCAAGAAAATATATTCACACGTAGCAGTAGCAGCTGATATACACTAGTCGTACATTTCAATATCATGACTTTCGCCTTCACCTTCGTCGGGGCGGGCTGATGCTCCCTGTATTCAATGTTTGGACTATCCTACTCGATTGAGACGACTGTCTGGTCTGCCTGCGCGGAAAGTTCTTTGACACCCAGCCTGGCCCTCGCGGAAGCGGGTGAGTCTTTGCATAGTCCTTGTCGCTCCCGGCGGGAGATACGGGAGGGCTGGACTGGGTCAAATCAATGAAATGCTCGGACACCTGTGACACTGGCGGAGACTCGTTCCTCGCCGGCGGCTGAACGCTATCTGGGACCACACTAGCCAATGATGGATCCTGCGTAGAAGGGGAGGATTTGCGAGAGGATTTGCGCGCGAATTCTGGGGATGAGGGAACTTCGACCTTGAGTGGCTGCCGCTTACTCGATGCACGCCCATTTTTGCGGTCGATGCGAGCAAGCCGGCGACGCTCCTCGAGTTTGTCGACATCGTAGAATGGAGTAGGTACCGTTGGAGAGCTGATTTCCGGGGACGGCTTGTAAGGACTCCCTTTCCTTTCACTTTTGACAGAGTTTCCTATCGGAGAAGATGGATCTTGGCTGGCCAAATAGTCCAGTACCCGGTTGAAGGAGCCCATGTCGCTGGGGGTGCTGATCGGTTGGAGTTGATCAGTCAAGCCTGATTCTTGCTGATCGTGATCATCTGCATTGGGAGGGCAAGTCGAGGGCAGCTCAGACTGCTCATTCCCATGCTTTTCTTTAGGTGTTGAAGGAGCCCTTTGTTCCTCATCCTCATCGTGCCTTTTGTTTGAACTCGCTGCTAAAGAGGGACCGCTCGCGGGAGAGCTTGGAGGCGAACTAGCAGGCTCGAATCCTTCAAATCGTGGTGATTGAACAGGGCTATCGGGGTGCGTGACAAAATTAGAAGTGGAAATACGGTCAATTATAGGAGAAGACGGTTTCTGGCTGCTGATTGCTGCCAACTGGTCTTCCCCGTGTTCAGAAACTAGGACGGCATCATCGACCGCAGACTGACTCGGCTCTGGCGCAGGTGGTTCTTCGCCTGCAGGAAGTCTTGGTCGGGTAAGTGTTTGGCCGCCAGACAAATCGAGGAATAAAAGGGAAATTTATTTCACTGACATGCTGGCGGTATCTTGATCTCCAGCATCTGCAGTCGGCGCAGCGCGGAGCAGCTTCGGGTCGATGAGGTCGTCGAATGGCACCTCACGGAATCCGTCATCCTCCCCCTCTTCGTCGTCCATGCCGGGCATCTCGAAGCCACTGTACTGGAACGGACCCTCATCATCGTCGGTTTTGGGCTCCCTTCGGTATGGTTTTGCAAGTCGAATACCGAGTATGTTGTTGTCGAAGACGTCGGTGACAACTGCAACTCGAAACTCAGATACAGTAGGCTGCCAGTTTGTAGCTCTTGACACGTCGAGCTGCTTGAAGGCGAATACAAGACCTGGTTTCATCTCCTGTGCAGTGACACCCGCCAGACCACTAGTATCACTTGGTAGCGCTGGGAGATCGTCTATGGTGCTTTCGACCGACTTGAAAGCTGCCTGCTCACTTTCGACTTTGTCATCGATCTGAGCCTCAGGGAACTCAGAGTCGTCGTAGTTCAGCTGCGTGTCTTCCTCGCCATAATAGTCATATCCAGTATTCTCTTCCTCATCATATTCCTGGACCTGTTGCCTCCTTTTCCTTTTCTTTCCCCTTTGCTTTCGTTGTCTGATGAGCTCTGTTGCTTCTGGGTCCCACCGCTGTTCAAACGGAAATGGCGGAGTACTCAGTTCAATGTCGTCGTAAAAACACTCAGTAGCCCCAAGTATTAACTTCTCACGCCAGTCCACTTCAGACTCAGTTTCATGGTCTTCAGGGACATTTTGTGTTGTCTTTTGAGGAATGAATTTCTGAGCCTTTCCCGCCAGCTTCCTTCGAGTGGCCTCTTCTTCCTCCTTAGAGCGAGGAGCCCTAACGCCAAGGGAGCCGAAAAGGAGCCGCCGCGTGCTAGCGACATCCAATGTCCGGCGCTGGGGCACCTCCGGGCTAGCCTCGTTGGTGTCATTTGCAGTCTCATATTGTTCATCATGGTCTTCAGGTAACTCTGACACATCGTGCTCAACGGGCGTCGGGGTGACATTCTCCTTTTCGGAGTAGGGGGTTATATCGACACCGCCTGACTCCAGGTCAAGGAGTAGCTTCTGGCGTTTTGCCTCAAACTCCTCCTGCGCCTTCGCTTTGAGATCGATGACTGCTCCAGGTACATAAAAGGAGTCACCGTGTTCAGCCTCCCACTGTCGAAGAGCGGCAAAATCGGCTGCTTTATCAAGTATGCCCAATTCCTTGAGTTTCGTGAGCCTTCGCCGTAATTTGCACCGTTGATTAGACTTTCGAGTTCGTAGTGATCCTGCACCAGGCGGATTCATGTTGTGGGTTGGTTTCAGGATATTGCTAGTGTCGGCGACATCTTCTTTTCCCGAATCAGCTTCGGATTCTGCCTCTGATTCGGATTCAGATTCAGATGGCGAACTCTCGGATGAAGAATCAGAGTCTGACTCGGATGATGATTCTGATGCGGCTTCTGATACCGAAGACGAGGCTGAAGACAAGTCTATCTCCTCCTCCTCCTCCTCCTCCTCGTCACTTGATTCCGACACGACGGAATCACTCGCGGAGCTGCTGCTATCACTCTCACTAGACATAACATCTTCAGGCTCCTCCGAGGTGGACCCAGCCCTAGCAAGCGCTGTTTCTACGTTGACCTTTGGTGAGTCCTGTTTCTGTTGATCAAATGTGACACTTTTGGAGTCCCTCCGTGAAGCGTCAGATGATCTTCTCATAGAGGGACGCGAAAGAGAGCTCTTTCTCGGAACGGCTTGCAGTGTACTTAGACGTGAGCGCAATGACTGACTGCGAGACTTTTCCCTCTTGGTAGCATTTCCCTCCTTTGGTACCAACGGTGCCTCCATGTCTTTTTTGAGATCCTGCAATTCCTGGCTGAGATCTTCGACCACGCCGTCGGACCCCTGATGATCATCTTCCGCACCTTCTAGTGTTCTGTCGATGTTGTGCCGAATAACAGTCCCGTCGCCATCTTCGTTCGGCTCGTGGTAATCCTCATAATCATCCCGGTAAGCATCCTCGTACTCGTCATCGTCATCGTCCTCCTTCTCGAGCCCACTGGCAGGATTGAGCAGGGATAGCTCTTTTCCCGTCGATATTTGCTGAGGCGGTGCCCACTCGGTATCCTCCTCTTCGTAGCTACTTCCGCTGCCCCAAATCGAAAGAGCGGTGCGTCTCTTCTTCCTCGGCGGAATCGTGATAGCCGGCCGCGACGACGTAGGCCTTTTGAGGAACGGCTTCCCAAACGGCACCCCATCGATAAGATGTTTCCCATCCATTGAGATCTGGTGTCTGCCAGAGAGGCGACGCGCTCTCAGATCCGATATTTGTAGTGCCCGTATCAAGACCTCATCACCTTCCCTCAACAAGCCATCCACCTCCATAAAATGCAAACACTCTGAGCCGCCCACTTCGACCACATAGTCTTCCAAGCCCCACTGTCCACTTGATTCATCCTCGAATAGTCGGGGTTCGGTTTCGAGCGGAATGACTTCGTTCACATCCTCCAGTAAATGCGCAACCGTGTATCCTCCATTTGCATATAACGCATTGGGAACGCGCGACGACGTGACAGCAGAGGACGTAGCAGGGATCATGGACGAGGAGCTCGCATGATTATGTCCGAATAGCGACGGGGGTGACGTCGTCCAGAGAATGCGCGTCACGGGCAGGCCGTGACGCTGGATGGTGAGGTGGAGCCGCATGCTTGGAATGTGAAATGATGCAGTGCCGACGTTTCTAGTCTAGCAGTGAGACCGACACAGCTTGGAGGTTCAGGAGAGTTGACGGCCCATGTAGTTGTCGCGGAATAATTGGGATTTTTTCGGTGGAGGCGAACAGTAACAGATCTTCGAGGGAAATCACGACGGAGGAAAGCAGAGCAACGCCAAATCTAGAATGCAGAAAACCGGCCCGCTAAAGCGATCGCTAAGAATCGGAAACAGCACGCATAATCATGGAGAGTATGTGAGTATGTAAGAGGCACGAGGTTGCGAAGGTTGAGAAAAGCGCCGAAGGCGCTTCTCTTCGTGATGAAGGTTCTTCACCGCTCACATTGTTTTGATCGGCGCCGTTTGAGGCAACCCCACGGTGGTCCTCAAACTTTCTTTCTTTTTCCAGTCTTTGGCGCCTTCCTCAAGCAGCTGCAGGTCTCTTTCACAGACTGTTTGCCTGCGGTAATTTTGCGTCGACTAATCTGTCAACTGCTGGGCTGGGTAGGTAGATTGTATGGTGAGCTGGTGGTATATTCGACAAGTATATATATGTTGCTTTATAGATGAAGAGCCGATATTAATAGCCTCTCAGCCATAGCTCACGAGTAGCGAAACAATTATATTCAAACTTCGACCTGTCACTGTCACGGCAGTGTAGAATTGTCGAGTCCGGTGCATCATAATGCGCATGACCTGTACTACGGACGCAAGATATCCCAAGAACGGTTCCTTGAGGATCTTTCCAACCAGGGCCAATCAACGACCGAGAGTGTCGTTGTACACTAGTACAGGGCAAATGTTTGCTTGCTTGAAAGTTGATCCACAAAAATGGGCCTCTTGACTATCTGAAAGTGACCAACTACACACCTTGTCACATTGCACTGGTTGACCCAGCCTCAAGACGAGGAGAAAAGTTGACTATGCGACTGGCAGAACGGCATTTGAAGAATTCAGATTGGCCAATAATTATTAGAACAACCATAATCGGCTGGAAATAGACTGGTATCAGGTGGCGCGCTGGATGATAAAGTAAAATGCCCCTGCGAAAATCCAATAACTCCTAATCTATGCAATTTTGTAATAATCCCATCAAGCAGAGTATAGCGCGCTTCTTGCTCTGACTTGTGAGATAGGACGAATAGGTCATTGATACCCGGTTCTCGGCTCTGAGTGACCGTTGGCCCGGCTTGGACTAGGCACTGGCTTTCGGTTCGGTACTCCAAGATTCATAGGCCGGGATGGTCTTCGTGTCTCCTGCGCATGGGATGAAGATTGATCTTCAGCGACAAGTTGATATTGCGGGGGACTCTCTTCCTGCGGAAATGGGTGTTTGTGGATTTTGAGTACACTTTGTTGGCGGGCGACAAGGGACCCGACGGGTGATCCGGACCGGGATTCTGGCGGAGTCGATGGGAGCATATCGAAAGATTCCGACGACGAATTGGCCGACTGATTGCTGTAAAGCATGGAAGTCGACTTGGGGTTATTCCCGGCTGAAGTCCTCGGATCAGCTCCTGATTCATTGGAAGACCTAGTGGACGAGGCTTCTGGTGGGTAATACTCGCGACGAGGGCCATCCACTGGACTGAGGGATTCAGCCATCGCGTCCTCATAACTTGGAGGAGCATCGTCAAAGGCTTCATCAGGATTCATGGTAGGAGGGGCCTGTGGTCTTGGGGGCATTGGGGGGCGATCAGTATCGTCCTCGCCCTCACGCGGCCAACTGGGGGTATGAACCGGGGCCTTCGGCTTGATTTGCGGTTTAGCAGCCATGGCCTCCAGTAGTGCGACTGGAGGAGTAATTCCCGAGTAGACCCGTACAGGCACCCTCAAGGGAATAATGATGAGCTGAGGCTGTGGGCTGAATTAGCTCTATTCCACCAAAAATACCATTGGAGTGAACACATACTTTCATATTTCCCACCGTACCGTGAGCCAAACCGACCCGCACTTCAAGCTCATAGTTCCTCGAAATATTGCAAGTCTGGAAAGAGGGCGAAACCGATGGAGGTATAGGCAAATGATTCCACATGTTATCATCAAGCATCCACTCGGTACCTGCAGGATCACCTCCTCTGCCAAGAGGTACCCCCATGTTGCTACGGCTGAAAATAAGCCAGGTGGTGCTCTCTGTCCGTTGCAAATCATGGGCCTGAATCCGGGTGTAGCAAATCAACTCAACCTGCAGCATCTGCAGAAAAAGCGTCTCGTACGATTCAGACAGCTTTCTAACAAGCACACGCATAGGCACGGGTTCATTGCAGGTGAGAATAGACGGGTTTGGTAATCGGAGGTCGGCGGAAACACGAAGAGAGCTACTAGCAGAATCCTTCAACGAAGGGGCAGAAACTTTGTGAAACAGGCTTTTGGGTGATGGGGTTGGCCCGCTATGGAACTGATGTTGGCGTCTTGCGTACGTCTCTTCCTTTGGGTTACCGGTCCTCGGCGGCTCGATTGGAAGAAATGTTAGGTTGGTAATCTGGGAAGAGCATAGTCAGGAACCAGGATTCAGACTGAGGGCAAGGCTCTACCTACTGCTCTTAGATTTTCTTTATAGAACTGTGGGCGAACAACGGTAGCCTTGACATAGTACTTGATCTCGGCCATTCTAGGAAAGCCAGATAGAGACGGGGGAAGAGTCTTCTTGACATGCCTATTGGCCTGCTTGGCCATTTCGACTTTGAGACCGGTAATACTGAGGTTCGTGGAGATGCTATTGTGTAGATTGCATGTATTATTGAACGGAAACTGGAGATATATTAGCCTATGAACAGGGCAGAACGGAGAGAAAGGTGAATACCTTGAATTGGAAGGGGTACTCAGATATCCCGGGAGGAAATGTCCATGAAGTAGTAGGGTTTGATTGATTGCTGACCAGAGTTGGGTCAGGAAACAAATCCATCACTTTGTACAGGAGCTGTATCCAAAAAGTCAACATATTTTTCTCGCCGTAAGCAAAATCAAGGAGGAAACGTACCTTGTGGACCTCAAGCTCGGTGCGCTTTTTATCAGAGTGCTCATTATGTGGGTATCGAGGCCCAGAGAGGCGTGTGCGACTCTCTGCCTCTAATTTGACTTGAATACCCGCTACTGAGGTTTCCGAAGGTAGATTGAGGATCACCTTTCCAGAAATGAAGTCGAGGTTGGTAAAATGTGCATGCGGTCGGTCCAGGTGGATGGTCACAGACATGACGGGCACTTCTCCGGATTATTCGGGGAAGCCGTGGGGGACAGGAAGATGGCCGATGCGGTCTTTTCCCCCAAGCCACAAGCTGCTGGCTAACTCTCGGAAGCTCCAGATACTGTGCTACGAGAGGTCTGGAGTACACGGAAGCAGCGGAAGAAGAAAATCGGACGGTAATTTGGGAACGAACTACAGAGAATATACGGAGAGATGAAAATGACGTTAAGGCTGAGGAACAGAAAGGAAGCCGTGGGGCAGAAAGCGCTCGGCGTTTTCGGGAGGCGATCAGAGGGACTCTGCCCGAGAAAAGGAACCGAGAAGAGGAACAGCAATTGACAGATTCTCGGTTTCCACGTTGCTATATTTCAACCCTGGAAAGTGCATTCCATCACCATTTAATACAGCTCCACGAGATACCGACCTCCTGAGTATTCTGGCTGCCTTCCAGCGAGTCCAATGATGGATTCGGAACCTGGGGCTAAGCCACTTGACGCTTCGCGATGCACCGCCACCTTTGATCGCATTCTCGTTTGGCCAGTCACCCCTTCAGGAAGTGCTCGACCACATGAGTACTGAGACAAGGGCGAATTGGAGAAAGTATGATGTCGTTCAAATGCATTCCGTTGGCGCCGCCTTAAACCGGATATGTACCTAGCCGAAGAAAACCCCGGTGGGGCTTCTAGGCATCAAGATTCTTAATTTCTAAGTCTACAAGCTCTATTTACAACCCTTCTTCAGAGACCTTCCTTGGCAAGCATGTCTGGGGGAACTGCGGATTAGCCTTGCTCGCGAAGCGCGCAGGATGACGCAAGCAGAATTGACACGTACCAGCGATGTCCAAGTAGAAGGCAACGGCATTGAACCTATGTATAAAACATTAGCCTTGTGTAAGTTGACATGCTGGCAGGCTAAACGAGGATCCTGACTTTGGTTTCTGCCCGGTGAGCTCGCCCGCGAGCCACTTCAGCCGGTTGCTCCAATTGATGAGGTCCAAGTGACTCACGCCCATGAGTGTACCCTTGTACCCGTCTTCTCCTCCCCACTTGCTGCTCGCTACACTAACCAGTCCATCATTGTAGCCTTCTACTTGGTCAAGGAGCCGGTGGGATAGGCGAAAAACTGACCAAAGTCTTGGCTGCATTACCGCCCCATAGGAAAAGTATCTGCAATATCAGCCCTATGGCCGAGAACCACTGGGCGGAGACCTACCGGACATCGCCGACATCTGGCGTGTTAGGGTTGAATGTATTCTCCATATACTCACGTGTCAGCTGAGAGAATGCCCCCGACTCAATCTGGATCTTCTCGAGGAGATAATAAAGCTGGGTTAGCCGGTCATCTGGGGGAGAAACGTATCAGTCTAACGACACAAGATCCCACAGTGATTCAAGCGCACCGCCTATCTGTCCTAAAACATAGTCAGCCACTGCCGAGCCTGTTGATAGTCAGCAAAGTCTGCCGAAGACGCGGACGGCCACGGACCTCGGTGCGGAGTTGCGATAGTTGTCAAAGATAGAACTTTGAAGTCCTTCGGGTTTAGACGTGAGATCATATACCGAGAGTCAAGTCCGCTTTCAAGGCGATTAACACATTGCAAAAAGCATTTTGTGCAGTTCGTGATGTTATCTCACCCCTAAGGCCACCATGAGTATATGGGAGTCCTAAGATGATTTGGCAACATACCATGCTATGACTGCGCGGCGTTAGAGAGAGCTTTTAGAAACTGGGGCAGAAGTTTATCAACATACGCGACTATATTGACCTCTTTCCCTCGAGCGGTAGCTGCAATAGTTTTTTCCAAAACCTCAGCCCGCATTTCAATCGAAGCCGAGGGAGGCACAGTCGCAGTATGAACCTCAATGCCTTTCATCGACAAAGCTTCTTTGATGCCACGCCAGTACTGGACTCCAGGAAGCAAGGGCCCGGCGAGTCGCAGTTCGGCAAATCCGAGCAACCCATGTGCGAGGATGATGGGATGCTTCGGAGTATCTGTCCGCGGAGTTGGTCAATTATAGGTCTTGATTAGAAGGAATCCTTGACTGACCATAGTGCTCTCTAACTACAGCGTACTCGTCTCTGATCACTTTGCCAAAATCCTCCAGACGCGGGTCGGCAGATACGCGTGAATTGTTCCTGCGCGAGGAGCGGAAGTGTCGCACGAAACAATTTGGGCAAAGGAACCGAGATTGATATAGGGGAGAAGTGAGATTTCTGGTATTTCTCGCAAACGAGCTGCCAAGTACGATCCCCATATCTCAAGTCTGCCCTCAAGAACAGATGTAGGATAATCGTCGGATGCTGAAGCTCATCCAGACGACATCAAACACAGTGACGCAATGGCGTAGTTGGTGCCTGAGGCGAACAGTTTCTAGAAACCTCGCCTTGCATGTGACAACATCTGTTCACAGAGTACCTACTACCTAGCAAGTTCCAGACAAGTTTAGGACGCATAAAGGACTGAGACCAAAGGTTTCTTGGTTATCATTGGCTTATCATTCGTCCTCGCCTCGCAACGCTCAGGCAGCAAATGGAGCTCACCATAAACTGCGGAACCAGGATAGTTTGTAGAGGAAACAATCATCCAGGGTATACAGTATCAAAACTGTAGAATGGTACTATATTCACAGGCTCTAAAGAACAAAAAAAATCGACTTGTTCATAACGGCGGACGAAACCAGTTCACGCCCTGTCTTTCTATGCCTTGGTAACAATCTTCGTCGATGGCTCGGGGGTCACATCAGTTAGCGCGTGGATCAGCTTCTCGACGACCTTCGGACCCTTTTCCTTCCCAGCCTTCTTGATCTCCTCAATCTTCACTTCAGCTTCCTTGTTCGCCTCGTCCTCGGCCTTCTTGTAACCGCTCGAGTGCTGATAAGGAATCGTAACATTAGCCATTAGGGCTCCCAGACACAAATACCACCACAGCTTGCTGCGAAAGATAGGCAAGTCTCACCTCTCCCTCAAACTTCTTGAATTCTTCCTCCTTCTGCTTCCTGTATTCTTCGATTTCCTTCTGCGCCTCTGACTTGGCGTCCCTTATCCGCTTCGTACGGTCTGTTAACGGCGTTAATAAGTCGTGGATATGATAAGTGAAGGCTATCCCATACATTCTCTAGCTATACAATGCGACACGTCAGCAATAGCTCGAAGCTGCGGGGATCATAAAGGTAACGTACCTTGCTGGACAATCTTTTGAGCCTCCCTCTCGGCCTAGACAATACAAGTCAACTTGTGCATTTAGAGTCTCTACCAACTCAGTTTGACTAACATCGAGAAGGGTCTGAATGCCTGCGGAGTTCTGAGCGGACTATAAGAGCGTTAGCATAACCAGGGTCAGTTGTGACCGGAATCAAGAACTGACCATGTTGACAAATTAATTATCCCAGATCCTTGTTGTATCAAAGTCCCAAGAGTAAATATGACAAGGCAAAAGCGTGAAGCTCAGAAAGGACGAATGATGCTTCTGATGCGGCGTCTACGCCATCTCCGCAATACGGATGGCTGTTCCCCTGGGCGGTCGAGGTTCTGCCCGCCTCACCGCCATCACCAGATAGATGCTTCCTCGACATGACAGTTTAGCCTGCTTGATTGTCCCCTTCACTCCTTGCTCACTCGGCGCACTAATTCAATTGCAATATGTCCCGAGCTTCGAAGTTGACACTGGCTGCCACCGGCTTAGCTACTGCTGGTATTGTCTGTTTTGTCCATTGGGCTCAAGAGCAGGAAAAAATGGTATGTTAGAAACTCCAGCTTGCTTCGCTAGAAATCTTTAAACTGATGAGCTGTGCTTACTAGTCTATGCATAAAGGAGTTGAGCGAGATATGGAGAAACAGCGCATTCGATTAGAACGACAGGCGGACTTTGCGATGCAGAAGGCGCTTGAAGAGGAATACCGAAAGATACAGAAAGTCTCCCCGAGTATAGGCTCACAAATATCAAGCGCAGGGCAGTCGAATTTGGACCAGGGGACATGACCATAGCCTAAGGGATTCGACTGGTAAGTGAATCTTCTCCCTGTCTGGACAGCGAGGTCACAAGTACTGATATCGGAGCCGTTCTAGTATATAAATGTATTATAACCACGATGTGTATATTATTCACGATTAAGAGACCCCTCCAATCTCATAAACACCTATTATACCACTCGAATGTCCGTCTATCCAAACTTGCGGAATCCCTCATGCCACCGTCCAGTAAAGCTACAGATACGACGGATAATGGACATATCAGCTTTCTCAAGGGACAATTCAAATTATGATGACAGTTCTTCCACCGGACTTGTCGTCCGGCATTCGCCTTGAAAACTTGGTTTGCATCGGAGATGGCGATCCTCTGTAATGTCGCCTGATACACTTCATGCCTTATCAGTACTGGATAGACAGGGTCGGAAAGCGACTCTATTCAAAGATCGCCTGATATCCTTTGCTATAGCTCATGTCTTGTGAGATATGTGGGATTTTGAAAAGAAATGCAAATACACCATAGCAACAAAAAGGATGCCTGAGGCATAGTTAATTTGTCTCTCCACGTGACTAAACTTATTTTCACTTTCTTTCACCTCTCACCGCCTGCCTCCTCAAGTCATCAAAGGCCGCTAGTGGCGGCTTGAGTGAATGGACGGAGACTTGAGAGTGAAGACATTCAGCATCTCTTGTGTTCCTCCAGCATCTTCTGTCAGGCTGGGATATCTCTTCGCATCAACCTGAGGTTCCCGCCTTGCCCAGACTCTGATAATCTTTGTTCTTCGGAATTCTGGCTAGAGGTGCTCGGTCTTTCATTCGCAGCCGGACGACCAGCAGTTCCATTTCTGTCGCCGAGCGCGTCGCGCCCTTTGCGCTCTTCGACTTTCCGTTTGTCGCTCGAGTATCTTCCAATCGGTAACCATCAAGATGGCTGACTATGGCGATGCCTACGATGAGGAGTATTACGATGATATGGATGAGGGGATTACGTCCGAGGATTGTTGGACCGTGATCTCCTCTTTCTTTGACACCAAGGGTCTGGTCTCGCAGCAGCTGGATTCCTTCGATGAATTCATCTCGTCGACCATGCAGGAGCTGGTGGAGGAGCAGGGCCAGGTGACCCTCGATCAAACCCTTCCTCCTGCCGAAGACGAAATCGACCCCGTCGTTGTCCGCCGATACGAACTCAAATTCGGAACCGTCATGCTATCTCGGCCCTCTGTCACTGAAGGTGATGGAGCAACTACAATCATGTTGCCGCAGGAGGCTCGTCTACGCAATCTTACATACGCCAGCCCCCTGTATCTCGGTATCACAAAGAGAATCATGGAGGGACGAGAGCGTCTTGTTGCTGATCGCGATGAAGACGATATGATGGATTCGAACGAAGACCGAAAGGCGCAGGGAACTTATCTTTCATGGGAGCAAAAGGAGTTGCCCGCTGACCAGGCCAAAGAGGAAACTGTCTTCATTGGAAAGATGCCCATCATGCTCAAGTCCAAGTACTGTATCCTCAAAGACTTGAGTGAGCAGGCCCTTTACAACTGGAACGAATGCCCGTACGACTCTGGTGGTTATTTCATCATCAACGGAAGCGAAAAGGTCTTGATTGCCCAGGAGCGCAGTGCAGGAAACACGGTCCAGGTCTTCAAGAAAGCTCCCCCGAGTCCAACGCCCTATGTGGCCGAGATCCGCAGTGCTGTTGAGAAGGGCTCAAGGTTGCTTTCGCAATTGGCCCTTAAGCTGTTTGCGAGGGGTGATAGTGCCAAGGGCGGTTTTGGTCCTACCATTAGATCGACTCTCCCATATGTCAAGACCGACATTCCGATTGTCGTTGTATTCCGTGCGCTCGGTGTTGTGTCTGATGAAGATATTCTCAACCACATTTGTTACGACCGAAATGATACCCCCATGCTAGAGATGTTGAAGCCCTGTATTGAAGAAGGGTTCGTTATTCAGGACCGTGAGGTTGCTCTGGACTTTATCGCCAAGCGAGGTTCTTCTCAGTCCAGCATGAATCACGAGCGCCGTGTGAGATATGCCCGTGAGATTATGCAAAAGGAGCTGCTGCCTCACATTTCTCAAAGCGAGGGCAGCGAGACCCGCAAGGCGTTTTTCCTGGGCTACATGGTGCATAGACTTCTTCAGTGCGCTCTTGGACGTCGTGATGTCGATGATCGTGATCATTTCGGAAAGAAGCGTCTCGACCTTGCCGGTCCTTTGCTCGCCAACCTTTTCCGTGTCCTGTTTACTAGAGTCACACGCGATCTTCAGCGCTACGTGCAGCGCTGTGTGGAAACAAACAGAGAAATTTACCTAAACATTGGTATCAAGGCCAGCACCTTGACAGGTGGTCTGAAGTATGCCCTCGCCACTGGTAACTGGGGCGAGCAGAAAAAGGCAGCTAGCGCCAAGGCTGGTGTGTCGCAAGTGCTCAGTCGTTATACATATGCTTCTACACTTTCACATCTTCGGCGAACGAATACACCAATTGGCCGTGACGGCAAGATCGCTAAACCCCGCCAGCTACACAACACTCACTGGGGCTTGGTATGTCCTGCAGAAACACCGGAAGGTCAGGCTTGTGGTTTGGTCAAGAACTTGGCTCTCATGTGCTACATCACTGTCGGTACTCCCAGCGAGCCCATCATTGACTTTATGATCCAACGAAACATGGAAGTTCTTGAGGAATTCGAGCCTCAAGTTACCCCAAATGCAACCAAGGTGTTTGTGAACGGCGTCTGGGTTGGTGTTCACCGCGATCCCGCGCATCTCGTCAATACTATGCTCTCTCTGCGCCGACGGAACATGATCTCCCACGAAGTCAGTCTTATCCGGGATATTCGTGAGCGTGAATTCAAGATCTTCACCGATGCTGGCCGTGTTTGCCGACCACTCTATGTCATCGATAACGATCCGAAGAGCGAGAACTGCGGTAACCTAGTCCTGAACAAGGAGCATATTCGCAAGTTGGAGCAGGACAAGGATCTCCCACCGGATCTTGATCCAGAAGACCGCCGCGAGCGATACTTCGGATGGGACGGACTAGTCAAGTCAGGAGTTGTTGAGTACGTGGATGCGGAAGAAGAGGAGACAATCATGATTGTCATGACGCCAGAGGATCTGGAGATCTCAAAACAGCTTCAAGCGGGATACGCGCTTCCTGAAGAGGAGCACGACAAGAACAAGCGCGTGCGGTCCATTCTGAGCCAGCGCGCGCACACCTGGACGCATTGCGAGATCCACCCCAGTATGATTCTTGGTGTTTGCGCCAGTATCATTCCCTTCCCAGATCACAACCAGTCGCCTCGTAACACATATCAATCTGCTATGGGTAAACAGGCTATGGGTGTGTTCTTGACCAACTTTGACCAGCGCATGGAGACCATGGCGAATATTCTTTACTATCCTCAGAAGCCATTGGCGACAACGCGCTCGATGGAGTTCCTGCGGTTCCGTGAATTGCCTGCCGGTCAGAATGCGATTGTGGCTATCGCCTGTTACTCGGGATACAACCAGGAAGATTCCGTCATTATGAACCAGAGCAGTATCGATCGTGGTCTTTTCCGCAGTCTATTCTACCGTACATACACAGACAGCGAGAAGATGGTTGGTCTTACTGTTGTTGAGCGTTTCGAAAAGCCGATGCGATCCGACACAATTGGCATGCGAAAGGGCACGTACGACAAACTCGACGAAGACGGTATCATCGCACCCGGTGTTCGTGTCTCGGGAGAGGATATCATCATCGGTAAGACTGCTCCTCTCGCTCCGGATGCAGAGGAGCTCGGTCAGCGCACCAAGGCCCACACCAAGCTGGACGTGTCGACACCCCTCCGTAGCACGGAAAATGGTATCGTCGACCAGGTGTTGGTTTCGACCAGCAACGATGACCTGAAGTTTGTCAAAGTGCGCATGAGGACGACCAAGATCCCGCAGATTGGCGACAAGTTCGCCTCGCGTCACGGCCAAAAGGGTACAATCGGTATTACCTATCGCCAGGAAGATATGCCCTTCACTCGCGAGGGTGTTACACCCGATCTTATCATCAACCCCCACGCCATTCCGTCTCGTATGACCATTGCCCACTTGATCGAGTGTCAGCTCAGTAAGGTGTCTGCGCTGCGTGGTTTCGAGGGAGACGCCACTCCATTTACGGATGTCACTGTGGACTCGGTATCCCGTCTTCTCCGTGAACACGGCTACCAGTCCCGTGGCTTCGAGGTGATGTACAATGGCCACACCGGACGCAAGCTGGTCGCACAGGTCTTCTTGGGGCCCACATACTACCAGCGTCTGCGACACATGGTAGACGACAAGATTCACGCTCGTGCGCGCGGCCCGACGCAGATTTTGACTCGTCAGCCTGTAGAAGGTCGTGCCCGTGACGGTGGTCTTCGATTCGGAGAGATGGAGCGCGACTGTATGATTGCCCACGGTGCGAGTGCCTTCCTCAAGGAGAGATTATTCGACGTCTCCGACCCCTTCCGTGTCCACATTTGTGATGACTGCGGGCTGATGACCCCCATCGCGTAAGTTGACCCCTAGCCTTTTGATTCGTGGATTCGTCGTGAAAATTTGGCCAGGATTTGAGCTAACGCAGCAACCCCATGTGGCAGGAAACTGAAGAAGGGACTTTTCGAGTGTCGACTGTGCAACAAC
This sequence comes from Aspergillus calidoustus, assembly GCA_001511075.1. Taxonomy (NCBI): domain Eukaryota; kingdom Fungi; phylum Ascomycota; class Eurotiomycetes; order Eurotiales; family Aspergillaceae; genus Aspergillus; species Aspergillus calidoustus. The sequence continues at coordinate 1,005,155 of CDMC01000008.1, forward strand.
AAGCACCGAATCTCTCAGGTGCATATTCCGTATGCAGCCAAGCTTTTGTTCCAAGAGCTGGCGGCGATGAATATTTCGGCTCGTATGTTTACCAACCGGTCCGGCGTCTCCGTGCGATGAGGGGCTCACTGTCGTCTGTACAACATCACTTCTTCTTTTCCTCATACCTTTTTTCTGCTTCCATTCCCACGCTGGCGATGCTTTCTTCGTGTTTAAATTTTGGGGTATCAAGTAAAAACTGCCTTTGGCATTTCCTGGCGTAACTGGGCCGGGGGTAATAGCTTACGGTACAGAACAATAAACCATTATTCAAGTGATTCTGCTGACGACGCTAAGCATGCATAATAGAGTTTGTAATTCAAGACTACACGAATCGGTGATGAGACCTGACTTGAGCATGAGCCGTGAGGAGACCTCCAGAGACTCACACGGGAGGAGTCGAGACGGCTCACACTTCTCTTGTGCAGTTGGAGCTCTGCAGCATGATGTGCAGTGAGACCCACCTATCAGTCTGTCTTCAATGTATCGTGATCTACGACGCGAGATACACCAATTGAAGCAGTCTAGTGTAGACATTGCATCATACATCTATACCGGAGATGCGAGAGTATGCAGGGAGTCGGGAAGTACGAGTCATCCTTATAGATGGATGGGTTTTTCTTGAATGCGGGATAGTTTTTCATTATGCTGCTGCTTCTCTCGCCGGCTCTCAATACTAGGAGGCCCTCCCTCAATTTTGCAGGACAAAGTCCAGCCTTCGCAGAGTCCCCGGCCCTCCAAGTTGAACTCTGAAAACGACTCGATGCATCAAGAATCAACCTTCTGGGATGCTCTCCAGCGTGATTGGCCATTACTGTGACGGGCCCTCATCACGAGCGCTAACATGCATTAGCCTCATCCCGGCTCCAGCCCAATCGCTGTCAACCTGTAACCGCCGCAATGAGCGGGGCAGGCCGATCGTCCGTGAGGATTGGCTCTGGATGCATCCCAGAATAGAAGAGACGGTGTGACGAGTTGACAGTGGCAGACAAGGACAGACACCCTTGACGACCGAGAGGCACACCATCATCAGTCAACCACTGACCACACGCCGCGCAGCCATGCTTTAAGAGTCCTGCAAGCGCCAGGCCCGTTTGTCCTTTTTTCTTCTTTTTTTTTCTTCAGCAAGCCTGTCTTGTCGAAAGCTGCCCTTTTTTGGAGTATTCTGTGCACTGGTTGCACTTGTTTGTTCTGTTCTTCGCTTCTGCTCCTATACAGCATTTAATCTTCAACCCTTTTACCCCATATCCCAAAAAACACCAGACGAGCTGTGCTCTCTGATATACATCTTTGGCTGCTATACATTTGATCTGCTGTGCAGAATACTCCAATTAATCAACTCTACAACGGTCTCATCTACTCTCGTCGCCGGTTCGACGTGATTCTTGATATCGTTCAGCATCAGACGATACTTGCTCAGCCTTGTTGCTTGACTCGAAATTTTATTCTAATTGTCCTCTTTCGTGTCGTGGACTGGATCCTCAAGCTCGAAAAGCGCCGTTGTTGCTCTGCCACCCAACACCAACAGCTCCAAGCCTCACCAACAACGCCTTACGAACCGCGTTGAATCGACTCTGGCAGTCCTTTTAACGTCCATCTCGACACTTATTATCTACACGATTGCAATAATACTTTACTCCGTTAATAACTAGTTTTTTCTTTTTCGCCAACATGTCCGCTGTCCAACTCAAGTTCAACCTCCGCACCTCGTCCAACGTCAAGACGGTCCACCTCCTGGGCTCGTGGGACAACTACTCGCGCCAGATCCCGCTCTCTCGCGATGGCTCCAAGTCCGGCTCATGGGTTGGCAAGTTCCGCTTCCAGACCTCCATGCTCAAGCTCGGCGGCCGCTACTGGTACTACTACATCCTCGACGGCTACCACGTCTCCCACGACCCCGCCGCAGACTACACCGTCGAGCCCACTACCGGCCGCAAGCTCAACATCCTCGATGTTCCCGGCGGCAAGGAGCCCTCCTCCGCTGCCACAACCTCCAGCCGCCGCAGTGCCCGCCGCGGCTCCACAGACATCGCCACCGGCCGCGCCCTCTCCCCGTCCAAGATCCAGCACCCAAAGCCATCAAAGCCCTACGCCTCCCGACAAATCCGCGAGGCCGACTTCGCTCCCAACATGGACGAGCTCACCCGCCGCTTCGCGGGCTCCCGCATGTCAGACGACTACGACGGGCTCTCCGCCTCCCCACCCAGCTCCGTCGGCTCCTCGCTCTCGTCGCGCTCCTCGGGCTCGACATCCCCATCGTCTCTGTCTTCCATGTCCGACCCGCCCTCCGTCTGCCACTGCGAGCGCTACGGAATCACGCGCAAGGGCGACCGCGTCAAGCTCGACTGCGGCGGCAGCCGCTGCGGCTACATCACCGAGTCGTCTGAGGATTCCTGCTCCGAGGAGTCCGACAGCGACGAGGAGTACCGCCATGCGCGCCGCGCTGTGCGTCGCCAGGGTATTGTTGTGAGGCGCTAAATGACAGGCCAACGAAGGCTTTTCGTGTCGTTGCGCTTTTTTTATTCCTTCCTTCCACAACATAGATGGGATACATACATACCGAAGCTCGGATTGACTGGCTCAGATCGGCTTGACATTGCATGTGCGTGTGCGTGTTGCATATATGCGAACAGTACATTGCGTTCAGTACATCAGTCACTCTTTCGCTTGTTGGGTTTCTATGCCCAGCGAGTGTATACTTTAAACCACGAAGAAAAAGACAAAAAAAAAAGGCTGAACTAGCCTCCCGCTGACCCGTCAATCCGATGCGATGCGAGCTGTGCTCGACTCGTGTCCGGGGTGAGGAGTCGCGGGGGCGGTTGTGGGATATTTATGTATCAGACAGGTTGACAAGTCCGCTCTGTTGAACTCAACAGCCAGGCGTGAGTCATGAGAGAAGTAGAGGTGGAAGATGAAGATTTTTGGTGAAAGGTGGAATGGAAGATGGATGGGAGCTGGTTAGTTAGGTAGCTAGCTTGAGTAGTGAAGACGAGATGAAAGAAATGAGGTGATGAATTATGACAGGTATACTTATATCCCGTTGCTTACTCCGTAGTGGTGAAGGAGATAATGTAGATGCAGATGTCGTCGGATCATCCGCTCGGCTTTTCCGAGTCATCGGGTATAAAGTATCTCTTACTTCATGCATTGCACCGACCACAACCAACAATCAATATCGACCAATATGCCACCATCACCCCTAACAACAATCTACAAGGAGATCAACTGGTCAAAGATCTCCGTGGACATCTACCTTCCCCCGCCTCCACAAAATGCCTCCCACGACCACAAATATCCCGTCTGTACGTTCCGACGCAACTTTCCCCCCTCGTAATCCCAGGCAATTAAAACTGGAGAGACAAAAGAATCCAAGCTAACAAGCATAGTAATAAACATCCACGGCGGCGCCTTCATGCTCGGCCACAGCCGGATGGTCTCGATGCCGCAAGTTGACGACTGTCTTGAGCGAGGCTGGATCGTCGCTGTCCCTAATCACCGGCTTTGTCCCGGGGTCGATGTGCTAAACGGGCCGGTGCAGGACATGCGAGACTTCCTGGCATGGATTTATGCTGGTGACCTTGAGCGGTTCTTGGGAGAGCAGAGCCCAACCCAGGATGAGCGGAACTATAGTGTCGATCTAGATAGGGTTATGGCGTTTGGGACGTCGAGTGGCGGCTATTTGGCGCTGGCCTTGGTGAGTTCTTCCCCTGTGTGCTGCAAGCTTTCCTTAGGCTTTTCCCAGACTGTTGGCTTTTACTTTTGTATACCATTCATACTGACGAGAAACAGGGCTACGACACGCCCCGCCCACCGCGCGCAATCCTCAACTTCTACGGCGCCGTCCACTTCACCCACCCCTCCTGGCGCAAACCCCTCCCACACGTCAAAGCCAACCTCCCACCAAACGGCTTTCCCCAAGACTTTCTCCAACAAGTTTACGACGAGTACCCCATCCCTACAACATCCGGCATCTCCCTCGAGGGCCAACAATCCAACAGGCCGGACTTCAGCCGGCCCCGCGACGCATTCGCGCTAACCCAGATCGCCAATGGGACTGTTCTCGATGCGATCTTTCCCGCAAGTGCTGGGAGGCTGGAGGATATTGATCCCGTCACTAGAGTCGAGGCGGGGTTTCCTCCTACGTTTATTGTGCATGGGGATTGTGATCGGATGGTTCCCGTTGATGTGAGTCGGAGGCTTTTGGAGGTTCTAAGGGAGAAGGGAGTGGAGTGTGGGATTGTGGAGGTTGAGGGGGAGGATCATACGTTTGCATTGGGGATGGAGGTTGGAGGGACGACCTGGCGGAGATCTAGGGAGGGGTTTGAGTGGTTGGAGAGTGTTATTCGATAGGGTTAACTGTTCTCCTGGTAGGGTATCTTATAAATGGAACTGGATATTAAATGGTATGGTAGGTCGGATGATATGCGAATAGATTCAGTGAGGTTGTATAGTAAGTTGAGAGTGTATTATACGATTAGGAGATGCCTGATCTATACAGTCTATAGCACATATGCCCATATCCGCTCGGGCCCTATCCAACATGAACTAGCCATCTCTCCCATCTACGCCTCCAAATGTACATATCCATAAGCCCTATGAACCCGCATCAAGAATCGCACCGCATCCCCAAACGCCCTCGTCCTCTTCTCCACATCAACCGCAAAAGACGGCATCTCGGTCCACCCATGAATCTGGCCCTCGGCAACATAGCTCTTGACAACAACTGCTCTCCCATCAGGGCCCTTCTCCTCAACAACACTCTGACCGAGCCCGTTCGCCGCATTGATCGACCTTGCTTCCGCTTCGAGTCTCTCGATCGTCGCCACGGTCTCGGAGCGCAGGATGCACTGTCCGCCAACAATGAAGAATAGGTTCTGTGGGAGGGTGCTGATGGGTGCAAGGATGGGATGGAGGAGGGGATTGGCCATGTCGCGGGCGCGGTTAGGGCCTGCGTAGGCGTCGAAGAGGGGTTGTAGGAATTGAAGCGGGTCGTGCTCTGCGAAGCCCTTTGGTCGGGGCTTCTGCCAGGGGGGGATGCGAAAGTCCATCTGTAATGCATGTGAGCCCTTACTTCACGTATCGTACATGTAGACACCACAAAGAGAAGAAAAGAACATACCACACCCTCAAAACTAACCAACCCCCTCACCTCCCCGCTCTCCCCCCTCCCGACCAACGACTGTGCAACCCCCAATCCCAAATTCCCCCCAACCGAAAACCCACTCACAGTAAAACAGCCCGGATCCGCACCCCACATCTCCTCCGCGTGCTCGAGGAGCCACTCTGCAACATCCTGCACGTCCTCATGCGCATCTGGGAACCTCGCCACGGGCGTATACCGGTACCCCGTGGAGACGACAACAGCACCAGATTCCCTGGCGAGCTGCGCGCAGAACCGCGCGTTGCCTTCGGGTAGTCCGCCTAGGAAGGCGCCGCCGTGGATGTTGAGGTGGAGTGGGATCTTTGATTTTAGGGTTCGCTCTGTGGGGCTGGATTCTGTTGTTGTTGCTGCTGCTGCGCTTGTTGTACTTGTACTGGTAGTATGGTGAAGGGATTGTCTTGCTGGAGGCAAGTAGACGACAGCCCTAACAGTCCTCCCCTTCCCCGCGCGTTTCAATGGGATCCTGAGGTCCTGCTGGTGCGGGAACTTGCGTGCTGTGAACCATTCGATAGTGTATGTGAGCAAGGTAATTGGTTGCAGTGTTAGCATTAAGAGGCGGATGCGCAAGGGGAGATGTCTTGTGAAGAGGGCATCTCTCGTTATCCGGAGGGCAGAGAGGAGGAGCATTCTGACTTTTTGTATCTGGCTCTCTGGGGTTACTGTTGGCAGTGGGAAGGTGGAGGGAATCCGACACGGAAAGAAGGAGAGAAGACAAGGGGATATCTTCTCTATCATACGTCCGAGGTTGGAATGGGTCATGGGGATGGATTGTCCAAGACTGAAGCTCGTATTCACCTCCAATCACAGGGCCGCACGGACCCGAGTCAATGCGACAAGGCAGCACGATTCCCAATACAATCGATTGGGCTACCCAGTTGACGCGCCTTTGGATGATTATCTGATTCTATGGAACTTGATACCAAGTGGGATTGGACAGATTAAGAGATAATAGATTAAGAGATCTACTCTGTGTATAGTTTAAATATAGTCCATCGCTCGTCCATTCATGATCATGCCGTGCTATGCCATGCTATGCTCCATAGTCGCAACTTTTACTGCACCAGGTCAGGACTGCTGTTGCATAAATATATCTGGGTATCAGGAGGCATACCATAAGAAAAACCGAGATTTTACCATTCCGTTCCCAGAACGACCAATTGAACATCAGAAAGACAGGATATGCTGCCGGCAGCATTGAATCGAGAGCAGAGTAGTTTCACGCTGATAAGAGAGGAGAATCGCGAGTTGAGAAAGAAAGTCGAATCGAAAGTCGAATTGGAGAGGGAAAAAGCTCATATGTATCACTGGGATAATTGTAGAAAATTGTAGACCGAGATATTGTCTACCGGCCTGACGAATATGAAGACCCGCTTCCTCGTCGCGCTGAGTGTCGAGGGCAGGCGTAGCCCACGAGCACCGTCTTCTCCTGGGTCTGGTGCCCGCGCTGGCCATATGCGGTGCAAGGGTCAATTGCGTGCTGGAAGTAGAGGCAGCCGCAGACCGAGTAGCGTTCGACAAGTTGGTAGCACATGGTGACGCTTGTCAAAAGTCGTTCTTGTGGTGAAGTCGAAGTATATGCAAAGCAGAAGCAGGAATGCAAGCTGGATGTAGAAGATGGAGGGCAAGAATGCAAGCGAAATGTAGCAGATGGAGGACAAGAATGCGAAGCTATCCAGAACTGAAGTGAGTGATGAGTGAGTGAGTGAGTGAATAGCCTCAAGAGCGAGCGGGTCAATTGAGCCTTATAAGGAAGATGAAGTAGAGAACTTGGAAGCGTGAGCCTCCGTAATGACTGAATGAGGAGTGCGCTTCCTAATCTCAGGCCACCCCCATCCAGCCCTGAAGGACCATGATATCCGGACTTGAAACTGAAAGAATGAGCAAAGGAGTCAACCGCAAAAGCAAGCACCACTCAAAGGCAGGCTAAGTATCAGCCCAGCGTGGACCTCATCGTCCTTTGACTCGAAACAAGGACCCGTGCCCATGCAGAGGAACGGAGTATGTAGGTAGCTCCCAGGCACGAGCTATTTTTTCCGCAGCTCACGAACGCAGCCAAGGATCACCGCTGCAACGGCTGGACTGCAGCCCCAACCAGCTCCATCCATGGCAGGGCCAAACGGTCCTATGGGGCCCGTAGAAACTACGGCCATCGCCGAACCGGTTAGGCAGGACCTCAACCTTGGAAACCTGCAACGTGCAACGTGCAAGCGGAGAGCGTTCGGGGCTGAACGGATGATCAGGCAGATCAACGCTAGACTGCAGCAGGATTAGCACCCTCGACGGATTGAGTGCCCATCCAGCGCCCTGGCCTCGCCGGGTTTAGCGTCGACGCCGGGGCCCCAGTTGGCTTGCGGCTGGCGCTTCTTTTCAGCTGTCATTGTCCTCGCGCAATGACTCTCGTTGACAAAGAGCGTGCCTGATTCCGGCTGCCTTAGTCACGGCTCGACGGTGATGATGACTGGGGGCACCTTGTGCTCTGCTCCGGCCTTGTGCAATCTGTCCTCTGTTTCATCTTGTAGCAGACTTCAGCGCCGGTCATGATAACGCGATTCTTCTATTTTGACTCATGGCTCAGCATCTGCGCCCGGCCAATCACGCCCTGCCCCGCCCTTGGGTTCCTGAGGGCCAGTGAGGCTGAAGACTTGCAAGATGATCGCCAGAGGCAAATTATGACGGAATATCTAACTATTGGAACAAATCGGAAATTGGTAGAACAGCACCAGTAACAGCCGCACAGTCGCTGTCAATCCCCCGGAGACTCACATCGACACATACAAACGTTGTACTACTCCGGAGTACTTTCCATGCCATGCCAGCCATGCTAAATAAATTCCCAAGATAGAATATGTAGAGATTACACCCGGCCCAATGCCCCCAAGCTCAGCCCGCCCGCCAGTCCTAACCGCAACATGCGGAGTATGTCTTCGCCCTTTGCGTCTTCTGTCAGGCCTGTCCGCCAGTCCCACTCCCGCTCGGCTCCTACCGCCCCTTCGCTCCGAGGCACGAGCACCCCGGACCCTTCTGCTGACCCGGATAACGACCGTGTGCGTGCTGACTCGAGCATGTCACTACCGATGATTGAGAATGTGCTGGAGCCGGTAAGCGATGAAACAGATTTTTTCAGAAGGGCTCGAGGTGATGGTGGCAGCACGAAGGAGTCTGATTTCCCAGAGAACCCGTGTTTCGAGGACGAGTACTCGAGGAGCGTTGATCGGAAACATTCTTCGCATTGTGCGTAGACGCGAGGTGTAACCGTTTCTAGATCTTCGATAGCAGATAGGATCGCAAACTGCTGAGCTGTCGTCAAAATCGATGAGTTTTCTACACTGGTTAGCTTGGTTCATGTTACGCGGGAAGACACTCACCATGAACTAGAGGAAGAGCCTCGCCGAGGAGAGCCAACAGCCCGTCGACTTGAATAGCCGAATCGCGATCGGGATCATATAGTCCGCCGTAGATACTGTCCGCAGCACTACTGATCACTGCAACCAGCGCCTGTGCGGCGGCCCGCCGTCTAGCGAGTGGCTTGTACCGTGGCTTGTGCCCTTCAGGAAGTCCAATCGCTTCATCGCGCGTCTCGTAGAACCGCCGCAGAGTCGCGTAGCCGCTAAAGTAAAATTGTAGAATTGAAGCAGCCTCATCGTCCGCTAACGCAATTGCCTGAAGGCAGGTCTTGGGCTCTCGAATCAGTGCCCGTAGCTGGTCATCCAGGTTGTTTGTCGCGGGGTATGCCTTGGAGTGGACGAGACTGTAAGAGATGAGTAGGTCGACAACAGACCGCACCTTCCGGCGGTTATGTGCACGAGCGTAGCAAACAAGTGCAAGGCCATACTCTTCCGAGTTGGAAACGGTCATGTCACCATAACGCTGAGGGAGAAAAAAAATCAGTACTAAACTTAGAAAAAAAAAGTTCAGGAACTTACCTCGGAAACTCGTCGGCCCTCCTTGTCCAAACCCAATTCTGTACAAAGCAAAACAACCTTGTCCATCTGCTCCGCCGTGTCGAGCGGAAGCTTATCGAGCAACTCGGAAACGCTCTTCTGCCCTTTCTCACGGTCATCGAGTCGACTCAGCACCTCAAGTGCTAGTTCCCATCCTTCACGAGCGCCAGTTTCATTTTCAATTGACCGCCGCTCAAACAACGCCGAAGCATACGCAGTGAGAACATCATCTTTGTTGACGCGACGGTCCGTCACCTCCTCCTGCCCATACGAGAGCACCATCAGGTCATTCTCGCTGAGGCCGGACGGTGGCTTGACACCGCCCGTCTCCAGCCAGCCACCGACCGCGCTAATTTCCGCAACGGCAGAGGCTACGCACAGCGACCATGTCTGGAGCAATCCTAACACTCCTTCGACATTTCCTTCAAAAACTGAAGCCAGACCAGCCTCAAGTCCGCTGAGCGAATTGATGCTGAAGCCCTTCTCGTTCGCTTCCGCATTGGTCGCGCTGCCAAACGCCAAATTTAAACGGCGAAGATAGGGATCTTCAGACGGTTTGGGCCCGCGATGTAAGTAGCTGACCTCGTCATCATCGCCATCCCACCAGACAGTTAGGCCGATCGTAGCCTCGACCCAATTTTCTGCGAGTTTCATGATAGCCGACGGATCGCCAAGGAGAACGCGGTAAATCACTCGGAGATTCTGGTAGATGGTCCACGGCACCTTGCTCTCTGCCATACGAGCAGACTCTGTAAAGGAAGTGCCTTGGAAGGGGGCTGGCCCTAGCCCAAAATTGATCGCCTGGAACGCATTGCCAGTAGCAGCAGGCTGAGGAGCAGGCTGTTCGTCTCCTTCCGCGAACTCCTCCAGGTCGGACACGGCAGCTAGAACTCGCTTTCGGTACACTACCCAGTCCGCACCACGGACGTCCCAGTCGTCATGCTGTACGCTGGGGCACGATTCCAACACTTGGAGCACTCTGTTGATGCATCTCTGGATGTTCTGCAGCTGTGCTCCACGGTACCCTGGCTGCGATAGGCCATCTTCCAGCGCTGAACGAGCGTAGTTGAAATCAGCCGACCGTAAAATCTTCGCCACCTCTGAGAGCTTGCCTCGCAGGACAGCAGCGTTGATTATCTCCCAAAAGTTCGGAGATGCTGTAGGATCAGGTCCAGTCTGTGCAAGACTTCGAAGCTCGCCTGATGTACCGGCGTGCGTTTCCAGCCAGTCCAAAAGGACTTTAGGAACGGCAACAGGTGTGTCCGATCCGCCGGCAAGCATCAACGCACGCGGTCCCCCGAACCCGAAATTAGGAAAACTTGGCGGTCTACTAGCAGCAAAGGGTGGGTGATGAAGCTGCAGTAACAGTGATCCTAGGAAGCTTGCCTTCACAAAGTTCGGGGCACCGTCTCCAGGGCCAATGCCTGTTCCCGTCCGAGAAGGGTCATTGCTGTTGGGTGACTTCCACACCGTAGACAGCCGGCTGCAAACCCCTGATAGAGCGTTCTCAAATTCCACCTGTCCGTACTGCTCTGCCTGTTTCACCTCGTCGTACATCCGCGAAATTTCATCCTCGGTTTCTAGAATAAAATAGCTTGGTTCCTCCGCTGTCGTAGCACGACCTCGTGACGCAAGGGTCCGCACGATAGCCGGTATGGGCGAGTCCTTCTTAGGGGAAAGTTTCGCCTTGCGCAAGGGTGACTGGCTCGCCCACCGCTCGTCGAGCTTGGGCCGTTTTGCATCTCCGGGGTTCGAGTAGATCGATTTTCGCTGCAATAGGACGGAGGACGGAGGCCCTGTATTGCCAATATGCGTGTCGAGAAAGTTGGCGCCCGATCCGGCTGTTTTGCTCGTCTGTTCTTGAACATCTTCCTCTTCTTCTTCCTCTTCCATCGGACCATTGTCCTCCTCGACCTCTTCTTCCTGATCTAGCCTTTCCTCCATCCGTGATGATTGGAAACCATTCGAAACGCCCCAATTGGTCGACTCACCGAAGCGAGTGCCGCCAGAAACGCTAAATAAGGATTGCGACGCTCCAAAGGATATAGGCGCCGTGTTTTGCTTTGTTCGAGATGCGAAATCGGGAGAGTCGATGGAGGAGCCAAAAATGCTGTCATTTAACAGTTCGGATCTATTGAAGATCGGCTTTGGGGAGAAATCTTGCGATCTAGTGCTCCCTCCGTGAATGGTAGACGGAGGAGGGCCTTGCGGAGTGAAAGAGTTGGAGGCGGACGGAGGTGCTTGAGCTGGAGTCGCGGATCCATTGCCAAAGAGACCCTGTCCCTTTCCGGGTGTAGATGGCGGCCCGAAGTTGAAGTTGAAGGCCATCTTGTCTGCTGAAGCGGTGTGAGAGAAATCGGGGACTGATGCTGCTTGTTAGGTACTGTGGAAAAAGAAATGAGTTCCACGCGCGCGAAAAGACCCCTGAAGCAGGGGATGTCGGTGAGGTTTTCTCAATTTTTTTCAATCGCAAGCCATGGGGAAGTCAGGAAAGTCAGATAGTGGCCAATGTTGACACTCTCTTTGATCGTGGTGAGCTCGAGGACGCATCCATCATTTTCTCGCCGTGTTATGATTGTTGCTCCGTCACCATCGCCGCGGAGTCTTGGCAAGTATCACGTGGAGTCATGTGATAGACTTCAGGAGTATCTATACAGCCACTGCGCCAGCTGCTAGCCAGCCCGCCAATCTGGTTGAACGCACGTTCTAAGTTTCATGTGCAATACTACCTACAAAGTAAACATGCAATGATAACAATTAGCTATATTTACATGATTGCGGACTCTGTCGTCCGCCAACCAACAGAAAGTTACTACAATTGGAAAAACTCTTCATGGTTCTGGGTTCGGCAAAAGCATACAGTTGCGAGTGCGAATTTGACGCTCCTCGTATCGCCCAAAGGGTGATAATCCGAAGGGTTCGTCATACCATGAGTCTACTCCGTAGAAATTCTCTTCCGCGAATCTTCTGCAAGCTTATTATCGAAAAGAAGGTGCTGATTGAGGCTGTGCGCCAAGCTGGCAACGGGTCGGTCAGGTGATCAGAAACTCTATAATTACCTACCCGTGGACCTAGGTACGCTTAACCGATTATGGAAGCTTCGTATTCGGCGGGCTGTGTGATTGGACAGACTTTCAATGCCCAGGCGCAGCAAAAGGTCATCATCTATGAGCGAACCGTTCCTCTCTGGAGGAGAACCTGTACAAGTGGAGAGATCGGCTGCTCAGCCTTGTCTGGGCTCGTATTCTGGGCTTAATGATCCAAGAGTGGCAGGCAATGACGAGGCAGAATATGTGATCTGGAAAACATATAAGGAGGCGAAAGCCCCCTGTGAATGAACTCCCAGATTAACATTCAAACTGCTCACCAGATGAGCGCATCACGATGTTGACTTCTTCTTCAAACAGCCTTCCGTTTGGTGCCAATGAGAATAAATCGTCAGACGTTGGATTACAGACACCTTCATCGAGGGAATCAGACTCGGCTGATGATCAGAGCCTTAGCCTAGAATCTTCGCGTCTGTACCATATCTACCATACTCCAATCCGCTACGACTATCGCGTCTCCAATGCCGATAAGAAGCCTCTTTACTTCGTGTACAACTCTCACCTGACTCCGGATAAGGCGGATATCACGGTTCACACTGGCGATGACAAAAACGCGCCGATTGCGGGCGTTTGCAAGTTCATTCACCTCTCACGGCATTGCAAAGTCGGTCTTGGAGATCCGCAGCGAGCAGGTTCAATGGTCTGGGAGGATCTCCAATGTCAAAACTTCCGCATGACCAAATACCGCTTTGAAATGTCTATTCCCTCGGCACACGGCGGATACGAGCGGCGATCGTTTCTCTGGAAACGAACACAGTCTGTCGGAGCGGACGGAGACTCGCCATCCTTCTTTAGTCTCCGCAACTTCAAGCTCGTTGACGAATTGAACGGACAAAACGTGGCGGTTTTCACCAGCAACAGCTTCAAGAGCCCTCGAAAGAACGGAAAGCTCCAGGTGGCAGCAGATTATGGACCTGATTTCGATATGATGGCTCTCATTACCCTGCTAGCAATGTATGAGAGGATCCGACGCAGGACTGGGGGCAAAGGAGGCGGTGGTGGAGGAGGAGACGGCGGTTAAGTACGGCCAAAGGGAAGAGTGCCTTCTTTTTTGTTCTTTGTATATACCCAGTAGATGTCTGTTATCAGTATAATAATGTATTCAAGATGATTTTTTTTCATGTTTGCGCCGAGCAGAAGTATAGCAGCATTTCGCTAAGAAATAATGCAGCCTAGTCGACAACCCAGCCTTGGCTATATTAACTCCCACTAACCTGATCCTTCACGAACCCTCGGATCTATGAAACGCGAGCACCTGGTCAGTCGAACTCCTTGGTTTTGCTTGAGCTTTCGAACGCCTCCAGGCTCCCATGGCCCAACGACGATCGCATCAGAAATCCAGACATGGCTGCCTAGAGTGCAAGCGACGAAGAGTCAAGGTACACCTCTCTCGAGTCTCCCTCTCGCCCCTCGGCTCCCCTCCCCCGCTTGCCATCCCCATTCTCGTCGCCTTTCCTCATTCAATGCTCTCTCTTAGTGCGACGAATCTCGACCAGTCTGTGCCAATTGTGCTCGACGACAGACCGATTGCGAGTATGATTCGTCTGGGCCTCTGCGATGGATGACCGACGAGCCCTCCCGATCCCCGCGTCCCCTCTCCGACCGGCAGCAAGCACCACCATCTCCTGATTTCAGCCTTTTCGGTCAATTCCGGAGCAACAACAGCTCGAATAATGGCGAAGCACCCTTGGCCCCGTTGAATCTCTGCGACCTAGAGTTATTGCTGCAATGGGTAAACGCGACATCTATGGTGATGTCTCGAGGCCAGCACACCGACAAAATCTGGCGCACCTACGTTCCAGAAGAAGGAGTTTCGCACCCGTTTCTAATGCACGGAATCCTAGCATTATCGGCTGTTCATATTGCACGGACACGAGCACCCAGAGCTTCTGCAGACAACGGACAACTGGGCAGGGACTACCTCCAGATCGCCGTCTCACACCATAACCAAGCGCTGGCGCTGTTTCGTGAGCAGCTCGACGATATAAATCCTGCTAATGGCAAGGCAATGTTTGCTTTTGCTAGTATCACTGTCCTCTACGCGTTTGGGTTCCCCCGCACTCCCGATCCGGGTAGTACAGCCGTCGGTGATCTAGTGCAGGCGTTTGTGTTGGTGCGTGGTGTGCAGTATGTCCTCAACCAAGCGATGAACACTCTTTTTGAGGACCGCGCCTGGGCGCCACTACGAGATATCACCGAATACGACCCTACCCTTCCGATAGAGGCGCGGCCGGCAATCGAGCAGCTACACATGGCGAACGAGGCATGCACCCGCCAGGACCCGATCCTCCACGACTCATCCCTCTATCAGGAAGCAATCGACCACCTGGCCGACTTGAGTGCAGCGGTAAAAGGCGGATTGGGCTTTTTTGTGGCGTGCCGATGGGCGATCAAACTACAGCCGGCCTTTGTCGATCGCATTCGGGACCGTCGACCGTTGGCTCTGGCGATTCTTGCACACTGGTGTGCATTAGTAGCTCGACTCCAAGACGTGTGGTTTGGTATTGAATGGGGAACACGCGTTGCACAGGAGATCTGGTATGTCCTGGACGACAACTGGAGACCATTAATACACGGCTGCATGGAGCAAATATTTGGAGAGCAGTACCTGATGATAGAGCGATGACACCCTTCGAGACCTAACTCTAACCTTGTTTGACAAAAGAAGAATAACTTGGTCTGTTCTATGGATCTGCAGCTTTCCAACTCTAAACAGCAACCTCGCTGATGCTCAACCCTCCCTTCGTTGTCATGACACGCCCGCGACCCAAAAGACAGTTCACCTCGCTCGGGTGGATGACTACGAAAATCACCAGCACCAGCCACATCAGAAGCGCGTCAAACACATAAATAAAGGCTTCGTTTCGCAGAAGATAGCCGTCCCAACCTTGCAGATATTCAACCACACGGAAAATGGATCGGATCAGAATCAGGATGCTGGAGCCGTACAGCGCCCACAGGTGCTTCAACCACGGTGTCGTACTGGCATTCCCCAGCGCTGTAGCGTTGCCAGAAATACGTCTCTGGAAGATGAACGTGCAGATGACGAAAAAGCCGAAAAATGCAATCTGTACAAAAAGGCCTCCTACGATAATATTCTCGCCCATGTCTTGCGAGTCAGTCACGAGGATACCAGCTCCTATTCATCTTGTTAGCATGTATCCAGTATTGCCACAGTCCAGACCATACCAGATGCCTGCATCAAGAAACTGAGAACGTCGCCCGCAACAAAGATCTTGGTCATCCATCCTACGCGGATGATCGAAAACTTTTCCCCACGCACGAGGACAATGATCCGGCCCAGATACATGTAGATGCTCGCAGCGAAGAGGGCCGGCGCAACTAACAAGAGCACACTCTGCATGATGTACGGACCAAGCGTCCAGTCGGGGGTCTCGGATGCCGATATCGCGCGGCCAATGTATCCTATCAACTCGACTAGTTTCGTCAGAAAAGATCCCTCACGTTGTCATCGGCGGACGAATGGAGGCTGGTTGAGGGAACTCACAGTATCCTCCGATCACCATTGGAATGAAGAACCACGTCCTTGTCCGGAACAGATGGTAGGTATGCAGGCCAGTGACTCCTCCGTACAGAACGATGAAGATGACCGCCGCCGCCATGGAGGGGTCGTAGAGGTAGGCCTCCCAGTTTTCGAAGCCGCCGGACATCTTGAATGAGATACGAAAACCAAATGAAAGAAAGGAAATACAGATAGAGAATGGCAAAAATTTATTGAGAGAACTTCAGCCTCCATCTCCCCCTCGAATTCTGGTTTCCTTATGTATCAATGGCTGATGGCAACAAAAACGGGTCCATCTCGTACTTCGTAAGCTTTGCCTGATCACGACTAGCCTCTTCTTCCATGAGAAACTTGGGAAATTAACCAGCCAACCATGACTCTTGCTATCCGCGGAAACGTTGACGGGTGATTTGCTGGATACAGCATTCAACCGGAGTACCGCCGAGGACCTTGAAAGTTGAAGGTGAATGATAATAACTAGTAGTAACTTGTACACTACAGCTTTCCCACCTTGCCCCCAGTCTCCAACACATACCGATACCTCGCCTTCCCCTCATGCATCTCCGCCAGCGCTAGATTAACCTCGTCCATCGGCCGCGTCTGCACCCAAGCCCGCACCCCCTTCTCCGCTGCGAGCCTCAACATCGCCCGGATATCAGCGGGCGAGCCAATATTTGATCCCGTTATTTTGACGCCTTTTTGGATGAGGGAGAAAGCCCGCAGTGCTGGTAACGGCTCCTCCGGCGCGCCAACCTGAACAAAGGTCCCGTTGCGCTTCAAAAGCCTCAGGTATCCTGAAAGAGGCATGTTCTCGCCAGAAACAGTGCAGATAATCAGATCAAGAGATCGCGCGTGTCTTTTTGCCCAGTTCTTGTCTTCGCCCGTCGCGATAAACGTATCCGCGCCCAGCCCTTGACCTCCTCCTTCAGACCCGAGCGCATCGGCCTTCTTCGCACTCGAACGTGAGATTGCAACCACAGAATCACACCCCAGCGCCTTGGCAAAAAGCAGTCCCATATGCCCCAGCCCCCCGATCCCCACAATGCCAACCCTCTTCCCAGGTCCCGCGCCAAACCTCCTCAGCGGCGCAAACACGGTCACTCCGCCACAAAGCATCGGCGCCGCCTCCTCGCTCCTCAATTGTTCTGGAATTTTAAACACAAAATGCCCCGGGCCACGCCATCGATTCGCGTAGCCGCCGTATGCTTTACTCCCATCCGGAAACCGGGAGTTGTACGTGCCCACGATTTTCGGGCAGTAGCTCTCCTCGCCGTCGGCGCAGGCTTCACAGTCTGGTTTGAGGCATGAGGAGCATTGCGCGCCGATTCCCACTCGGTCGCCTGGTTTGATAACGGTGTCGTCCGGTGTTGGCGGAGTGACTTTCGAGCCGACGCGCACGGCTGTCCCGACGATTTCGTGGCCGACGACGCAGGGGTAGTCGGCAGGCGCCCAGCCCGAGCGGATGGTGTGGATGTCGCTACCGCAAATACCACAGTGGCTGATTTGGACTTCGATGTCGGTGTCTTCGAAGGGTTTGGGTGTGAACGGTTCATGGGTTAATGGCGAGTTGGGGTCGCGCGCGACCCAACCAGTAAATGTTTCGGGCATCTTCAATTGGGGCGCTGTTTTACTTTCTTTCTTACAAAGAAGAGACGAAAAAAGCGAAAAAGATGGAGAAATGCGAAGACGAGGAGGTTAAGTATAAATTCGGTTCATAGCCTTGAAGTCTAATTTTACCGAGGTCTGCGGAGCCGACATGATGCCGTGATATCATTATGGGGGGTTCGTGTTCTGCTTAACATACTAAAAAATAGCGAGGAAAATATACAACATGCGAAGGAAAAACAAAATGGGTATATGATGCTATTTCATCCCCATCAACTCGCCCAGCTCGTCGCTCGTTAGTGTGCTTCGTCGACGATCGCCTGTCCTCTTTCGCGCCACTTTGCCTCCGCGACTCCTCTTTCTACTCTCTTGCTCTCGGCGCGCTTGCTCGGCTGCTCGAGCTTCACTCTCAGCAGCTGCTAGTTTTTGATGTACGCTCATTCGGGTGGGAGCCTGCATGCAGTCATTCTGGTCAGCTGTGTTCGGCCCGAACCTTCTGCTAGAACCTACCGGCCGTGGCCCTTGCGGTTTACTAGTAGATTCACCCCGTTTCCGTGACGGTCTTCGCGTTACAGCATCAGACTGATGAGCTTTGACTGGCATCGTATCGTCCTCCTCTGGTTGTGCTTTTGTTGCGACTTTACGTGACCCCTCGGAGAAGGCGACTTCTTTCCGTGGCGGTTGTGCCGCTGATACGATATTATCGCTTCGTTCTTTCAGAGCTCGACTCGGGCTGGGCTGAGGTTGTGGCTCTGGAGGTGATTCGATGGCCTCTTGGGCTGATGTTGACTCGTCCATGTCTTCCCCGTCATCGAACTCGTTCTCCTCTTCCTCTTGATCTTCAAAGATTGGTGAATGCATTGCCACATCCCCATCCCGTACTCGAGAGTGCCTCGTGTCCACCTGAACATCCAGCTTTAATCCCATACGAAGCTCTTCTGCCCGGATAGAACCTCCACCGTACGCAATTCGCTTGTGCCAGCCATCCATCATAGAGACGGCCTGTCTCCACCGGCTTTCCATCTTCTCCCAACCCTCACGAAGTCGCTTGATTTCCTCATCTCGCACTTCGACCTCCTCTAGAGGTACAAACGAAGGGTTTGTAAGCAGGGTTCGTAGATGCTCCAGCACTTGGTCCATCTCGCCGGATAGTTCTTCGTATGATGCAGGTAGGCTTGCGACGGCAGGGCCACCATGTGTCGATCTTTGAGCGCCCGTGCTGGTCGCTCCATGAGAATATCCATTTTCAGCGCCAGAATCTTCCGATGACAGTCCTTGTAGTTCTTTCAATGTGTTGACAGTGTTTCGTGCTAGGAGGATCAGGGAGTCGTTTTCGTCGCTCAGGGTCTGGCAAAGTTGCGTAAGGAATTCGTTTGTTTCCTGCTTCAAGCTGTATCCTGGATCGTGGACACCCTCGCCGCCTGAGAGATACCGCGTTCGGGACAATTGACTCGCAGCTGGGTTTATATTGATCGTTGTCACGCCCAAGCCCTCCCGCTTTCCTCGTTGCCGGTCGGCCAAATGGGCCTTCAGCTTCTGTAATTCGAGGTCGCGTTTCCGGATATCGTTGGCGCATTGAGATCGGACTTGCTGAACGGTCGTCTTCATGCGCTGGACTTGTTCTTTCAGGCCCCGGACCGTCGCCTCGGCGCTCGACATGTTGGTTTTCAGGGCCCGCTCTTGCGCCTCGGCCAGTGCCAGTGATCGTGCTAGTTCCGACGTCTTCGTTTGGAGTTTTTCCTACAGACGTTTAGCCCTGCAATCCCTCGCCCGACCGTCTACCATGGTGTCCCTTTCGCACGTACAATTTCGACCGTCTTGTGAGACTCCTCCGCTCGTAGGGTTTGGATCGTCGTGGCAAGGTTCTCCCGATGTTCTGCTTCGCGCTTCATCCTCGTTAGTCAGGTCTGACTTGATTAGCATCGGCATTGCGCACGGGCAGACTCACGTCTCGCCGTAAAACCAAGTCGTTCACAAGGTTGATAATCCGCGCCATGGTCGTCGCCACGCCGCCATCTTCATCCTCCGGGTTTGCGAAATCAATCGGCCGGCCGCTTTTGACCAGACCCCGGGCAAGTAAGACATTATTAATGTAAGTGGAAGCAGCCTGCAGATCACCCTGCGGCTCCATGATGGGCGTGCTTGTCCTGCAAGCACCATAGGTTATTAAAGTAGAGATAAGAAAGACCGAGGTGCAGCGTCCCCGGGCGAGGTTTTGTTGCGGAAAATCAGTCGTCTCGCAACACTCCAAAAGGGGAAGAAAGTAAACACCGTTAGATTGTGGGGCGGTGTGCAGAGACCAGAACCGCACCCCCCGCTCGTTCTGTGGCGTCGGTTGCCAGGTTGACCATCCATCATTCGATAGGTTATTTGGAGATCATCTTTGAGGATTGTCACCCAGAACAATGGTTTTGATTTTGGTTAGTGTCAATGATTGATCATGGGGTCTCGAGGTACGTCGTCTGCTCTCTGAACACGTCTTGAAAGGAGCGCTAACGGTCACGTAGGAGAAGCCGCGCTGCTCCAGAAGCAGGGCCAGAATCTATATGGCCAGGGTAACTGGGAAGCTGCTGTGAAAGCATTTACAGAGGTATATTTGCTTTTCGTCAACGTTCGAATTGGCAGCGATGGAAATCGTGGTCTGATGCGAGAGATTGAGCTAATTTTGATGCCTCAGGCACTAAAGTGTCCCGATGTGGATGCCCTCTCGGTGCTGGACAATCGAGCAGCAACATATACCAAACTCTTGCGATATGACCAAGCCTTGAAAGACTCAAGACAAATGATCAAGCATAATAAGCAAGATGAGCGGGTACGGATTGTTGTTGTCGTCGATGATACTTTGTGCTGATCATCTGTAGGGCTACCTACGCTGTGCCAAGGCTTTGCTCTTGGACGGAAAGCCGGAGAAAGCCCTTGAAGTGTATGCCTACGCATTAAAGTCCTTACCGAAGGATAGCTTGCGCCGTCCGGTCTGTTAATACCATGATCTTTGCGTTCAGACACCTGCTAAACAACGCAGGTCGTGGAGTCAATGCATCAGAAGCTTCAGGATAAGCTGTTATCCAAGTGCTACGATCCGTTCAGTGTATTTCCATATGAAATTGCAAGGATGGTAGTAGAGCACTTTGACTTCAGGGAGCTTGTGTAAGCCCAGCAGTGCACCTTGTCATTTTAGCCTCTGATCAAATCTATAGTGCCATCCTTCGAGTCTCCAAAGGATGGGACCGGTTCCTCTCCTCAATGCGGGATCTATGGATGCGCCTAGACTTTTCCGGAGCTCGCAGCAAGATCCACTGGTCCTCTGTTTTATCCTATATCCGACGTTCAAAAGCGATGCTAACGCAAGCCGTCGTGACGAATCTCACGAAAGCATCTATCCGTAAAGTCCTCGAGTACATCAGCCGCTGCCCGAACCTCCAACATCTTGAGATCCTCTGCCCCTTCGGATCAGAAGGTGTCTACGAACTCTTCAAGGGCTGCAAGCAGCTCAAAAGCCTCTTAATTTCCGCAGAAACACCCATACCCCAGTCAACCCTGACAAATCTCCTCTCCAGCCTTCCCAACCTCGAACGCATTGAAATCCACAAAGCCACCAAATCCCGCGAAGCCGATGTCCAGTGGCCGTCATCCCTCCCAAAACTGCAAAGCATAACTCTCGGCACGACCGAGTCCGGTGTTACCGAGAATTACCTCCCGGCGCTCTACATTCCCCGAATGATACCCACAGAACCCCCGACTCCGACGCCTTTTGTACTCTCTAACCTCACCGAACTCCGCCTCCACTCGAACCCGCAAATCTTCGTCCCCTATCCGCCCTCCTTCAACCCCGCCGACTTTCCCCGCCTCCAGAGACTAGACATAAGCGGCATCTACGTGGGCGGCGACTTTGTCCTCCCCCCCAGTCTCCAGTTCCTGCGCATCCACGGTGGCGCGGCCATCGAGGCTCTTCCTTTCATTCTCTTAGACGATAAACCACTCCACCTCCCGAATCTAGACACCCTGATATTCAGCGATGTCCCCTGGGTTACTCATGTGACGTTGATGGCGTTTATTGCGCAAGCCAAAGCTCCAATCCGCGTGTTACATGTGGACAGCTGTTTTCGGATTACGGCGACGACGCTTGTTACGCTTCTTCGCGAGTATGCGTTGCAGTTGAGGACGCTGAATGTGGCGCATATTATGGGGATTGATGATACGACGATTTATTTCTTGATCGAGAGGCTTACGGCGTTGAAGGTGCTTAATCTTTCGTATACGGATATTACGGGTGTGACTCTTAAGACGCTTGTTGATGCTCAGGCAACTGATGCCAAGGCACATGTGGAGTGTGTTTATATCAAGGGTTGCGAGGGGATCTCATCTGATGCTATTGACTATGGACGATCAAGGGGCCTTGCCGTTATTATCTAGTAGGGTTGCCATGTATTGGATAGAGTGTCTTTACGCAAACAAATGCAGCACGTCGATCTATTCACGGGCCATTCCCTAAACGCCTCTCTCCTTGCACCACTTTTCAACCTCCTTCGCGAGCTTCTCCTTCTGATCGCGCACCATTTCCATCATAGGCTCAACCAGCTTCTGACACGCACCACCATACCCGTCAGTGCCCTGAGCTTTGCGTGGGGAAAGCACAGCCTCGTATATAGTGATCATCATTTCCATAACCGCAGATAGCTGGTTTGGAAGCCACTTTTGTGGAATCCAGGTCAGCGATGCTCGTACCTGAATAGAGTATCCAGGTAAGATCACTTACAGTAACAATTGGACTTCCTCCAGTCGCAGTAGGATGAGGGGTGCGACGGATAATGTATTCCCTAGCGAACAGCCAGTGTCTCCAACGGAAACTACGCACGTGGTTCAAAGTCCGGAGGAAGAGGATGGTAGTCTCGGTGTCCTGGACGGCGAAATCACGGACACCGAGCTCCTCGGCCTTGGTACGGATGTGGGCAAGGAACTCCCGGTGGGGAAGAGGCCTGTAGGCACGGAACTCATGGAGGATCTCGGTGAGAGGCGTTTTGGGCATTGGGATTTCGAGAAGATGGTCAAGCAGAGGGATCTGTTCTTGGTGTTAGGGATTTTCTTCGCGGTTGGCTTGGTCTGGAGTTCAGAGACTCACGATGCTGTCGTTGGCGCCGCTCTCGCCGCGGAAGTGGAGAGGATTGTTGCCTTCGACGCCATCGTAGATGACTCCGTTGGGGAACATGGATTGCGAGGTGATGCCGAAGATAAAAACGCGGAAGGAGAGGTAGTCAGACGGCTTGGAGTTGGCCCACATGTCTGCGAGTGTTAGTTCTGTGTGTTCAAAGAAACTATCAAGAGATAGTGGATGTATTGCTGGTATCATACCTTCCATCCCCGCTTCAATCTTCTCCATAGAAGCTAGAATCTCCCGGAACCCATCATTTACGGTAGATCGTGACCCACCTTGCTGCAGCGTGTCGATCACCTGAAGCACGCCAGTGATAAGGCCAGGGGTGTCCTTTACCATATCGATGTGGGTGAGAATAAAGCCTGCTTCAGAGCTGCGAGGGTCCAGGCCACGCTCAAATGCTCTAACGAGGCGAAGGTTGGAATATACCAAACCCTTGGCCGGGTCATCTAGGGTGTAGTTGAAGAGTGCGTATGAAGCAGCATAGGACATGAATGGAGGGATGTCCAGGCTAAAGAGTAAGTAGTGAGACACTTGTTTAAAGGCAAGGCTACTTGATGTAGAGAGGGAAGCAAAGGGATAGCACTTACATCTGGCCAGCACGGTACAGTGGGCCAGCCACAGACTTGGGAAGGACATCCCGACCAAGGCCATAACCACCATCAGGATTCTCACACCAGTTCTTCCAGCACGGCTCAAGAAGGTAAGAAGAGGCCAGGAAAGAGTAGTCACGGAAGACAGCCATGATTGTGTAAAGATCCAAGCTTCCATCAGCAGTGACCAGCTTGTCAACCTCGTTAGTCAAGTCGGGAAGTTCCTTCAAGACGGCAGGACCCAACTCATAGGTAGCCAGTAGACCCGGAGTACCATCATACTTGACAACGGGGAGACGGCCAAGTAGTGACATCAAGGGCTTGAAGACATCTGGGAGGGTGGTAGGGGAGGTGAGGTAGGGAAGAAAGCCAGTAGAGGTGGTGATGGTGAAGGGATCTAAGGAATGAGGCAGGGT
Source organism: Aspergillus calidoustus (assembly GCA_001511075.1). Taxonomy (NCBI): domain Eukaryota; kingdom Fungi; phylum Ascomycota; class Eurotiomycetes; order Eurotiales; family Aspergillaceae; genus Aspergillus; species Aspergillus calidoustus. Next base: position 1,028,692 of record CDMC01000008.1, read on the forward strand.
AGCAGGGTCATCATGGATATGGGGGAACAACTCCAAAGTTGTAGACGACTCTGGGAGAATTTTGGATGGGGACATGTTCCTCTATGCAACAGAAAAGAGATAGGAAAGGCAGAGTGTAGAAACAAGAGGGCGAAGAAGATAGAAAAAGAAAGGTAAGGAGGACAAGGTGAAGGCAGCGAGGATAAAGTGCAAGTGTCACAAGAGATAGTTCAGGCTTGGAGTGTGGTTATGAAGGTAGAGAAGAGACGAGATCTGTGAGGATAGAACAGAGAGAGAATTAGGCGGGAAAGTACCAGGTACTTATAATCTGGCGTGGCCGGTTTCAATTCCGGCCTCATGGCTACTAGAAACTGAGGCCGGAATTGATACCGGCCATTCTGCGATTGACGAAAGATAGATAGACCATGGATGAGAACAATTGAATGGCCACACATCCTGTTTTCCCCGTTACAAACAAATATAAACGCAATTAACCAGCATCCCTTCTCCTCCGTCAACCCTCCCCTGGTGATACCACTGCACCTGCCTATACAGAAGCTTGGCACGTTATAGGGCTGATACTAGTCACGTGATTGCACCTTTACTCGAGGAACAACTTGGAAGCACCCCATGGGTGCAGGCCGACTGCAATCTAGTGATGATACGTATTCGGGCTCAATCTTGAGTGGATAAAAGGTAAGATGATGAGGGGGAGTTGTTCGCAGGGTGTACTCACCGGAGATTGCCATTTCTCCGCAGGTAGCCGGCCTGCCCCTCAAGTCTACCAAACGTAAAAAGTGAGCTGTTATGTCAGGTGCTCTTGGCTTCCTACTGTTGTTCCACTATTGTCTGTTACTGGCATGGGCATGAGTGTGTCAAGACTAGCAGAGAATATATTACAGACGCATGGCCAAAAGTACATGTTACAAAAATTGCAGGAGTGTCTGCAGCATTTCTTTATGATCCTTCTCTCCTGGCCCTTCTTCTGACAAACCTTCTATTTGCTCTGATTATAGTTAGTATAGCACTAGTTGGTCGAGGGCACGAGTAATACTCACCTTGCAATGTCCTGCGAATGAGAGACAAATCTTCATCTCGATCTGCTAAAGCTGACACAATCTTCTTCCTAGCACCGTCATCCTCGGCGACTAACCACGCCAGAATGACATCAATAAGCTGTATTGTGTTAGTATACGGGATGAACAGCTTAAGTTAGAGGACCAACCTGCAGAGAGAAAAGACCTGCGTCAAATCTCCGCGAAAGCCATTCGGCTTCCATGACCTCCTGTTCTTCCTTTGTAAATTGTTTTCGCTCTTTTTCAATAGCTTGCTCGACCGGTGACACCCTGGAGGCATAGTCACGTCTCAGTTTGACCAACTTCTCGATCTTTTCGTAGTCTTTCTCCATGAACTTGGCCAAAGTGCGGATTCTCTGTGGTGATTGTCCAGGAAGAAGACGCAGGAGAGACCCGAATATACCCAGCAAGTGTTCTATGACTTGGCTCTCTTGCTGTCAGAAGTTAGCTAGTTGCATGCAATGCGACGCCCGTAGAGCCTACCTTGCGCATAAACATGCCGAAGATCGTCCTTAATCCAGCAACCTCGATTAACCTTTCACATGAAGGCGCGCCTCCAATACCACCTAGGACATGGTCGAGCACTCGGAGCGCTCGAACCTTGCTAAACTTTCCTTCTTTGAGCATGATTTGCGCAAGTTCGATGCCTTCCCCTTCCAGGAACTTCTCTTTTCCAGCGTCATCATCCACGAGGCATGTTAAGCAATCAAATAGATTTTCGGCATATTCTTCTTCATCGGAATCTTTTTCAGGATCACGCTTCCGGTACTGACTCAGTAGCTGAAGTAGAGCATCCACGCCGTCGAGACCAATAAAGCGCTCACGGGTTTTTGAACCAGACTGCAAAAGGATGGCCAGAATTTCCGCCGAGTATTGCTGGTTTTGGCTCACTGGCCTTTCCTTCTTTTGTATCCGCGCAAGCAGCCAGGACATCGTGCTCGAATCCCGTCCAATCTTCTCGGCAATGGAGGCCTGTGACGCAAGATTTTCAAGCACATCTAGTCTATCAGAAATGCACCATCTGAGAGGAATAGAACACTTACTCAAGATATAGTAAACTCCTGCCCTGTCTGCCTCTGCTTCCTCATCTAACCGTGACAGATTTTGAGCGAGAAGTTCAATGAGGTCCGCGTCCAACTAATTAATCAGTATTCCAGTTTGACCATGCAGTAATGAGTCCGTACCATTGCATTTACCAACCCATCCCATTGCTCTTGTTCTGCTTCCACATCTTCGTCCGTTAATTCACTGATGATCTGGATCGCATCGATGGCAATGTCGGCGTTTTCATGTGAGAGAAGGGAAATTAGAGAGCTGACGCATCCTAACTTGGCGAATTCGTGGTATAGCTCGGGATGTTCGGACAATATGGACAGGCTTTTGATCTCCGTATCCAAATCAGCTTCGGACGCCATGAACCTTTGAGGAGTCAGCCGATTGTCACATGTTGAACTCCATTGAAAACAATTACTTCTGAGGGTCACCCTCAAACTTTCCCCGTAGTTCGGCATTCTTGGATATCTTCTTCTCGAAGTTTAAGGCAAAGCGCCTGAGCCACGCGACGTCGAATTTCTCGTTCTATACCAGAATCAGCGATCGAACCGAGCACGCGATGTATAGCCGCCCATACTGTAAACTCTCCTTGATCTTGTTCGTCAATATAGTTCATAGCTTGAGCTGTCTCCCGTTCCATTCCTCCTCCAAAGAAGCGTCCTTCTTCGTCATCGGGGATGTCTTCGGATTCGAAATCGGGTGGCAGTTCGGGGCCAGCATAGCCGTCGTCCTCTTCTCCATCCTCTACCATAGGCACCTTTCCTTTTGACTTGACATCTCCATTGGCTTCCAGCTTGGCCGCTTTGTATAGCTCGTCTGTTTTGTCGCAAATTTAGCTTTGAAACTGTGTCTAAAACCGTAGGGGTGCGGGACGTACTCGGATCTTTTGAGATATCTAATTTCCGTTTGGCACTCGCTGCCGACAACGGTTTCTTGTATCATCAGTCAGGGCGCCTTAAGATCAGTGAGAACGTGGGCTTACCTTGAAAAGCTCATCCACGTTCGTCATGGTTGCGGCGGACTTCGCGCTGGACTTTGCGGCGGACAACTGCAAGCAGACGCGAGTCCAAGAGGCCAAGAAGCGTAAAAGAGACGCAGATATAAGGGAGCAATTATCAATAGGATAGTTTTCAATTGATTTCAACCTTCTAGGATGTTGCGCCAATTAAGCTTGCCAAACATAGATCAGTCGCGAAGCTGCTCGGTGATAAATACGGCGACCGTGAAAAGCTCCAAGCGCAAGGCGGTGCCAAGCATCGCCGCCAAATTTCTCGGAGCAGCTTTTGGTCAACCTTTCATCTACCATCTTCGTCCCTGATCCCAGCTTTCTATTCCGAACGCATTTTACTCGATAATCATATCCAGCCATGGCTCCCAGACAGACCGAGAAGGGCTTCCTCAGCGCTACATACGAGCAGATCACCTCTCCCGAGAACACTACCATCGTCCGCAGCATCTTGGTCTTCGGCGTACGTCGCATCCCTTCACGTCTTCTTTCTGGACTAGATTGCTAACAATGTTCTGTATATAGGTTGGCGTTGCTTTCCTTCACAGCAGCCTTTCCGAGCTCCTTCTTCCTCCGTAAGTCGCGCTCTTGATCTGCTCCGTTATTGCGCTGTTGCTGACGTTATACCTGAAGTCTTTAAACGCCTCCAGACCCATCGCAAGCCTCGAATGGAGCTGTTTGAATATGGTCAATACCATTATGCACCTGTGACGACGCGAGCAATCTATTTCAAACGACATTTCGCTACCCTCGAATGACGGAATGGTGTATTATATAATGTTTTGTAGGCATGTGCCTTTTGCTACTCTTGGAGCATAAGCACTGTCTATCTGGGATTCCTGTATCAATCGGCGTTTAATAGAATTATTTGGACAATCATACCGAACTTCCTCACTACATCGGACTGCTTGCTGGTCAGTAGCCGGCTTCTTTCTGCCTCATACCTGACAGAATGTCCATTTCGGCACGGGGCTTATTTAAATAAAGCTTAATTCTCAACAATCATTGCATTGCAGAGTGCTCTTGCTGGAGAGTATCTGCTCATTGCTCAACTCTCCAAGTGATTGGCCGGTGGCGGTATCTGCCCAGGCCCAGTGTGAAAAGCTGCCTAAGGCATAAATCTCGGATGCTCAAATCGGCAAATCGACTCCAGTTCCACCCCTTCTCCAGACTCTCGAGTGGAACGGATTCGCCGAGCTCAGCCCCCTCAATATGCCGATTTCTCTCCATTTCAATCTCCGTCATCCTATTGGATCAAGAAGAATGCCCATCAAGTTGGCGGGGAAGCCCTCGAATGTCCGGAGAATCCCCCACCCCCACAGCCCATTTTTGTTCAGTTGAAGCTCCCTTGCTGCTTCACAGCACTCAGTCGCCGATACACTGTCATCCCAAGGGCGCTACTGGACACCGCCTACACACGCACGCATCGGGGAGAACGCTATTCTGGCCTACAGCTTGACAAGTTAACAGGCTAACGCCGATCCTGTTGATCTTCTTTCCATGCCTCGGATGCTGCCGGCGGACTTGTACTCTCCGCAAGCAAGATGATGGCGACAGCCAAGCGCAAGCAGTCAGATGCCGGGTTTGTTGATAACGAACACACAGCGAGGAGGGCCAGCAACGTCTTAGGCTATAATGCGCATACTCCATGGCTCCATGAGAGCAGATTCTCCGCGAGCCGGCGCTCCATAGGCACCAGGGGTCACGCGCCGTCTTTACCACTGGCAAATATGGTATCGACCGTGCAAGACCTACTCGACCCTGACTTCGATCCGCTTATTGCTATACTGGACGAAGAGCCACGCTTCTTAAAACCACTGCCGTCCAGGATACCTGAGGAGGACCTGGAGTTTCTTCGCTTTCGAGGAGCGCTGAGTATCCCAGAGAGCGGGCTGCGGACAGAGCTCCTGCGTTGCTATATCAGATGGGTTCACAGCTTTCTGCCTGTGCTGAACCTGCAGGAATTCCTACGATGCGTTGCCGAAAACGACCCCGACGGGAACATTAGTCTTTTACTCTTCCAGGCCGTTATGTTTGTGGCGACAGCTTTTGTGGACTTGGAGCATCTACAGGCTGCTGGATTTACGACAAGAAAGGCTGCGCGCAGTACGTTTTATACACGACTGAGGGTATGTCAATCCATTCTTATTCACCCATTCTTCTTGGACGGCGTTGACATTCAGCCTTTGTAGCTACTATATTCACTTGAATGTGAAGACGATCGCATCGTAATCGTGCAAACCCTTCTTCTCATGACGTACTGGTCCGACCATATGAACTGCCCACAGAGGGATATTTGGGATTGGATTGGCATCTGCAGCACCAACGCTCAGTCTATAGGGCTGAATAGGGACCCATCATCATCCAATATGGACCTGAGAACAAAAAAGCTGAGAACGCGTCTGTGGTGGTGCTTATTCTCCCGTGATCGTCTCATTGCCATGGGCATGAGACGCCCAACGCAGGTCAATGAAGGGTCGAGCAATCTTCCGATGTTAAAGATAGACGACTTCGACTTTGAACCGTTCCATCCCGCCGTGGTCGAGAAGTTTCGCTGTCGGCAGCTAGAGGATGTTTCTCACCAGAAACGCCTTGCGACCATGTTCATTGAGAAAACCAAACTCTGCCAGTGCATTGGACGGGTGCTTTTTGCCCAGTACACTCCTTCGCAATATCAGTTTGGCCTCACGAACAGAACAACGATTAACCTTATTCCGAGGCACGCCTCAGAATCGGAGCTGGCCCGTTGCAGCCAACGATTGGATTCGTGGTTGTCTGCACTACCTAAAGACGCCCAGTTTATCCCGGCGTCAAAGACAAAGTTCAATGACGGAGAAGATGTCCTACTTCTCCATGGCGCTATGATCCGAATGCTGTATCATGCGACTATCAGTGCCCTACATCGCCCATGGGCATGTGGCCCTGCGAAAGACCAAACAAAATCGCGCATTGAGCTGGCAAATGTTGCACGAAGAAAAATGCAAGAGGCTGCTATCGGTATAACTCACATCATTCAAGGTCTTAACCAGCTAAATCTCACACGATATCTCCCTCAATCTGGCGTAACCGTCATCCTTCCGGCTGCTGTTGCTCACTTGGCCAACTCTATGTCCAACGACCCTTCTCTTCGTGAAAGCAGCATTTCCAACTTCCAACGGTGTTTCCAAGTCCTCCAGGGATTGAAGGAGATTTACCCAGCTGCGGACATGGAAGTAGCCAATATTGAAGCAGCCGTAAAGGCGCAATCCCATGGCACAGAGGCACTCTTGAAGGTCATTCAATTTGATAACTCCCCGTCACCACAAACCCCAGGACTGCAACGGAGACAAAGTTCACACAGTATCCAATCGCCTTTACAGGCCGAAATACCCAGCCACTGGACACCTCCCAGCGAAGACGAAGACCTGTCTTCTCTTTTCAATCCTGATCAACCCAACACAACCGAAGGCCTGAACCACAGCATCACGAAAGATGCTCCGGCCAGTCGCCAACCAGACCAACCGACCCCACCAGGCAATTTTATCAATCGCTATGCCGCCCACAACAACAATCCCTCTCACCAAAACCATCCATCCTCATCGACCGCCCCCTTCATCTTCAGTGATCTCTTCGACATCGACGTCGACGTGTACACATCCAACTTCACCCCTCCTACCACTAACCCTTCCAACGGCCCCGACCTAGACCTCGATTGGACAGGTGAGTTGCTCCGCTGGGCAGATGCCAACCCAGAGTATTACCCGACAGCAGAGATCAACGAACCTAGAGACCTTTTCTCGTTTCCAACTGGTCATGGGCAAAGTCCTCCGGCGAGGCATAGAGATAGCCACAGCCATTTGAATACGGGTATCACGGGGGATTTGGATCGGGATCTGGGTTTTATGTCCGGAGATGAAATGTTATAATGCGTCGTGCTCTATTAGACTTTTACGAAGTAACGATTTCTATCACACCTTGTTTTATTATTGGTCTTGAGATGTTAGTGATTGATGACGGTGATGTATCATCAGCGTCGGTTGGTCCTTTAGCGATTTGTCTGCTCTTGCAGGCTTCCACGATGCCGGGGTTCCTGGTTTCCTCCCCCTCCGTACGAAGTTGAACTGTCTGTACTAGTACTAAAATCGAGCCAGTGCCATATCGTACGATTCTTATCTTCTCAATCTAAATGTGAGATATAGTACAACCACGAAGCCAAAAATCCCTCGTTCCTCACGAATTGGAGGGCACGTCACGGTCTTTCTATCAACCAATCCGTCTCTTCTTCTTCAACTCGTAGATATATCATATGGTAACATGTCACCTAATTCTTCCTCGCCCAGCGATTACTCTCATCCCCTTGCTCCCACTCATGCTCAACATACCCCAGTCTCTTCTTGACAGATTGCACGGTATCCTTATCGCCCGTGTTCTTGCCCATGTTGTCGCTCAGCTTAACGGCCGGTCGCCCGTTCGCTGACGAGATCTTGATGACAATGTTGAGAGGTTTAGACTTTTCGCCGGTGGTCGTGTTAAGGAAATCGTCTGTAAACGGTAAGAGTTAGTTATCTATACTCCTGGACTATGAAGGATGTAGAAGCTGAAAGGTGGGCTCACTGGTAAAGAAAGTGCCAACACCAAAGACAGGCTTGAACCCAGCCTCCTCGGCGAGGACCTTATACTCAAGACAGTGCTCGATATTTAATGAATCTGAGAATACGACTGTCTTTGTGTCCGTAATGCCTTCCTTGTCGTAGAAATCACGGGCCATCTTCACAAAGTACATGGGGTCTCCCGAGTCCTGGCGCACACCGGTATAAACCTGAGCGTAAGTTTTGCTGGTTGGTTCCGCGTGTCCATTTTCAAGCGGTGCGGCAATGGGGGGCTCTGTTGTTGCCTCACTTTGTACAGTGGAATCTGCTGTTGTGCCGGGACCTGAAGCTGAGGTTGTCACTGCGCCGGCGCCGGCGGAGGTATATGCGGGAATGGGTTTGCGGAAGGCGTCGAGGAACGCGGGTGTGCCGAAGGTGTCGGTTAGTGCGATTCCGAGGACCTGTCTCTAGTTAGCCGCGGTTTGCGTAGTAGTGGCGGGGGTTTTGAACGTACGCCTTCACCGAAGCAGCCGAGCCAGAATTTCAGCGCAAGCTCGTTTGCGTTTTCGTAGTCGTCCGTGATGGCTGCGATGGCCATGTACCATTCGTGCGCAACTGTTCCAACAGGGTCGACATCGTACTTCATCGCGAAGTGGACGTTGCTGGTTCCGGTGAAAACACCAGGAAGACCCTTCGCCTTTCCTTCTCTCGCCGCCCGACATAGCCCCGTCATGACCAGATCCTGGGTATGGTAATCGCGACGCCGCCGGGTCCCGAACTCCGAAAAAGTACACCCATTCTCCAGCAGGACATAGCCTTTCCGGTATGCCTTCTCTTCTTGGCACTCGTAGTTCCAGTCCTTGTCACTAAACATAAAGTATGCCTGGCTGGTCAGGGCGAGAAGAGGGATTTCGTAGAGGATGGTTTCCACCCATAAGCCCTTGACAACATACTCAATATCGCCAAAGTCATTGTCGCTACCGGTATCTTTCTCAGGTGTAAACTTGATATCAATCTGCTCTGAAGGTGTGAGTTTAAATGTCGTCAAAAATTCCAAATAGGCGTTATTGAAGTAGGAGCATCGCTTTTTGAGGAATTCTATCTCTTCGTCTGTGACTCGGATATTCGCAAGTCCTAGGGGAGGCCCGATTGTTAGCAAGGTTACCATAAGCCTTGAAGGCTCCAAGTCGTTCACATACTATCCATTTGGGCCAACATCCATTTATATGCACCCCGCGTCAACTTCATCTGCGGGGTTCTGTTGGTAAATCCATAGGTGACGTCTTCGCGAACGTGTCAGCCGGTAAGCAGTAATAGTAGACGCGCAATATACATATACATACGGACATCAGGGAAGTACTTGAGAATTGCGCATTGCATAGTCAGCTTGTAGAGATCAGTATCAAGCAGAGACGTGATCCCCTCCGGGAGCGGGGCAGCTGGTTGGTCGCCCATGGCGAAGTCTTTGCGTCGGTGTAGTGGACAGCTTCAATTGCAGACCTCACTTGGGCGAGAACTTAGAGAGGACCACTACTCTCAGCAGCGTAAGAGGAGTACAACACCGAAAGCTTAGGAACCCGAGTCAAATGGGCGCATGAAAAGCCGCGGGAAAGCCGCGGGGAAGACTTCCAAAAAGAGGCTAGTTTGCACAGTTTGCATTAGGATGAAGCAATATCACAGCGACGTCATGCGGCTTTGTTTTCTTTTCTATAAAATATGAAGAGCGAGTCTGTTAAGGTCAAGTATCCTTCCAGCCCGTAACTGGGATAACCGAAACTGTAAGTGTCGAATGGACGTAAGGATTATATCTACACCCGCGTATAGATCCCCCAACGGTGCGATATCGGAAAGCTTGCCTTTCACCGGCCAAAAGACCGAACCCCCTCCAATAGTGGGGTAACCAGCTGGTTGAGGGAAACCTGCTCACAAACTTTCTCTTTTCGAATAGACCCAACGTGGCCATCTATTTTAGAACAATACCATTTGTGGCTGAAGAGATATGGCTAGTGAGATGCATGTGGCGCATTACCGGAATATCACCATATCCGATCCGCGGTTTCTCAATACATTTCGCAAGAGTACCACCAGGCCAACGATCCTAAATCCATCCATCAATATCAGGTTCGATTCTCGTGTTTCCATCTCGATTTCGCCGCCGGAACAATCGCCGCTGCATTATCAACGAGTTCTTCGAGGTTTTACTCCGGTCTACTACGAACGTCTTGCCCAAGACGCGCTCTGGTGCGCTGTCCTAGTGGAACCAACTGCGGCGAAAGATGGCACATGGTCAGGAGGATTGCGCTTCAGTGCTGGAGCAGTTTGTCCACGATGTCGCCAACCTCCCCGCGGAAATAAATCATCTGATGGAAGAAATACAAGCGAAAGACAAGATCATTCAAGATTGTCGCGCCGTCATCAATTCGAAAGATGCTAGTATCCAAAAGTTTATCAAGCTCAACGGCAGTTTAACGCCGAATCCAAAGGAAGAGCAGTATTCAAAGACCATATTACAAAGCTTAGATCGGTCTCAACAGCTACAAGACGAGAAGATACACCTGAGCGAAAAGGCGTGTATTTTGTTGGACAGGCAGATCAAGAAGCTAGACGTCAAGATCCGTGACCTACAAAGCGACGGCGTACTCTCAAACGACCCTCCGATTCCCTCCCTCTTCAACAATAAAGACCAATATCGCGATCCTCCAAGAATATTTTTCCCCGACTCCTCCACCGAAGCCGCCTCATACTCATCCCCTTTGGCCGCATCTTCAGGCAACGCGAACCCTCTGAGTGCTGGCCAGAGGCTAAACCTCTCGCTCAACCGATTCAATTCAGCATCCGCTTTAGCTTCACAAAATACCGCACGAAGTTCTGCTCCGGCAACCCCTGCCTCCGCCGCCGCACACTTTCAACAGCGGCAACGTGAATCATCAGCCGGTGCCGTGGAGAATAAGCGGCGGCGATTGAACGCTTCACTAGGGACACTCCCTGCAGCATCTTCGAATCTCCGACAGTCATCATTAGGCCCAGGCACGCCCAAAGCCGGAACACCAGGATCTAGCCGCGCCGGAAGCGCAGGTCCACGCTCAACAGGAACAATTAAAAAAGCCCTAACGAAGAAACTCGCGCCGCATCAACAGCTCAAGAAACTCAAGTCCCTAAACGGAAAGCCAACCAAGCGCTCGTCCAGCGCAAGCCGCCTCAAGCAAGGATCACAAAAGAAATCTCCGTCCGCTACAGGTGGCGACGATGAAGACGACGATTCCATGCTCAGCAGCGCCGACGTCTCCGATTCTGAGAACAACAGTGAACGCCGCGGGGATGAAGACATGGATGATGATGACGAAGATGAGGGAAACGAGGATACCAGGGTTTATTGCACGTGCCGTACTGTCAGCCACGGCGATATGGTTGCTTGCGATAATGAGAACTGCAAGTTTGAATGGTTTCACTGGAAGTGTGTTGGATTGACAAGGGAGCCAGTAGGGAAGTGGTACTGCCCCGACTGTTTAGCTGCAAAGGCTGCCGAATAATGTACTATATACCTCTTCGCATGATGTTATGCTAGCCTATAATTCAAGACCGCTTACAGCGGGCAAACCTGGAGCCGTAACAATATCTCTTACAGTATTCTAGGTCGCCAATGACTATCTCATAGACTTTAAAGGTATCTTGTCCACATTTTCCCTCGCTTTCGACTATCCTATTTTTCGACAAAAATCGCCCATGATAGTCAGTGAATAAAGACCAAGCTTAACCCATCCAGGGCAAACCATGCAACGCCATCGCTATGCAAAGAAAACATCGACCGTCCCACACAGAGTGAGCATGTATTGTACACCATATACTCAACCAACCCCATACAGCCAATCCTGTCATACAGTCAATCCGAATTGAAGGGCTTGGACTAGAAAGAGAAAGGGCTCTTCTCGTGAATCCAAGTCTCAAAGTATTCGCAGTTCTCCGGGCTCACGGCGCCGCCCGGCACGCAGAGATTAAAGACAGGGCATTGCCCGCAGGGCACTTCTGTCATGCCGTTCCGGACTAATCGATCATCGGTGGCGGATGGATCCTCGTCTGGTTTGCGTGCTTGCCGGGCTTTGACTTCTTCTGGGTTCTTGACGGATTTGTAGTATTCGCCGTTATTCAGGGCTACGAGTTTGTTGTCGTAACAAAGCATTTCGAGGAGCTGTGTGACGCTTTCTTCTCCTAGGCGAACAGGGGTAATACCACTCTGGTTGACGGCCGCGGTTAAGTCGGAAATAGTGGGATATCCCTTGTAGCCTGGAGGGTATGGGAGGTATTCCCGTTGGCCAGACTCCTTCTTAACCGTCACGCTTCCCCCCGCTGTCTTTAACCGCTTGCTGCGGGATTTGTCTGAGGCCGGCACTTCGTACCAACTTTTCTTGCTGACCGAGAACTCGATGAATCCGGAGACAACATTGATGAAGTTCTCGTCTAAAACTCCGTCTGTAAACCATGCGCCGCCAGTAACGTCTTCGCTAGGTGCCAAACCGGCCAACATGTACATCTTGCGACTGGGGAATTTGACATTGTGGACGCTCTTGATATAATTCTTTCCCTCGAGGGACTTGAGGCATCGGTCGAGGATAGACTTGTGTAGATTGGTGCGGTTCTGGATGGCGCGCACCCAGATTCCCGATCGCCCTGTCGAATGAATCACATTGTAGACCAAACTTTCGTCGGGGCTAAGGTTCTGCAGTCTACGGAGAAGGAAGTTAGTACCCGTTTTCCCATCGCGGAGCAGTATACCAAGTAAAGGCTTACTTTTCGGCATCCTCCCTGGGGATAATCTTCCAAGCCAGCCGGTCATTTTTACCCTGCAGTAGTCGGAATAGTTTCTGGTCGACGAGTGATTGTGTACATTGAAGAAGAAGCGGGAGGTCATTCTTCGGAAGAATGTCCAGACCCAAGAGGTCTTGTTGGTAAAAGAGATGGTCGGCGGAAAACTTGCTAATGCATGCATCGTATAGTCTGGAGGCGAGCTCAGTCACAGAGCCGCCAGACGCCCCCGCGGAGGCCATTTGAGAAGAAACCAAGCGTCACAATCACCGCAAAGGCTCATGGAAGTGCATGTTCAGAGATACACCAAGTCCGACCAATAGTCTTGGTAGTCTGAAAGAAAGTGGGCGCGGAGTGAGGGAAAGTTGTGCAATGACAGGAAGTAGAGATGTTTTTTTGTGGTTTGGAAATCAAATCTTCGGAGAGGGCCAGCGTCTTGAGTCATAAAGGGTTTAGCGCGGATCAGAGCTCCGCATCTCTTTGTTGGCCTGGCAGCCTCAGGCAATCGGCGGCCTGGGCTCGGAAATTTCCAGAAGCTCAGAGCCCATCAATATTAGCAGCGTCGGCGCCAGAGTCGACTCTAATCAGTATCCCTCTCCACACAGCTTCACTTCATCAGTTCTCACACTCTAGACATCCCACAACATGGCCGACGCTCTGAAGGCCGAGGGCAACAAGGCCTTCTCTGCCAAAGACTACCCGACTGCTATGTAAGTAGATTCTACCCCGCTTCAACGAGGATGGTGAGACATCAAGTGCAACTTACTGATTGTTTGTATAGTGATAAGTTCACCCAGGCCATTGCCCTTGACCCCAACAACCACGTCCTCTACTCCAACCGCTCCGCCGTCTATGCTGCTCAGGCCGAATACGAAAAGGCGCTCGCCGATGCCGAGAAGGCCATTGAGATCAAACCAGATTGGTCCAAGGGCCACCAACGGAAGGGCGCCGCCTACCGCGGTCTAGGAGATCTCCGTATGTCTTTATCTTTCTGAAAGTTTTACATTCTGCTGACAGGAGAAGTGTCCGCCCACGATGCCTACGAAGAAGCCATCAAGCTCGAGCCCACGAATGAGCAGGCGAAGAACGGTTTCAACGCCGTGAAGAGAGCCATTGAAGCTGAAGCCCAGGCTGACGGCGTTACCGGAGACCCCATGGGAGGGCTTGGTAACATTTTCAACGACCCCCAGCTCTTCCAGAAGCTGTCCAGCAACCCGAAGACCTCCGCCCTTCTCGCCGACGGCGACTTCATGGCGAAGCTCAAGCGCCTTCAACAAAACCCGAACAGCATTGGAGAGGAGATCAAGGACCCCCGATTCCTGCAGGTTATGAGTGTGCTGTTGGGTATTGACATGAGCTTCGGAGCTCCTCCCGAGGCTGGCGGTCCCTCCGGCGCCACAGAGGCCGAAGAAGACGTGCCGATGCCCGACGTCCGCCCATCCGCTCCGAAGGAGGCACCTGAGCCTGAGCCGGCACCCGAGCCCGAGGATGAGGAGACTCTTGCCAAGAAGAAGGCCCAGGAGGCAGGTGATGCTGAGAAGCAGATTGGTAACGACTTTTACAAGAAGAAGCAATTCGACGAGGCCATTGAGCACTACAACAAGGCGTGGGAGCTACACAAGGATGTCACATACCTCAACAACATCGGTGCAGCTAAGTTTGAGAAGGGAGATTTCCAGGGAGCTATTGAGACATGCCAGAAGGCTATCGAAGAAGGACGTGACCTCCGCGCCGACTTCAAGATTATTGCCAAGTATGATTTGCCCTTCCATCGACGGTTTCTCGATACTAACATATCAACAGGTCTTTCACCAGAATCGGTACCGCCTACGAGAGACTAGGCGACCTTGACAAGGCTATCGAGAACTACAACAAGTCATTGACGGAACACCGAACTCCGGACGCTCTCACTAAGCTGCGCAATGCCGAGAAGGCCAGAGACAAGGCCAAGAAGGACGCGTACATCGACCCTGAGGAGGCCGAGAAGGCTCGCGAATTGGGTCAGAAGAAGTTCCAGGAGGCTGACTGGCCCGGTGCTGTCGATGCCTTCACCGAGATGACGAAGCGTGCTCCCAACGATCCTCGAGGATTCACCAACCGTGCGGCCGCCCTTATCAAGCTCATGGCCTTCCCCCAGGCTGTCCAGGACTGCGACGAGGCCATCCGCCTCGATCCCAAGTTCTTCCGTGCGTACATGCGCAAATCTCAGGCTCTAGTCGCGATGAAGGAGTACAGCCGTGCTTTAGACGCCTGTACCGATGCCCTGGAGCACGATGACGGAACCCACGCCCGCGAGATCGAGCAGCAGCAGCAAAAGGTTCTCGACGCCCAGTTCAGTGCTCGTGCTGGAGAAACCGAGCAAGAGACCATGAACCGAATCCAGAATGATCCAGAGGTATGGAAGATCCAATGAATCATCCGTGAAACTGCTAACTTGCATAGATCATGTCTATCCTCCAAGACCCCGTCATGCAGAGCATCCTCCAGCAGGCGAAGGGCGACCCTGCTGCCCTACAAGAGCACATGAAGAACGCACAGGTTCGGCTGAAAATTCAGAAACTGATGGCCGCTGGTGTTATTCGTCTTGGACGGTGAGTTTCGAATCAATGATGAAGAGGTAATGAGAGTGGTAGTTTGGCACCTGGAAAAACGGTCTCATAATTTTTCTTAAATATACCTACATTCTGAAATGACAAATGGATGCATGCTATTGACGATTCCGCTGGATTCAATTTGAAAATCATTTTCTTGATCAGTAAAAAAACTTCCTTAGAACAATGCAGATATATATATATCTCTAGCCGAGTCAAAAAAACCACGCAAAATTAGTATACAGCACGACTACAATCTTAATTACCAATACTTCCTGACCAAGTATGTTGCACAAAGCATGCAAAATGCAATCCGAACACAGCAAAGTTTCGCAGAAGTTGGTGCTGATGGTCGCCGCTGGGCGAAGGACAGACAGCCCGATAGATCTCGGTCCTGTTGTGAGACGGACAATTATCAACTCCACTTGGAACTACAGGAACTGCCCCAGATGCACAAACACATCTGTGTGGTCGTGTGATTCAACGGCAGATGTATTGCTCCGTGTGGAAAACTGACGGTCAATGCAGCATCCGGGCCCAGTCTTCAGAGTCGGTCTTCGCCGATAGCACAAACAAACCTCACAGATGCGCAATGTTCCTTATGCGGCTGCCTGCCTTGGAGCCGAGACGGAGGAGAGGAGCTCAGCTGAAGGTGACAAGAATCAAGATTTGAGAAGCGACCTTGAGAGGTCTGGGACCAGGCCGGCCTTGAGGCGGGAGGGATATCCCTCGCTCCGACTGGAAATCTAGCATGGGGATTGGACAGCCGGCGGCTTTAGCCTGGGCACGATGCGCCGCTAGTACTGAGGTAAGTTTGGTGGTTGACTACTGCAGCCGATGGAAGAGGGAATTGAATTGAGTTTGGGGTGGCGAAAGTCCGCACGATTTGTTGTTGCTCTGGAGGAGTTCTGCACTGTGGGTGGTGCGCGCATCTACTCCGTACACAGTGGGGACGTGATGGGGTTTCTTTTCTTTTGCAAGCTCGACAGCGACAGACAGCTGATGCCTTTTCTTCTGCATGCCACGTGTAAGACGACTTGACTGCTCTTGACCACAATAACTGACAGTTAGTTTATTCGATCTGGAGCGCAGAATGGCACTGGATTGTGACTTTAATCAGCTGTTTTGGGCTAGTTAATATAATGCGGATGATCTGATTGGACTCCCGCGTCAGAGGACTGTGCTGCTTGGAAAGAAACAAGAGATCAGTGATCACTCAACAAGATAGCCCGATCTTCGCCGGAATCAGACGTGGCTCGACGCTGGAAGCCTGGAACCCCCACAGGAAGAGACACTCCTGGCCTTCTTGGCAGGGCACGAGGTGCTATTTGGTGGTCCACAAGGATGCTTCAAGATCATATTCGATCCTCATCGGCACAGCAAGGGTTTGGCTCAAGAATTGAGCAAGAATTGAGCGACGAGAGTCTCCTTTTCTTTTGACAACTAAATTGTGGCACGACTGTTTTGTGGCGGTGCAAAATGTGGGCAGTCAATAGATCCAAGTCCGGCGTCCACTAATTCCCCGTCGATCCATCGGAGCTTCAAGACTACGTAATTCATCTTGACACCGAATTAATCGCGACAGTACTGACGGCGGATTGAGCAAGGAGCTACTTCTGTTGCAGTTGAGAAGAGCAGCCACTGCTGACACTTGAATTATTGGGGTCAAATAAGCAGCGTGGCACAGTGTCTGCAGATGTGAGACGCTTTCCTGTTCCGTGGAAAGTCGAGGTCATCGATGATCGATCGGCGTTCCCTTTTTTTGAAAGCGCACTTTCTTATCGACGTCACGACAGGCTGTTTGTCTCTGGCTCCATTTATGAGCTCCAGCTCCTCGCGAGCCACTAACTTTGACGACTCAGAGTGGCTCCCTCATCCTCCTCGGGCTTCCACCTTCGGCTGCCCTGAACCTCACTCTGCCTCCTCTCCACTTTCCATATTTCCTGGGCTTCTCGTGAGTTTAATCCTCGTCTTCACCCAACGCCCTCTCGACATTCAACAGAGAGATTTGCACCCCTTCATCCCATGTGAGTGTCTCCCCTTTCCAGGACGATTTAATCAAATTTCCGCCTCTCCTTTTTCGACTCGGCATCTCCCAATCGTCTGACGAATTGCCGCGCTTCAGCGTCCCCGCTGCCGAGCTCCTCCCCAGCGGCAAGGCAACCATCAAATCCCAGCGCTTCCCATTCTGATTTCCACACACCTCGTGCTACAACCGTTTTTTACGTGCCTTTGAGATCGAATTGCGAGACCCATATACCTCAAATTACCTTCTAGCCCACTGCTCTGGCGTGACAAACGGAGATAGTTAGCTGATTACCGGTTGCAATCAGATTGAACGGCTGCGGTTCTGTAGTAGGGGACTCCCGCCGCCGGAGGCTCATCGACAGCCATGGCGTCTGAGAAATTGGAAAAGACCGAGTTGAAGCAGCAGGGTGCCATAGAAATTGCTCAGGCTGCTGCGCAAGACCCCGGATCACACATCCGGCCCGAGACTGTTGAGCAGAAATTGGTAGACGAAAACCGCAAGGCCGGTTTACCAGCGTATCAATTCGATCCAGATGCATCACCAGAAGAGAAAGCCGCTGCGGCAAAAGCTGTATGTTCTAGTCATGTCGCTCGTATCCGGTGAACACGGCAGCCCGCTTACGTTTATGGTTCTCTTTAGCATGTCCCGCCGGGCTTCCACCATGAACGGAAACCAAAGGGTGTTGGAGTGATTACAGACAAGGTGAGAGGAGTGCTTATGGTCGGGTTGAGATTGGGAATGTGTTTAACCAAAGCTTCAATCTATAGGACGACGGGACTCCAGCACCTTACGACCTTCCTCCCCCACGAACCGCAAGTGGATTACTACTGGACGAAAAGGCCGATGAGGTGGCAGATCAGAAAAAGGAAGGCGAGCTAGACGATGATGCACGGTGGGCACGCAACCGGACAGGATGGGCTCCACGATTCGCGCATGAAGAAACCAAGGAAGAGCACGATGACACGACGCTGCTCGATCACCAGACCTTCTTGGAGGGCAAACTAGACGACAAATTTTTCGGCGGTAGGTGATCTACAGAGCCTTGGCTACTTTCCGTTACTGACGCACGAAATATAGATTGGTATCACAATGCTGGAGTTATCGTCTTCGCTTGTCTGGCCTCGTGGATCGTTGCTGTATTAGGTGGAGGACTTGGCTGGATCTTCATCGTTATGGCTGCTTGCAGCACGTACTATCGGACTTCTATTCGTCGAGTCCGGCGGAACTTCCGCGACGACGTCAACCGTGAGATGGCAAAGCAACGCCTGGAAACCGACACCGAGAGCTTGGAGTGGATCAACAGTTTCTTGGTCAAGTTCTGGCCGATCTATGCGCCTGTAATGTGCGATACTATCATCAACTCCGTCGACCAAGTTCTGAGCACCTCGACCCCGGCCTTTCTGGACAGCCTGCGACTGAAGACGTTTGTTCTGGGTAGCAAACCTCCGCGATTGGAGCACGTTAAGACCTACCCCAAGACGGAGGTGGACACTGTCATCATGGACTGGAAGTTTAGCTTCACCCCCAACGACGTCATGGATTTGACCGCTCGTCAATTGAAGAATAAGATCAACCCAAAGGTTGTCTTGGAAGTACGAGTTGGTAAGGGAGTCGTGAGCAAGGGCCTTGATGTGATCGTTGAGGACATGGCTTGTAGCGGCTTGATGAGAGTAAAGGTAAAGCTTCAGATCCCCTTCCCTCACATTGAGCGCGTCGATGTTTGCTTCATTGGAAAGCCGGAAATCGACTATGTCTGCAAACCTCTCGGTGGCGACACCCTTGGATTCGACATCAACTTTATCCCTGGACTCGAGAGCTTCATCAAGGACCAAATCCACGCCAACTTGGGCCCCATGATGTACGAACCCAACGTATTCCCTATCGAGATCGCCAAGATGCTTGCCGGAAATGCGGTAGACCAGGCAATCGGTGTCGTTGCCGTCACTCTCCATGGCGCCCACCAGCTCAAGAACCCAGATAAGTTTGCAGGCACCCCGGATCCGTATGCAGTCGTCTCCCTTAACAATCGGACGGAGCTGGGCCGCACCAAGACGATACAAGATACGGACAGCCCACGGTGGAATGAGACCATCTATGTTATCATCACATCTTTCTCGGACACTTTGACCATTCAGCCATACGATTGGAACGAATTTAGAAAAGACAAGGAACTTGGAACCGCTACTTTTGCGCTAGACAAACTCGAACAAGAAGCGGAGCATGAAAGCGTGTATCTGGAGGTTCTGGCTAGCGGCCGATCTCGTGGTACCATTCATGCCGATATTCGATTCTTCCCTGTTTTGGAGGGGAATAAGCTTGAGAATGGCGAAATTGAACCGCCACCAGAAATGAACACGGGTATCGCCCGACTAACGGTCGAGCAAGCCAAAGATTTGGACGGAACCAAGAGCATTGTTGGGCAACTCAACCCTTACGGTGTTCTCCTACTGAATGGGAAGGAAATCCACATGACCAACAAACTCAAGCGAACGAACAACCCTATCTTCCAGAATGCTTCCAAGGAATTCTTAATCACGGACAGAAAGAATGCTCGCCTTGGTTTGGTCATTAAGGATGACAGGGATCTGACAAAGGACCCGATCCTGGGATCGTACCAAATCAAGTTGAACGACATGCTGAAAATGATGGAGAAAGGTCATCAATGGTTCCATCTGCATGGCGCCAAGTCTGGACGTGCCAAGTTGGTTTTGGATTGGAAGCCTGTCGCGATCGGAGGCATTGCGGGAGGCGCTGGTTACGTGGACCCCATCGGTGTCATGCGAATCCATTTCCAGCGCGCGGCGGGTCTTCGAAACTTGGAGAAGATGGGCAAGTCTGATCCTTACGCCCGCGTTTTGCTCTCTGGTTACATGAAAGCCCGAACAGTTACCTTCAGAAACAACCTCGACCCCGATTGGGACGAAGTTGTGTACATCCCGATCCACAGTGCTCGTGAGAAGCTTACCCTCGAAGTCATGGATGAAGAATCGGTTGGAAGCGACCGCTCCCTTGGTTCGGTAGAGCTCTCTGCTGCAGATTATGTGCATGAGGATGAAGCCGGCGAGTACCAGGTTGATGACGAGAAGCAGCAACTGACCAGTACCCTGCGTCTCGGCCAACGTTCCGCCAAAGGCGATTTGTTCTACACAGTCGCTTTCTACCCCACCATTCCGGTCGTCAACCCTGACGATGAAGTTGAAGAAGACGAATTAGACGAGGAAATTAGCGGCGAATCTGAGGGAACCGACCTCTCGAGAAAGAGCACAGATTCGAAGCGCAAAAGCCATCATTCCAAGTCAATCAGTGTTGATTCAAAGGCCTCCGGGAAGGGAGGTACGACAAATGGCACTGCGGACGTGCACACAAATGGCCGTGCAAGTCTTGAATCCCGGCCCGGTACCAGAAACTCCGAGACCATGTCGGTCAAGTCTATCAAGGAGGTTCCCAAGACTTACATTTCCGTGGATGACCTTGGCAACTACGGTACAACACGCATCATGTTTCTTTTCCGGTAACTGTGCTAATTTCTTCCAGAATCCGGTTTCATTGTGTTCAAGCTCCACGAAGTCCATCTATCTCAAAGCAACGTCCATGTGGAGATTCTAATGGATGACTACATGTTCCCGGTATGGTCATCGCCGAAGATCCGAACAAAGAGCGCCAAGGTCGAAGACAGTATGTTTGCCCATCCGATCCTGATTGATTGAAGCTGACATTATGCACAGTTGGTGATGCCTTTGTGCGTGAGCTTGAATTCTCTAAGATCACGCTTCGAATTGTGGAGAAGCTCAATGCAAAGGACGATGACGAGCATATCGTGGCAAAACTGACGGGTGACACTTATTCTACACTTCAACGTATCCTCGTATGTTACATTGCCCTTTTTCTTTGGGTTACATAGCGCTAACTTGCTTAGTACACTCCTACTGAGCTCGTCCTCCGGTCGAATGAGGGAGAAGTCAGCAAGGTCACTGTCAGTGCTCGATACATTCCGGTTTCGATGAAGCTCGACCCCACTGAGAGCATTAACAACATGGGCACGCTCCGCGTGGATGTGCTTGATGCGGCGGATCTGCCTTCTGCCGACAGAAATGGATACAGTGACCCGTACTGCAAATTCCGGTTGGACGGCAAGGAAGTATTCAAGACCAAAGTGCAGAAAAAGACCCTGCACCCTGCTTGGAACGAATTTTTTGAGGTCCCTATTAAATCCCGGATTGGTGCCGATTTCCGGTGCGATGTTTACGACTGGGACTTTGGCGACAAGGCAGACTACCTCGGCGGCGCCCCAGTTAACCTTGAAATGCTGGATCCTTTCCAGGCGCAAGAAGTTACTCTTACCCTTGACGGCAAATCGGGTGCTATCAGGTTAAAACTGCTGTTCAAGCCGACGTATGTCATGCGCTCACGGCAAGGGTCATCTACGTTCTCCGGTACCTTTGCCACGCCAGGAAAGATTGTCGGTGCCCCCGTCAAGGGAGTTGGATTTGTTGGGGGCAACGTTATCAAGGGTGCCTCGTTCTTGAAGCATGGAATCATGTCAAAGATCCGGGGAGACGACTCATCTTCTGATGAAGAGAAAGAACAGAAAGATGTACCATCAGCAATCCTCGTCGATGGAGAAACCCCGCCAGAAGCGGCACCCAAGAGCGAGCTTCATCACTCCCGTACTCGTAGTGGTGTCTCTCATTACGGCGATAGACTCAGCATTGGCGGCAAGGGAGAAAGCGGAACGGCGTCCATTTCGATCGTATCTGCAACAGGATACCCTCCCAACGCTAATGTTCGTGTGTTTGTGCGGGCCGTCGGCCCCAAAGGCGCAAAAGAGGTGCTCAAGAGCAAAGCTATCAAGAGCGGGGGTGGGCCAGTCTACTATGACGCTTCGAACGAGACTTGCCGCGTGCACAACACGACGGCCGATGCACAGTATCAAATTCGAGTAGTTGACCACTCGACGTTTGGTTCCGACAGCGTCCTGGGCGAGGCGATCTTCTTCGTTGGCGACCAGGGCTCGGTAGCTGGACAGGAGAAGTCGGTGAATGTTGGCAGTGGGACAGTTCAAATCCGAAGCAGCTTCACCATGTCTGATGGCGGTCTCAGACCGGGCACTGCTTATTCTACGACAGGCGACAACTCATCGGAAGTACTGGACAGTCCTGACTCCAGAAAGCCTCGCCGTAGCTTCCTCAGCAAGCGCAGCGTGAGTGGAGCTTAGGCTACAATGGAGATATTCCTTTTCTATCCTTCTTATTCTATTCTTGCAGGTATCAAACGTTGTGGCTCTTCACATGATGTAGCGTTTGTGTACAGCCTCTGGGCGGAGGATTTTGGATAATGATTGTTATTGTGTTAGATACCTTTTTTTTCAGCTTCTGGAATGCGACAATGTGTTGGACTCAATTGTCACACCGCTCCTTACATATATGCACAGTACAGATATCTGTACACACCAAGTGACATATCTGACTTACTCAGGTAAGGATACCTGACGAGGTTGACGCCTGCGGATTGCCATACCTACATGTACTTAGTGAGTACAGAAGTAAGTACACGAAGTAACTCTGTATCTTGGCTGTGACATAGTCATGAAAAGCGAGTTAGTAACTAGTCGGTCCAAGCCGCGGTAGCTGAGACAAGAAATAATCAAATCGGAACAGGGACCGCCGGAGCCTGGAGGGGCAAAAAAGCGAGGGGGAAAAAAAGAAAAAAAGGAGATCTGAGATTCATCCATATGACACCTTGTTACTTAAGTTGCGAGGGCGACGGAGGGGTACAAAGTACATATGTACTAGTAGGGTAACAGAGTGGGAATTGAAAATTAAAATTAGAACTTGAAGAGGGCCTCGTTCAGTCGCCGCCAGTCGGCTTCGGGACTGGACTCACTCTGGACTCGGGCCTGTCTCGGGCGGCGTGCCCAAGGCTGGCTCCAAGTCCAAGACATATCGAGTCCAAGCAACAGGCGGAAGGGAGGGAGGGGCATGGCTCCAACGCCGGCCTTGACTGGGTTGTTGGATGGAATCGAAAGTTTGGGCGGATTTCCCGATGTCGGTATGTGGTGAATGTAAGGTGGGATGTGCGGTATTTATTGTATACGATGTATGTACTTCGAATAATTATTGGGATTGTCTTGATAGTAGCATGCTGAATCTGTCACCTGCGAGAGCTGTCAATCATGTTTGGGTCTTGGAGGCTCAGGAGGGGTGTAACTGGGACTGGAGCTTGGAGCTGTCCGAATTGGGCGATGACGAGGCGGTGGGGCTCTTTTTGAGATCGTTATTTATTGAACCCTGGACGGGCGGGTAAAGGGCAAAAAGGAAAGGGGATGAATAGGAGGAGAGCTTGGATAGGAGGTTCTAGATGTCAGATTTGGCTGCTCGAGGACGGGGAGGAGGAAAGACATGCCGCGTCGAGATGACTTTGCCAATGCATGATATCCAACCGCTATCTTTGGCTTGCTGATAGGACCTCGTAACCTGAGTCCAGCTGAACTGTGTACCTAGTCAGTTAGTCCTTCTCCGTGCAGGTACAGATACAGTACTAACTGAGCTAAGAATAACACCAGCCGAACCTTCTTCGAAATCCGTCGAGGAATGTGTCTCCAAATAATTTCATTTCGACGGTCATCTGGTCGATTTGATATCCAGCATATTTGACGGTGGTGGTGTTCCGGTACGGTACCGTGGCCGGGTCCACCGCTTCTGGAAGCGTGGGAATTCAGCAGTACCCTGGGTAAGATACGGTATGGCAGCTCCCCCCTCTCGACTCCCCTGAAGTGTTGGGAGTGGGCGTGGGAGAAGTGGGGAGGTCTCAATTCAAGGCTAAGAATAATTGTTTTCGTCATTCTTGTTCACCAGCAGAAATAAAACCAACCTGTTCCTCCACCTCTCCTCTCTGTCCATCTCTCTCCTACTGCAATTCCCTCCTTGGCTTTGTCGCCTCCCCATTGTCTGTCTGCCCGCCATTGGATTGTAAGTTTGTCCATGCTCCTCTCCATGTCGCACGGCCGGCCGCCATGACGGCAGCTTGTCAACATTTTGGCCCTCCCTTTCCCAGGGATCGACACACCATCTTGCTGTGGCGACGTGGACCGATTCCATGCCACTTAAAGCATGCTTTCTGCCCGCTGTCTTGCGCTTCGATTTCCCTTGCTGACGCTGATATCCAGTCAACAGTAGATTCTCGCATCAACGCAGCTCTTTTCTTTCCAGAACAGCAGACACAATGGCCACCAAAGATCTGCCAACTCACCTGTCCTCAAACACTGGGTTTGGGAAACACCATGGAAAGTCCCAGTCTCACATGGTCAGTCACTGAACTGTGCAGTTTGTGTTTTTGATCTTCTATTGGTTTTCTTTGTTTCTTGTCAATTGGGAAACAAGCCCCCTCTCTCCGCAGATGACGTCTGCTCTTCCCCTCCTTGAACTGAAATTTGAAAGTCAACATCAGCCCCCATCTGCAGTTCAAGATTAACGATCGGGACTGTCGACTGCGGTTGCCGCGATTGGACTTTTGAGTTGCGTGATGTTGATGTCCTCTCCTGATTCTGCACCTTGCGGGTTTTTGCTTTTCTCTGTACCACTTAGACCTCCAAAATGCTGCATGCTATGCCTTGGCGGCTTTCCACCGCCACGAAGATTTGCTCTGATGAAAATCACTGGATTGTCTGGTTGGCCTTCATATTTGTCCCGCTTTGCGATTTCTGCCCGCTTCCCCCCTCAATTTGGTGTCTTTTGTCGACCGTATGCTAATGTTTTTAGGCATTCGAAAATGCCTCCACCAGTGTTGCCGCTTCTCAGATGCGCAACGCCCTGAACGCCCTCGCGGAGACCGTCCCTGATCCCAGCGAACGCAAGCGATTCGAGGCCGAGACCGACAACTTCTTTGCCCTCTTCCGTCGGTTCCTCAACGACAAGGCCAAGGGCAACGTCGTCAACTGGGATCGCATTGCCCCCCCTCAGCCCTCACAAGTCGTCAACTACGATGATCTTGGCAGCGAGGCCTCTGTCGAGTTCCTCAACAAGCTGGCCGTTGTCAAGCTCAACGGTGGTCTGGGAACCTCCATGGGTTGCGTCGGCCCCAAGTCCGTCATCGAAGTCCGTGAGGGCATGTCCTTCCTGGATCTGTCCGTCCGCCAGATTGAGCACCTGAACCGCACATACAACGTCAACGTCCCTTTCGTTCTCATGAACTCGTTCAACACCGACCAGGACACTCAGTCGATCATCAAGAAGTACCAGGGCCACAACGTTGATATCATCACTTTCAACCAGTCCCGGTACCCTAGAATCATCAAGGATTCGCTATTGCCCGCACCCAAATCCTTTGATGCTCCTCTGCAAGACTGGTACCCCCCTGGTCACGGTGACGTCTTCGAATCACTTTACAACTCCGGCACCCTGGACAAGCTCTTGGAGCGTGGTGTTGAGTACATCTTCCTCTCCAATGCTGACAACCTGGGCGCCGTCGTGGACATGCGTATCCTCCAGCACATGGTCGATACCAAGGCTGAATACATCATGGAGTTGACCGATAAGACCAAGGCTGACGTCAAGGGTGGTACCATTATCGACTACGAGGGCAAAGTCCGTCTCCTGGAAATCGCCCAGGTGCCCAAGGAGCACGTCAACGAATTCAAGTCTATCAAGAAGTTCAAGTACTTCAACACAAACAACATCTGGATGAACCTCCGTGCTATCAAGCGTGTTGTGGAGGAGAACGAGCTTGAGATGGAGATCATTGCCAACGAAAAGTCCATTCCGGCCGACAAGAAGGGCGAGGCCGACCAGGCCATTTACCAGCTCGAGACAGCCGTTGGTGCCGCTATCCGTCACTTCAAGAATGCTCACGGTGTCAATGTTCCTCGTCGTCGCTTCCTTCCTGTCAAGACTTGCTCTGATCTGCTGCTGGTCAAGTCAGATCTCTACCGTCTGGAGCACGGTCAGCTGGTCATGGACCCCAACCGATTCGGCGGTGTCCCGGTCATCAAGCTCGGAGGAGACTTCAAGAAGGTCTCTGATTTCCAGAAGCGTATCCCTAGCATCCCTCGTATCGTCGAGCTCGACCATCTCACCATCACTGGAGCGGTGAATCTTGGCCGAAATGTCACACTGAAGGGAACTGTCATTATTGTGGCTACTGAAACCAGCACGATTGACATTCCACCAGGCTCTGTGCTAGAGAACTGCGTTGTGCAGGGTAGCTTGCGTATCCTTGAGCATTAAACTACTGGCGACAATGTATCTAGCCGTCTTCGTTTTACATTCTACTACAACTAATTCAGACCCTGGTGGAATTCAAATTCAAAAAGATCACATGCTTTATGTAGCCAAGAGGCTCGAGAATTTGGATGGAGCCAAAATGCGCCTGAAGCTTCCCGCCCTCTACAACCAGAGTCTCTTGATTTTTAAGTTATTTCACATGATTATCTATAGCGTCGGAGTCGAATTTTCCTGAGTATATCCGGTTCATCCACATGCGCTTAAAGCTTCCTGTCGAATAATGGCAGATTTGCGCAATCTGATGTTCATATGATTCCCCATAGCAGATCCAGGTTCACCCCAGATGTACCCGAAGCTTCTCGATCCTGGAAGTCACTCAAAAACATTCCTCAGTTTCCGATGGATCAGACTTGCGGCGACAGCCAGCGCCCGGTCTAGGCCCCTTCCGAGCGTGGGTCCACCCAGAATCACGTGTAAATCCCCCACGGCGGCCTTTCCAGCGGAACATTCAGCCCTCTTGACTCTCCCCACCCCCTATGTTTTCTCCGGTAAACCACGGTGCGAAGTCATGGCTGTATCCAGCGGTAGATGCTGGCCAGCAATGCCGCAATTGTTATCCAATCATCCCTGTAGTGAGGATGGATTTATCAGCGATCATACTACTTATCGCCGCGCACAATACCGAACCAAGCCCCGGTTGAACGTCATGACCCAACAGGCAGTTTTCGATTTAAATGAATACGCATACGATGCATGTCTTTCTGATCCCGACGTTGCTTAGTATCTTATGCAAACACGATATCACTCTGTTTAGCACTTCAGATAAATCCGGCGCCCGCCTACAGCCTGGAAATGCCCGAGGCAGTAACCCAGCGTCGAACTCTTGCGCCTGGGCCCGGGCCCGTCCCCTCTCCTGATTATGAGCCGGCCGTGGCCGATTCTGCGCCGCGAGAGCGTCGAGGCTCAAGCGAACATGGGAAGAAGCGTGCCTCAATGGCATGCTTGGCGTGCAAAAAGTCCAAGCGAAAGGTGACTACCTTTTCCGAATTTGACCCTGATACATCTCTCTCTGACATTGCAGTGCTCCGGTACTTACAGGTGTGATAATTGTGTCGCCTATGGTCGAGAATGCGTGTTTGACGAAACCAAGGATCAGCGGCGCAGAGTGGCGGCGAAGCATACGGCCGAGGAGCTTGTTTACTTTCAAGACTTTCTCTACGATTTGCTGAGGGTGGTTCGAGCAGAGGACGAATCGTATGGCCGAACTTTGTTTTCGTGTATTCGAAAGGGCACCCCAATGAATGACATACTCCAATTGATCCGTACGACTCTCTTGGAAATGGAAATGAACCAACCCTACTCCATTACCCTCGAGGGATCGCCTTTCCGACCTCAAGTCATGGATCTCAGCTATCTATGCGAACCCCCATATCTGGTCCCTGCAGAACCGTGGACAACCGTCACGATGGATTCGGATCTCGTCTCGCATCTTGTATCTCTCTATTTCACCTGGGATTACCCATCCCATATCTTCTTGAACCGTGATGTGTTTATCCGGCATATGAAAGTTGGGGATATGAGCTCCGAGCTGTGCAGTCCGTTCTTGGTGAATGCACTACTTGCGAATGCATGCGTATGCAATCCCGCACCACATAAGTCTAGTCCTCTTGCACCTGTGCTTAGACAGGACGGAATCTCAATTAACACATCCAGCACTATTCCGAGATCTCGGAGGTGTTCAAGCATGGACAACCCGGTGACATCATGACCAAAGGTGACGGTTTTCTTGCGGAGGCTGAGCGGCTAGGTGCCCAGGAACCTGAAAAGTTTACCTTGGCCTATCTACAGGGCACTTTGATGTTATATGAGAAGTTTGCCTCTCAAATTCCAAGGCTTTCTGCGCCATCTTCTGACTTGTGCCAGATACTCTCTGTCTGGAAAAGAGGACTTTGGATACCGCATGCTCCACCGGGCGATCAACATTGGAGAGTCCATGGGATTGGTTGGTCAGAGTGGTTCTAATCTGATACCTGGCCACATCTCCTCTGATATGGAAGAGTCTCTTGAGAGGACTGCCTGGGGATTGTTCCATATTGATACGTAAGCCCTCGCTTCGTTAATTCGTGTTTTAGAAGCCGAACTTAACACTGCTAGAGTTGTGCATACCGACTTTCTGAGGCCCTGCGTCATACGTCAAGTCAACCTACCTCGGCCTATACTTTCTGCCGAGGAAAGAGAGTGGAAGCAATACCCCTATTTCAAGGATGCCCGTCCTTCATACTTCGACGAGTACTTTGCGAAATCATGGGAGCTCTGCGAAATTGCCTGCGACATGTCCCAGCGTCTCTTTACGGTGGATTATGATGACTTTCATTCGAAAGAACAGAAAGAGGACAAGGCCGACTTAGATCGCAAACTGTGCAAGTGGTATGAAGGAATAGACGAGAAGGTCAGTTTTGACGATCCGTTGCGATGCCCGCCGCCATACGTGATTATCATGGGCATGCGATACTACACTCTAATCATCATTCTATTGTTATACAAGGCCGAGGTTGAAACAGTAAATGATGTTTCAGACACCATGATTACTCCAGACAGTCCGGCAGGTTCTGGCGCTATTAGGGAGGTCATATCACCCTACGAGCGAGCGCAAAACGCCGCGAAGGCTATCGCTGGTCTTGCGCGCATGCACCAGCGGGCATATCATCTTACCCGTATCCACCACTTCGCCGTATACGCCATCAACCTGGCTCTCTTCGTGCTGCTCAACCTAAATCGGGACTTTGATATCCAGGACGACGACTTTCTGTTCCTAGCATGTACCTTTGGCAACATCGCGAGCCGGTCTCATGTCGGACGGAACTTGTTTCACCTATTTCGGGTCCAAGTTCGATCTAAACACCAAGGGAGTCATATTCGTGAAAGTGACAGGGTGACTGATGTTGTCAAGGATGTGTTTGATGAAAATTTCACCGAGTCGTTGCAGTTTGATGTGTGCGCTAAGGGGCTGGAGAAGTTGGAGGATATAAGGTATCGTGCAATCGCGAAGTGTCATCCCCTGTGCAAGATGCTTGACAAGTATGAGTGTCTGAGTCTAGGCAGGGACGAGCTCGCACCTGAAAGGGACCTTGATCATGGTTAGAGAATGTGTTTTGTGGATTCAAAAAGCCAGCGTTTTGACAGTCAAAGGGCAGGAAAGAATGGCGCCCGACAATAGCAAATTGAGTGCTCTTGCAAAATCCTTACAGCTGACACGACGATCTTCTGCGCATCCAACATATAAAAGTTTCCTAATTTTTGAAGTCGTCACCGCGATGATGATGCGCATGACATCATCCCTTGTAAGGCCAAAGGTTCCGCCACCACTACAAGCTGCTATCATTCACCTGCCCCTCTTTGCTCCCAAACATTCCAGGAGGCATGTCGAGTTCCTTTTCGAAAGTCACTTGAGACTTATAAGCTCTTACGCGGAGCCAATTCAACAGCCTTTCGATCACAATTGACAACCACTCATGGGTACCAGTAATGGACGATTCGTTCAATTCCAATCATCCTTCCGCATACAACCATGTTGCGAGCAATGACAATGTCGATAGCAACATGAGCCCAAATAATCAGGGGGCCCTCTCGCAGTCCTCATCTTCCGACTGGATGTGGCGGGCAGGGTCCATCAGTTCGAACAGCGCGCCTCCGGTGGTGAACTACCAGCTCTATCCCTTCACGCCGTACCCTGATCTCAATGCCGGCCAGCACCCGCACTTCCCGCCGCCGCAAGATACAATGACTGCACCCAAGATTGCGATTCCACGGGCTACCAGCGCCAAGACATCGTCGCAACGACGCCGGTCCGCGCGTGCCTGCGAGCCTTGTCGTCAGCGGAAGGTCAAATGCGACGGCGGTCGGCCGGAGTGTCGAAAGTGCCGCGAGCACGCGTTGAGCTGCTCATATATTGACATCAAGCGGATTCGCGACCAGAAGCAGCTTGGAGTGTTGTCGAGGAAGGTGGAACGGTATGAGAAGTTGTTGCGCCAGTTCGAGAATGAAATGGACCCGGGAACGACGAAGCGGATCAGAAAGGCCCTATCGGTGCGTAATAGTTGTGGTAGGCGAGGAGAATATCCACCAGCTAACGGTGTAGGTTGCTGAACGGTCCCCATCCGATGGTGACGGCGACGCGGATGTTGAAGGCGAAGATGGTGGGAGCGACGCGGACTCGTCCACATCGCATGGATCGCTTGACGAGATCGACCTTGTGAAGGAGGATCTGAATCGCAGCGATAAGACGGTAGCAATGGGATTTTATGGAAAGAACTCGGAGGTTGCGTGGTTGCAAAAGCTGGAGGATGTGTCGGGACAACGAGCTGAGCAAGGCGATTCGGGCTTCGAGAAGAAAGCCTCGGGGAGACAAGTACCGATCATGTCGATGAGCTATCACCTCGACGACCTGGTGCTCCCTCTCTCTGATTCGGTTGATCCCTTTGCGATGCCACCAAAGCCGCTTGCCGATAAGTACTTTCACGCGTATATGCGATCAGTCCACCCAGCGTTCATGGTGGTCCGGGAAAACACATTTACGTCGCAGTATGAGGAGTTCTTCACCAAGAAGTTTGTTAACCCGCCGCGTAAGTGGCTTGCAGTGTTGAATATGATCTTTGCTCTCGGATGTCGGTTCTGCAAGCTGACTGGCGAGGTCAATGCGAAGGATGCTCATACAGATGATCTTGTTTTCTTGAACCGTACTCGGAGGCTCTGCCTTGGTGAAAATGTGCTGTTTGACCATGATGATCTCCAGCAGATCCAGGTGGAACTACTTGTCGCGTTTTATCTTGTTGCCTTGGGACAGGTGAACAGGTGAGTATTCTTTCTATACACCTATTTGCTGCTGCTGACCCGCATAGTGGGTCCAAGTTCTCGAGTATGGCTCTGCGCTCCGCTATATCGCTCGGCATCAACCTTCGGTTCAAAGACGACAAGACCCATCACGCATCCAAGGAAGCACGGTGCCGTCTTTGGTGGTCCATATTCCTTCTTGAACATCTCCTGACCTCAATCACTGGCCGGATATCTGGCTGCGGTGAAGAACTCAGTGCTGCGCTGCTTCCTGTGCCATTTGACGAACGAGGAGGCAGCCGGAGATCACCACTCAACGACATCTTCCACGACGCGGCGCTGCAAGCGAGCCGCCTCCAGTTGACGATATATCAGAACGATGAGGAAGCCCAGATTGCCAGAGACTGGCTTTTTCGCTGCGAGCCTAGCCCCCTGCTCTTCTTTCACTACGTTGTAGACCTCAGTATCATCGCCCAGACGGTGATCAACAGCGTCTATAGCATTCAGGGCCTCCGCCAGACACCCGGTCAACTCGAACAGCGGCTCCAAAAACACAGCAAGAGCATGGACCTCTGGCTCCGCAAAATTCCAGAAGCCTACCGCTTTTTCCTCTCCACCACAGACGATAGGTACCACATTGAACCCGGCGCGGACTATGTTCGCGAGCGTATCACACTTGCAATCTACTACTACAGCGCGCGAATCACCCTCTGCCGCCCTTGTCTCTCGCATACCCCAAACTCTCTTCAGAAAGCCCGAGATCCCAAATCCAAGTCTAGCTTCCGTGCCACAATGACCCTCGCCTGCCTCCAGGCCTCGTGCTCGCTTCTTTCCATTCTTCCCGAGAAACCCAACACTGTCTGGCTAACCACAGTAACTCCCTGGTGGGCGATCCTGCATTACATTATGCAAGCGACGACCGCTCTACTAATCGGCCTCTCAACATGCGCAACATCAGACAACGAAACGAACACAGCCGATCAGAATAAAGTCCCACCGCTAACGCGCGAGATGCTCGTCAAGGAGACCCGCAAAGCATTCTTTTGGCTGCACCACCTGGCCTTCTCGAGCCGCGCCGCGCGACGGGCATTTATGATATGCGAGGGCTTTCTAGGGCGCATGGGGCCGAGTTTGGGAATTGATGTACGGGAGCTACCGAGCTCGGAGACGCTTCCACCGCAGGGAGAGGATATTGAAATGAGTGAGAATGGGCTGACAATGGTGGATGACGGCTAGGCTTCTTTCTCCCTTCCTCCCTTCCTTCTTCTTCCTTCCCTTTGTATTTATATTTCTTCCTCTCTGTTTCTCTCAATCTGGGGAAATGAGATGGGCGATGAATGCTCCTTTTCGGGTGAAAACTTTCCAGTGCGCAAATTGTGAACTAGATGTCGGACTTGCCTGCCGGGTTATGTATTTTATATCTTCGAGTTATGGGTTCCCCTAAAGCATCGAGACAATGAAACCCCCGCTGAGGTCTACGGTCAACAGCAGCAGCAACAAAGAATCCTTCCACTATCTATTTTGCCTCAACCCTCTTTCAGCAACCACTAGACCCGAAATCCTAGTTTACCTTCGAACCCCAAGGCCTCTTTGTGCCATCGACTCGGCCGTTTCAGATGACAACCAGCCCCTTGTCTACAATGAGTTCTCTGCGCTGATTCCCTTGAACCTACTGTCCGAGAGAAAGTGGAGCCTTGTTCGTGGCAAGGACAAAAGTCTATTTAGAGATTAACCTTGGATGTGCTGGTAAAGTAGAATGTACGCTTAGTATACTCTTTGCCTACTCCCGTCTTCGAATTTTCTTCTCCGTCTCTTGTCTTTTTGCGTTTTATCTATCGTTATACTATCCTATCTATACTGCTGGCTCAGCTATATCCTTATACAGCATCTACACTTGCACTATCTTTATCAACATCTATATACATCAACATGGACTACAACGAGATCCCCGAGGAATACCTGACTACAACCACACCATCCCCCCGGGAAACAGATGGAGCCCGATCCCCCCCAGCGACCGCGCGAGCGTCGCCCAGCGACTCCTGGATCACCATGCCACACCGGAGGAGCTCCGAGAAGCCAACTATCCCCTAGAAGAAGACACCGAAACAATCCCCACACCAGAAGTGGACACCACGGCCATAAACCACGGTACCGGGAGCCCCCGTCCCCAAACGTCGCTTCGTCGCCTTCGACTGCGAAATGATTAGCGCGTTGGACGGCGACCAATGGGACCAAAAACCGATCAGCGCTGGCGCAACTTGTGGCTGTTGACGTCTTGACGGGGGATGTACTGGTCGACGTCTTGGTAAACCAGAGCGGGCTTACAAAGGCGTATTTCTCGGATGCCCGGGAAAAGGGAAAACTGGTGATGAGTGTGGCAGCCGCGCGCAAGCAGCTTTTCGAGTGGAACGATGAGAGCACGATTCTCGTCGGGCATGCACTAGAGAATGCCCTTCGGCCGGTGGGAATAAGACATACTAAATTGAGCACGCATAATGGCGTGAATGTGATGAATGTGATTGATACGCAAATCCTGGCGAGGAACGAGGTGAGGAAGGTGATTGCGATTCAGCCGAAGTGGAAGGACGGAGAGCCGCCTAGCGGATTGTCAAAATTGCAGCATTTATCGAAGAGTCTGTGTGGGCACATCATTCAAGCGGATTTAGTCAAGGGCCATGATTGTGTGGAGGATGTGTATGTGGCCAGGGAGGTGTTGTTGGTGATTAATGACAGCCGTCAGAAGTTGGAGGATTGGGCCACGGAGTACGTGCGTCAGTCTAGGATTAGAATTGTCGGGCCAGTGGTAATGTAGCTTGGTCTATGGGGATTGGGGATTTTGGTTTGGAAATAGTGCTTGGATACTTTTGTTCAGTCATGGTCAGTGTTACAACAGTGGAGCTTCTAGGAGTTAGGGCTAGCCCAAGTACTTACACAATAACTAAAGAACCACCTTAAGAAAGACTCGAGTATAGACTGTACTAGCGACATTTACCCTGAATCGCTCGAGGAAATTCCTCTCCCGGTTCCTGAATAAGTCCTTTGAGCAGCAGCCCGCCCCGAGATCTTAAATGGCTTCTTTGTATTCGATGTCTATTTTTAGAGCTTCGTGCCTCACAGTTTGCTGAGTATCTGCTTTGCCCCTTCCTGCTCATGTTATTCTATGGATGACAAGGCCAAGTAGCCTAGTACTATTAGATTCAGATTCAATAACTACTACATATATACATCATTAGCATATATACAACGTCACGTCACGTCACATCGACCCCACTTATTCGCAGATCAGACAGTAAGCTCCGCATTCTCAAACGTAAACCCATACTCTTCAAAGACAACACACTTCTCCGTCAGCCCTGGATTCTGCGCCGTCGACGGTGGCATGCCCAACAGCGCCAGCGTCTCATCGCGCGGATTATGCTCCTCAATTCGGTACTCCTCTCCGGCAAAGATCCCCAACGTAGAAGCATACGCAGGGCCCCTAACCCTCAACCACTCGACATCCGGATTCGGATCATAGCTCCGGAAGAACGACCCAAAGACGTCATTAAGCAGCTGCGAGTGCAGCCAGTCGGCCGTATCGTAGTAGGTACTCACGCCCTGCGTCTTCGAATTCAGTGTACCCCAGACGGGGAGGACATCGTTGGAGTGGCACGTCGCGTTGTAGACTGCGTTTGGGAAGCAGATTTCGGGGAGATTGTAGGCGGCGTGGCCCTTTGTTATCTGGACTTCGTAGAGCGATGGGAAGGTTGTGGTTCCGCCGTTGCGGAGGAGGTAGGCTTGTGGGCACACCCATTCGCTGTACGTGAGGGCTTCGGCGCCCGTGATGCGGACGCTGTCGTTCTGTCCGGGGGTCACGGGGAAGATTGTGTTGTTTGCGATTGTCTGCGCGAGGGTTGGTGGGTATGCTACGCCGAGGAGGGTGTTTAGGAAGGACTGCGCGGAGCCGAGGTTGGGTACGACGGCGTTGACGAAGGAGGTTGCTTCGTCGGTGACGGTTGTAAACATTGTTGGGACGCGGTTGGGAAGCGAGTTTGATTCGAGGAGGGTGTGGAATTGGTCGTCTATGACGCCGGACCCGGAGTCGTCAATCATTGGCATGTAGGGCTCGATGTTGGCGATGAGCTGGGACACGTGCAGGTAGTTTTCGCTGACGGCTTCGGCGATTGCGGAGGTCACGCTGACGTTGGCGTTGGGGTCTTCGAGGAAATTTGTTGCTGGGATGGAGCGGAGGCAAGACAAGAGGGTTTCCTCACTTGATGTGGAGTTTCCGCAGCCGACGGCTGAGGCGACATGCGGGACCACGAGCGAGGAGTACACCTCACGGGTATACCAGGGGAGGTCAACGGGTGCGGACTGGACGATTGCCCCGGAAAAGAGTCCCTTTGCTGCAGACGAGGAGAGCACGGCAATGACGCTCTGCCCGCCGGCGGACTGGCCGAAGATGGTGACATGGCTCGGGTCGCCGCCAAAGGCCGCAATGTTCTTGTTCACCCACTCGAGTGCGAGGATCTGATCTCGGATACCGTAGCTGCCCGTGGTGAGGTCCCCCGTGGCGAGCCAGCCGAGGGCGCCAAGGCGGTAGTTGACGGTCACGACGACGACGTCGTTGCGGCTGGCAAAGTTGCCTCCGTCGTAGTCGATTTCGGACGCCGCGCCAGAGACAAAGGCGCCGCCGTAGAAGTACACGGCCACGGGGCGGCGGTGCGCTGGAGTATCGGAGCGCTCTGGCAGGACAGGGGTGTAGATGTTCAAGTACAGGCAGTCCTCCGAGACGTCTCCTTCGAACCCTGCCTGAACGCAGGGACTTCCGAACTTGGTTGCAT
This sequence comes from Aspergillus calidoustus, assembly GCA_001511075.1. Taxonomy (NCBI): domain Eukaryota; kingdom Fungi; phylum Ascomycota; class Eurotiomycetes; order Eurotiales; family Aspergillaceae; genus Aspergillus; species Aspergillus calidoustus. The sequence goes on from CDMC01000008.1 coordinate 1,064,668, forward strand.
CGATCTTCTTAGGACCCGAGTACGCGCGTGGCGGAGCGAGCCGCAACTCGTCCACTGGAGGGTCTGCGAAGGGCACACCTATGAAGCGGAATGAGCGCGCATCGCGGTATCCAGTCAAGGTGTACTCGTTGCTCTTCACGGTAATCTTAGACGAGGCGATGACCGTGCGATCCACGTCCGTGGTGGGAGGAACGCGAGAGGTGCAGAGAGCCGGAAGTTTCGAGTCGCACGGCGCAGAGTACGTTTGTTTCCTGGTCTGAGAGTACGCCAGACATTTGCCGTCCCCGGCGACCCAGACATCGTCGTCAGGACGGAGATCCTTTGCGTAGACGAGGTAGTCTAGCTGATACACGAGCTCGGTGCGGTTGGCTTCAGGCACAGACGCAAAGGGGAACAGGGTCTCCCCGATCGAAGCGCATCGTTCCTGAGCCTTGGAGCGGGGCAAGCGTTCGTACACCAGGACAGCAGCGGTGCCATTGTTCTCCGCGCCCAGGTTGTTGTAATTGAGCGCCTGAAGAGCGCCAAGCGAGTCAGGACTGGGGACACTGGGCCCAGCTGGGCAGCGATCCTTGGTCGGAGCCGCGAGAGCAGGTCCGCAGAGAAGCAGGACACTCGCAAAAGACCGGAGATGCATTTCTGGAGCGAACGCCTGGGGACACAAAGAGAGACAGAGTTTGAAAGAGCGACATGACGAGTTTATAAACTCAGGACGTCAGTCAGGCGTCCGCACCGCACCGGCTGGCACTGCCTGAGCGCAAGCGCGGCGACTCTTGGTTCGGCCCCATCGATGCCCGAAAGGATAAAGCTAGCGAGGACTCCAGCGAGTTCAGCGCCCGGGGAAGCCAGAATTGGAGGCGATTAGGCCCGAACAAGAAGGCATTCTGTGCAAAACAGGATTGAGGACTGGGCGTCGTGTGGAGCGGGCAGCCGAGGCTTCCGGACCCCGTAATATATGCCCAAGTCAGCAACTACTGTTAGCCAGCTACTTAGCGTCTGCCTTTTGAGGGGAAATAACACACTAATATCGGGGGACGCAGTGATTCGACAACTCACGAGGAGATGATTAATGCAAAATGTTATGGTTGCCAATGAAATATTCGATGAAAATGATACAGTCACTAGCAACAATTTGCGAGTCGACCATGTTCAGCGCCTCAGGCGTAAAACTAGACCTGCATCCAGCCCTAGACTTTTGCCCTATTTCCGCATCGAGTCAGAATGACTCTCACATCCATCCAGTCACGACTCTTACCCCGAGTATCACAAAGGACTCATAAGCTCATACTAGCATACATCCGAGTCCAAAATTACCGGATTTCATATCCTGGTACTCCGGAGAGCTGAAGTCTGCCAGAAATATCCCGTACAGCCTCACCGAGCCTCTCCTCCTGATCCTTCCATCTCGAGGTAAAAAAAAAAGGTACCGAGTCCGTCTGAATAAAGCGGTATAATATACTCAAGCGGATTATTATCTCTCATAATCATAAATAATACAAGAATATCCCAGAAATCTTCAGTCGGACGATAAATCTCCACGTCCCCGAGCCTCAGCAGGTGCATGTCGTCATCAGCCCCGGTAGTCTCCGCCCAGCCTCGGCCCGGAAACTCATCGAAACGTGGAGTATATAACCCGACCAGACCCTGCGTTTGCCACAGACAACCTTGGCGTCTTCAAAAGTAAGAGTCAGATTGAGTTCTGCGCGCGGGGCATAGACGACTTCGATCGGGTTGGACACACATACACTCGTTATGGATTAGCATACCTATTCTCTACTTATCTACTTATCAATCCAAACCCATACCACATCATATACTACACAAAAATCCAAGAAAATGAGGCCACCTCCGATACCAGACGCGGTTCGCATAGTCGAAGTCTCCCCGCGCGACGGCCTACAAAATATCCCGCACCAAATCCCAACATCTACAAAGGTCGAGCTGATATCTCGTCTCTCCCGGACAGGTGTCCACAGCATCGAGCTCACATCGATTGTTTCGCCGCGCGCAGTTCCGCAATTAGCGGATTGCCGGGGGTTACTGAGGAGTGACGCTGTTAGGCATCTACAGCGGCGGAGGGCCGTCGATGGCAAGGATGAGGCTAAGGGTGGAAGTGATGGGGCGGATGCGGATGCGAATACAGATACAGATGCGGGTGTCTTGAGACTACCAGTCCTCGTGCCGAACGTCAAAGGGTTAGAAATTGCGCTTGCGCATGGTGTCGACGAGGTTGCAGTGTTCGTAAGTGCTACAGAAGGGTTCAGCCGCGCGAATATAAACTGTTCTGTTGAAGAGGGCCTGGAACGGGCCGTCGAAGTTGCGAGGATAGCAAGGAAGAAGGGGGTTGCTGTGCGCGGGTGAGTCTCCTCCATCCCTGTCCCACCCTCTTCTATAGTAGGTTAGTAAACTAAGATAAACCAGATACATCTCCTCAATCTTTACCGACCCCATCACCAACTCCCCCACACCATTCTCCTCAGTCCACAAGTGCACAACGACCCTCCTCGCCGCCGGAGTTTACGAAGTTTCTCTCGGCGACACAACAGGGACAGGGACCCCGTCTCTCGTGCGCTCGTTGCTAACCTACCTCACCACACACGAGGTCCCCGTCCCCGTGCCCAAGCTCGGAGGCCACTTCCACGATAGTCATGGACGGGGCCTGGAGAATGTCTGGGAGGCGTATCTGTGTGGAGTTCGCGTATATGATAGTAGTGTTGCTGGGCTCGGTGGGTGCCCGTTTGCGCCGGGAGCGAAGGGGAATGTTGCGACGGAGGAGGTTGTGGGGATGTTTGAGGGGAGGGGGGTGAGGACTGGTGTTGATGCCCGAGTTTTGGGGGAGGTGGCGAGGTGGGTGAAGAGAGAGGTTTCGGAAGGAGGGGAGTCTGACGTTGAGAGAGAGGAGAAAGAGCGAGAGAAAGGAAGAGGTTTGGGTTACGGCCAGGCTAATTTAGATACTAATGGTGCCCTGAGTCGTCCAAGTCGCAGTCCAGTACGATCTCGGATTCCTACGAGTTGGACCGCTTGTGGGTTTGTTAGACCCGTGGTGTATGATTGAATTTGGAATGGAATGCTTGAAGCGGTCATTATACTAGTTATGTATAGTAAACAATATGCAGTCGACCACACCGGAAACAAGTAGAGGGATGATATATAACACGATTGCGAATCAAATGACAGAGCAGACGGATTATGGTATAGGGAATATCAAACAATGCCGGCTATGGAACGGAAGCAGGGGAAACAAACAGACAAACAGACGATGAACCGATTGATTAATGCAGAACAAGTCGACCAATAGATGAGATAAAAGGCTCACGAGTGCTAGGAAGGAAAGGCCGCGCCATATTAAGTGGTATAGAAACGGGGAGTAATGATAACACCAATCATGTCTGGAACGAATATGCGCCTGCAAGGTGACAAGTGTAAGCTCTCGACGCTATAGCTGATGCGGCATGATATAGGCTCGTTTGCGAGGGTCGTCGTCTAGCGCCGACGAGGAGCGCTTTTGACCTGGGTTCAAGGTCATCGGAGACCCAGGCTGAGCTTGGGTTTGTGAGTGAGAGGAATGCGTATGATGCGAAAGGTGTTGTTGGTATTGGGAGAGTGGGTGGAGCGAGTGAGTCTGCATATGATGCAGCTGCGGTTGGATCTGAGTTTGGAATTGTGTTTGGTACGCCTGAGGATGCGAGTGCGATTGCGGATACGGCAAAGAATGACTTTGTGTATGGCCTTGGGTGTGAGCTTGAGGGTACTGCTGATGAGCTTTGGCCTGTCCTTGCGCCTGCACCTGTTGCACCTGAGCGTGTGTAGAGGTCTGAGCCTGCGCAGAAGGCTGTGTCTGAACTTGTACACGGGATTGAGCTGCATGAGACTGACCCGCATGAGCATGGGGCTGCATTTGCTGATGAGAGATCTGAGCCTGTGGTCTCTGAGTCTGGGTCTGCAATGGGGACTGCGTCTGTCGTTGGGTCTGTGCATGCATCTGAGCTTGTAGCTGTGATTGGGACTGCATTTGCTGGGTCGACATCTGAGCTTTCGGCATCTGCTGAGCAGGAATCTGAGGATTGACCTGCATCTGGTGCGTCTGCATCTGAGCTTGAGCCTTTTGAGGTTGTACTTGCATCTGCGGTTGCGCTTTCTGAGGCTGAACCTGCATCTGAGCTGTGGTTTGCGGTTGCTGCGGCTGCGGCTGCGGCTGCATCTGTGCTTGCATCTGTTGGACTTGCATGTGCGTTTGGGGCTGTCTCTGACTTGATCCCTGCATCTGAGAATGCGCTTGCAAGTGCGGTTGAGCTTGCCTTTGGTTTGAGACCTGCATTTGCTGCACTTGCTGCGCTTGTTTCGAGGTCTGCGCTTGTCGTTGAGCCTGAGCATGCATCTGCTGAGCTTTCATCTGCTGAGCCTGCAGCTGTGCCATTGTTGGTCTAGATTGCATCTGAGATTGGGATTGCTGAAGCATTTGCTGAACGTGATGCTGAGGTTGTTGAGACATGTGCTGAACCTGAGGCTCGGTCGATGGTTGAGCGCTCTGCGGCGGAGCTTGCACTTGCGCTTGGCCCCCAACGGAATTCACAAATTGCGGAGCAGGCTGGACCCCAGGTTGAGATGCTGCTTGAAAGCTAGGTTGCGACGTTGATTGCGTTTCCGGTTGAGTAGTAGAAGGAACCCCATCTTCAATCCCGGCGGCCGCCGCAGCAGCCGCCGCAGCTTGCTCTTCCTCCAACTTCTTCCGTGCCAGCACATCTGCTTTCCTCGGCCGACCTCGAGGACGACCCGTACCCTTTGGTTTGTTCGGATCCCTGGGCGGCTTGGGCTTGCGGGGCGCGTTAGGATCCATCTCTGATTTACGAGGTCTCCCTCGCTTACGCTTCATGGGAATAGGGTTGCCATCCGGCCCAATTATTGGGACGGGGGGAGCGGTAGACGTTCCAGAGGCGCCCGGCGCACCAGGAAGGCCAGAAGCACCTGCAGCAGCTTGACCAGGTGTTGTAATCTGGAAAGGCACGCCGACGCCCGGGATGTTGGGCAGACCGGCAGCTGCAGCTGCAGCAGCATCGCCCGGAGCAACGGGAACTTTGGGTTTCTTCGGCTTCTTCGGCTTTGTCTCGTCTCCAGGTTGTTTCCGTGGGCGGCCTCGCTTTCTCGGAGTGTGATTCGGATCCCCAGGTTTCGTGGGCGCCCGGTTTGAATTCTCGGATATGAAAGTAACAGGACCTTGTCCGTTCACGTGATTTGTCGCCTGCGCTGCCGGCGTTGGTTGGGATGGTTGGGCTGGCTGAGCTGGCTGAGCTGCCGGGGCCTGTGATGCTTGAGATGGCTGGGGTACTTGAGGTATCTGAGGTATCTGGGACACTCGGGATGCTTGGGCTTGGGCTGCGTGAGCGTGAGCTGGGGCAGTATGGGCAGTGTGTGCATTTGGTGCATTGTAAGCAGTGTGAGAAGTTGGAGCAGTATATGCATTATGAGTCGACTGTACCGGCTGTGCTGCCTTTGCGGGCTGCGCTGCCTGAGCAGGAGCCGAAGCGGCAGCAGCAGCGGCGGCGGCGACAGCGGCCTTTTGCTTCTTGGTGGGTTGCTTCTTTTTAGGCTCTTTGACCGGCTTAGCCTTGGTTGAGGCAGATTGGGTCGATGACTGCTGAGGTTGCTGCTGCTGCTGCTGCTGCTGTTGAGGATGGGCTTTGGGTATCTGCTGATGCTGTTGCTGCGGAGTTTGCTGAGGCGTTTGCTGGGACTTTTGCTGTTGTAACTGCTGCTTAACTTGCTGTGGCGTCTGCTGCGTGATTTGTTGCTGGGGAGATTGCGACGTCTGGGACTGCTGCGTTTGTAGATTGTACTGTTGCTGCTGAGGCGTCTGCGAGGTATGCAACTGCGGAGACTGTAACTGGTACTGTTGCTGTTGTGGATACTGGCGCTGGTAGGCAGCATATTGTTGCAGCTGGGGATTTTGCATCTGAGCCTGGTAGGGTGACCGTTGAGCTTGTTGGGCTTGTTGGGCTTGTTGAGCCTGCTGAGCCTGCTGAGCCTTCTGGGCCTGCTGGGCCTGAGTGAAGCGCTGCTGTGCTTGCTGATATGGCGTAAGTGCACTCTGCTGGGCCTGCTGACTTTGTTGGCTATGCTGGGCTTGCTGAGTCTGTTGAGGTTTCTGAACCTGCTGCGGCTGCTTTGCCTTTTGAGGCTGTTGTTGTTGTTGTTGCTGCGCCTGCCCCTGCTGGGTTTGCTGATGGACTCTTTGCTGTGCCTGCTGGGCTTGCGGGTGGGCATGCTGACGAGCTTGGTACTGAGCCTGTGAGGCCTGTGGTGTCTGAGAAGCTTGAGTAGCTGGCGCTTGATGGGCCTGCTGCCGAGCATACTGTTGCGCTTGTGATGCTTGTGTAGTCTGCGAAGGTTGTGTTGCCTGGGCTGACTGCGAAGAGTAGGACGTCTGAGGAAGCTGAGACAATTGTGCAAGTTGCGAAGATTGAGTAGCCTGTGATGACTGAGGTTGAGGGTACTGAGACACTTGAGCATACTGAGGAGGTTGAGAAGTTTGAGACGCCTGTGCATATTGAGCGGTTTGTGAGGGCTGAGACACTTGAGCATATTGAGAAGTCTGGGAGGATTGCGTTTGCTGAGATGATGGTGTCTGCTGCGTCTGTTGGCTAGATTGAGGCACTTGTTGAGCCTTTTGCGCCTGCTGCTGATAGGTTTGCAATTGTTGATATGGACTCTGTTGCGCCTGCGAGTACTGAGAATACTGTGTTTGAGACTGGTACGGTGATTGCTGGGCCTGAGGTTGCTGAAATTGAGCCTGTTGCGGTACACGATACTGAGTGGAATGTTGCTGTGTTTGCTGCGCGGGCTGCTGATACTGCGTGGTTTGTTGCGCTTTTTGCGGCTGTTGATATTGAGACAACGACTGCGCCTGCTGTTGATATTGACTAGCTTGCTGTGTCTGCTGGTACGGCGTAGACTGCTGTTGAGTCTGGTAAGGAGAAGACTGCTGATACTGCTGCGTATACGATGGCTGATGTTGCTGCTGTGAATTAGTTGCAAGCATCGGTGAGGCCGTCGCAGGCGTGGACGCCGTTGGATGCGTATGCGGAGACTGTCGATGTTGGAGCTGCTGTTGCTGCTGCAGTCGATCCAGCGACTGCTGCGGAGAAGAAATACCCATCGTCTGCGAATGCGGAGACAGCGCAGATTGCTGATTCAATGAAGGGTGCCGATAACTGGCCATTGGATTCACGCTCCGCTGTAAACTCTGCATTGAAGTCCCCTGCAAAGAAGACATGTACGGGCTTTTCATCTGACCGAGTGATTCCGTCGTCCTAGACAGCATGTCGGACGAGGTAGGCGACTGGAACTGCCCCGTATATGAGCCGTAGCTGGTGGCTGCCGGCAACCCCCCAACCAACGACTGCGATGAGGTCGCAGTCATATTCCGGAGACTCGGTGAAAGACCTGTCAGGTCGGCCTGCGTCTGCGTCCGATACAGACTACTATTGCTAGCAAATGCGGTAGCGTTCTGCCGGTGCCCAGAAGCCGCGCTGGTTGATGGCGACTGCATATGCTGCTGCTGCTGCTGTTGTTGTGGTGGGAGCGCACTGCGCTGGGATTGTTGCTGCTGAGGGTAGTGGTGACCCCCATATCCCATCATCTTGTCCAGCGGGACTCAGACAAGCGACCGACTCTCAATTGTTCAGAGATGGTCAGAGTCGGTCGACGCCGAGACCAGACATGTAGTTTGATCGGAATGACCAGGGACCAGAATTAGTGGCGAAGTTAGTGTACACGCGCGCGATAACCAGGCGGCGGCTCGCGAATCGACAAACCCCCCAGCTCCACCAGCAACAATAATCGCGGCAGTCGCAAGAATCCAATAGTCGAGATGGAAGACCACGCCACAACGACGCGCAAAAAGAAAACGCGTTTTTGGGGGGGCACAATTGCCGTGAGCGTTCCGGCAACAATAACAGACCTCAACAAAAAGCCACACGACAAGCCACCGAACCAGCGAATGAGAGCGGAGGGTGTGCGGAGTCGGTCCCGTGATGCGCGTCTCGACCGTTCCTGCCTCAGGCTGCCAGGTGCTACGGGAATCGGAAGAGGACAGGTGGCGCAACTTTGCTGAGCAGGAAAGAGCGAGGGTGAAAACTCAGCGCGCCCCCCGACCGGAAAATCGAAGGCAGCAGCGAGGAAAGGCAGTCAAGCAGCTGGAACAGGGTGAATCAAAGGCTCGCAGGCGTCTCCTGGGATCTGGAAAGCTGGGGTCGGCCGAAATAACTGATGGATTGCGGTCTTTTCGATGGGCGCCGTTCCTTTTTTTTATTTTATTTTATTATTTTTCTTTTTTGAATTTTGGATTTTCTGAATTTCGATTTTCGATTTTTCCGCTGGTTCTCTCCGCATCACGTGATGCGCTGCCAGACTGGCCACTCAACGTCGGGCACGAACCACAAGGCTTCCATGAGCACGCGTCATACCGCGGTTGATATAGGACGGGTTGGTCGTCAGGGTTACTCAAGCGACTAAACTATAACCTTCTGTACAGTGTAAGGTCAGCGTTGTCCCTGTTGAGCCTGATATTTCAGTCAGACCCGCTTGAGCGATATTAGTGGATTCTGCTGAAGTATATTTTAGCAATGTTGGAAAATCTAGAAAACAACTCGCTTAAATGCTAGCAGACAAACTACACAGCCTTAACCTCACCCCGTTCCATCTCCTTCGCCCTCAGCTCCGCCAAGCATGGTGAATAGAATATGGTTCCAGCGACCACCCCCTTCAAAGTCCCCAGACTTATGACGATCCATAGAGCTACTACACAAAGCGTGATGATCTATCTGAATGTTAGGCATGGCACTACAGTCTTGAATGGAATGATACATACCGTGCCTAAGATGCGAAAGAACGCAGATGGAAGCTCTGCTCCAATCTGACAGGTACACGAAGCATAAGCACCGATGGGGAATAAGAACCCCCACCAACCGATGTTGAATGGAAACGTCTTTGCGCGGGCAATTGACGCCGAGGCAAAGAACAACCATACGAGGCCAAACGACCACAGAATAAGCCCAACCAGGAAGCCCATTGAGTAAAACACGGGTCCAGATACTTCCTCGAGAGTGTGTGTTTTGGTGAAGATTGTCTGCGCGGCTTTTCCGAGTCTTATTGCTCTAAATATGGTTAATTTGCAGTAGTTGTGAGAGCATGGGGATAGGTACCCGAACCCCCCTTGTCCCAACGGTCCCAGTGGAAGAAAGACGCTGACAATCATCGCCTTGGGCGGGATCTTATGCAGCGTCAACCGCTGGAGGTATATCACCATGACCATCAATGCTAGAGGCAAGCCGATTCCCCAAAGCACGTAGCTCACTATTATAGTCCAGAGAGCATGTTGCGGATTTGGCAAGATCTCAGCGACTAATGCTCCCGATGAAGCTGTGACCACTGTGCCCACAATTGGGAGAAGCCAGACCGCCGTCATTGACGAGAGCTGAGTTTCATCCCTTCTGGACATGCTGGAACAGTGTTAGTTGGAGCACTTTTATTCGAAATTCGTTTGCACATACAGCATGAATGGTAATGACAGTGCAGTAACCACCGCAATAACTGCATCGATAATCCACATCGCCCAGGTAAAATCTCGAGCCCAGTCGCCCCATGCAGGAACGCAAATGAAGCAGAGCATATTCACAATAGTAGCAAAGCCCATTGGCAGCGTCCCAATAAACATGGACTGTGTTGGATGCGTGATCATGACTCTGAATATCTCTGGATAGAGCGTGTAGCGAAGGGTTGAGATGACGCAGACAATAATGAAGAGTAAAACATTTAGAGCAAAGATGATTACCGAGATCCAGTACAGCCATGTACCGTTATAGGGCAGCGCATAAAGGAGCGTGGACACTATTCCAGTGCCCATGTTTATGGAAAACCATCTGGATGTTCCTGTTAGCCGCTTGGATTATCACACAATGGAGAGATCAGCGCATACGACGGTGTAAAGTTACGCACCACTCTCCTCCATCCAATATCATGCTTGGTGACTGAACCCGGCTTGGGACTCTTATCCTGATCTTCTATCGTCATCGTTGCGGTGGCAGTATGCGCATCTGAACAGCGTCGGGAGAAGTTTATACTCGGGACATCCGCAACTCACCAAATTCCTCAATGGTAAATTCTGTATACCCGGTTAGTTCTGTCGGAATTTCTGACTCAAAGTCTTAAACGTGATTCTGCGACGAAAATTCGACTCGGAATTTGCTCGGCCAAATTTTCTTCGAGGAGGATCCACCATGGATTGTTGGCCCCGCCATCATGGATAAAGCCAGGCAGCACAGCTGAAGATATTGCTCAGTTCGATAGGAATTGACCATAATAATGTATAAGTTTCATTCTACTCGCAAGAGTGATCGACGCTAGAAGTGGTGCTCCGCTATGGCTAGTATTATGTTCGTGGTGATCAGTGGCGAATGGAGGCACGGGAGGCTGAAAGTTTCAACCTTTCTGGTACTACAACTGTCAAATCAAGCATTGGCCCGACTCAACCTAACAGTGCCTTCTGTAGGTCGGTATAGGGACGCCAGTGTGAGTCGAAACCGCCGTAGACAGTTCAAAGCTAAACCGTGAGTTGTTCAACATAGTAGTGTGCGTAGTCGATCATCTTAGATTGAGATACGATAAGTCTTGTAGGCTGGACGGTTCAATGTCTGGCTTAGCGTAGCTCCTCACTCAGAGTGCACGAGTCGTCAGTGAGTTTCTCGGGATCCGGTGAGGTATCCGGATCCTAGTGGGCACTCCTTGAATTCAAGCCCACTCAGTAGCCTCATCGCTTTCTCCGCCTCGGGGATTGTGGTAAACTCCAGTTTGTAATAAATGTTGAATAATCGCATTAGCAAGGTCAATATACATACCGCCTGGCAACCATGTCGTTACACGTACTCTCCCATTTGCTCCAGGCTGGTAATGCCACAGACAGAATTACCCGTAGAGAAAACTACTTTGGCTCTCTCTGTGCCCTTCGGGAACGTTTCTCATCTCTAAGACGCAGCTGGCCTGAGGGTCTGATTTTCCGTCTATCCCTGCCGACCACTTTCTGATATGGTTCCTTTCCGGCGCGGGCAGAAATGACAGTTGTAAGTTTGCGGACTTGAGCTTTGATACGGCTCTGGTGGTTCTTCTTCTTATTATCTCTCAACACAAGTCAGCTCGGGTTTAATTTTGTTTGACACTGTAACGTACGTGAAAGTCACATTTACAGTCACATTTATAGTGAGATTGATAGTGAGATTGATAGTGAGATTTTGGCCCCAAATGCTGTCCTCCAGGGCAATATGCACCTCTGGGCTAGAGATGACCAGAAACACCATTGTGGTTGATCTCCTAATACCCATGTAAACTATGTAGCCACTGGGTAGCATCATTCAGGCTGAGGCAGATCAGAAGTCAAGATAACTTGAAGTCATTCATGATGCACAGCGAAGCTCAATTGTTACCCGTTGGTCCCAAAACGTGTAACTGAAGATCACTCCTGTACCTACAGAAACTTCGCTCGTAGGCGATGATGAAGACTCTGATCTGAGGGCGTTGAAGATGAGATCGATATGATATGAGCCGCCAGGTAGACCTCGCGCGGAACAGTGGGAAGCTCAGCCTGGATCATTTCGATGGGTTTGATGCTGCAACTCGAGAGCTTCAACCTTAGGAGGTTCCTCGGGACGAGTATCAACGCACAAAGACTGACTAGTATTGCTATTGCACCTGACGAGGTGGGTTGGCCTTCTCAGAGCGCTGAGGAATAGCCAGGGAAATATTTGACTCCTAAAGTTAGGAGCTGTGACTGACTCATAGATTGGAGATTAGCCTTCAAGCCGCCCCAGTCTATACCGGTGACAACCACCTTGATCCAGAGTTTCATCGATGGGACTATGTCACGTAGTTAGTTTAAGGCGGCAGCTCGAAGACCGGAGTCAAGGTCCTCAAGCCTCGAGGCGAACAAGCTCAATTTCATCCTGACAGGCACAAACCTGTCTATTTTCGATCTCTGGCTTGAATACGGACCTGGTATCTTCAGCTCGGCGGAAAATGCTGTGCAGTGAGACGAGAAGCTTCAGTCTCGACCGCGCAAGCCCACCAGACTAAAACAGCAGTGGAGTCGAATGCCTGTATCCACCGGCGCTTCAGATTGATATCAATGACCAATCAAGGTAGTGCCCAACTCGACGGGCCGTGCTTGAACCATCAAGCTTTAGAGAAGCATGACTCCACTCGGGTAAAGTCCGCTAAATTTTCATTATGACAGGGGCAAGAGGGGATGCAGGCACTTTCAAGCTCAAACACGGGCGGGCAATGACTCCTTATAATTTCTCTCCGACCGACACGGAGGGTCCGTATATAAAGAAGGATCGTGCGTTGTCCTTGCCTGAGATGTCAGAATTGCATCGGATCCGTCTTGATCATGTATACCGCTGGCTTGTTTTTGCTCTCTCTAGCCCCCCTGCTAGTTAAGGGTCAACTCTCTGGTAGCGTTGGTCCCCTTACTTCAGCAAGCTCCAAAAGCCAGGTCAAGACCTGCAATGTCGTTGACTACGGTGCGGTAGCCGACAAGGCTACGGATATCGGCTCTGCCTTGCAGTCCGCCTGGGATGATTGCGCGAGTGGTGGTGTCATTTATATCCCCCCGGGTGACTATGCGATGGAGACCTGGGTCACGCTCTCTGGAGGAAACGCATGTGCGATCCAGCTAGACGGCATCATCTATCGCACAGGGACTGATGGGGGTAACATGATCATGATCAAGCACTCGTCCGATTTTGAGTTCTTCAGCAGCACTTCCGAAGGTGCAATCCAGGGTTATGGGTACGAGTTTCATGCTGAAGGGTCAATGGATGGCCCTCGGATCCTGAGGCTCTATGATGTGTCGGACTTTTCGGTGCATGATGTCTCGCTCGTTGATTCACCACTATTCCATTTCTCGTTGGATACATGCTATAATGGAGAAGTATACAACATGGCGATCCGTGGCGGTAACTCTGGAGGTTTGGATGGAATTGACGTCTGGAGTGAGAACGTCTGGATCCATGATGTAAGTCAAGACACCGTCCTCAAAAGGAATTGGCTCATAACGGGTGTAGGTTGAGGTCACGAACAAGGACGAATGTGTCACTGTCAAGGTAAGTCAAGCAGTTTTTGAGGATTTCCTCAATTTAGCTCTGACCGTCCAAAGAGTCCAGCCAAGAACATCCTCGTCGAGAACATTTACTGCAATTGGAGCGGAGGTTGCGCTATGGGATCACTGGGAACAGACACTGACATTTCCGACATTGTCTATCGCAATGTATACACCTGGAACTCGAACCAGATGTTTATGGTCAAATCCAATGGCGGGAGCGGAGCAGTTTCCAACCTTGTACTCGAAAACTTCATAGGTATGCTGGATCTCATTCGCGACCAGAGAAATGCTGACGTCCTAGGCCACGGAAATGCATACAGCCTGGACATAGACGCCTATTGGAGTAGCATGTCCACCATTGATGGGGAGGGGGTTGAGTTGAACAATGTCACGATTCGCAACTGGAAAGGGACAGAGGCAAATGGGGCAGAGCGTGGGCCAATCAAGGTGGTCTGCGCAGCCGGAGCACCGTGTACGGAGGTCACAATTGAGGACTTTGAGATGTGGACAGAAACAGGGGACGAACAAACATATCGCTGCGAGAACGCGTTTGGCTCGGGATTTTGTCTGCAGGATGGCGATGGGTCTGCCCCCTATACCACGACGTTGACCGCCACGGCAGCACCGTCTGGTTTCTCCGCACCCCGCATGGAAAACAATCTTGAGTCAGCGTTCGGCACCGACTCCGAGATTCCAGTTCCCACAATCCCAACCTCCTTCTTTCCTGGCGCAACTCCCTACAGTGCCCTCGCAGGAGCCAACTCCGTCGACTCTGCTGAATCGTCCTCACCAGCGGCGGTTTTATCCACTTCTGTAGTGAGCAATGCGAGAGCAACACTGGAAAGCTCAATTGGGCCCTCTTCAACGTCGATTGTCAAGCCGACGCGAGTCGCTAATGCTGCGTTGAGCAGTTCAGCGAGTACGGCCTCTCATTCCCCTTCTGTGCCGACTAGCAGCGTGAAGCCTACCGGAGTTCCACATGGAAGCTCTCATCATCACAACCACCAACACCATTGTCGCGCCCATTGATCGCTATTTGTTGTGTTCTCTTAGAGAAAGCGAGTATTGGATCCGAGGTATTCTTCAATTCAGTTTATGCTAGTCATCAGAATATCATCTGTTCATTGAAGTTCCGAGAATCGTGCTGAATTCTTAAGCATCTCATGAGGACGAAATCTGACTGATCTGAGAAATAATAGGTTAACTCTCGCGTTGCTCCTCTGAGACCTTCGAATATACCTCATAATCAAACCGAAATGACCGCTCGTCGAGAATCTGATCCTGCCAGTCCGACTGCTGCCCTTCACGAAACTACGCCGCTGAATCGTGGCGCTGATCTTAATGCGTCTTCCGCGTATAGACTGAACGCCAATGTATTGAACCGTGCTATCCAGGATATTGGAATGGGACGATACCAATGGCAGCTATTTGGAGTCGTCGGATTTGGTTGGGCCTGCGATAACCTGTGGCCTATCGTCACGTCCCTTGTACTCGTTCCGGTCACGTACGAATTTGACGTTTCAAAACCACCTCTCTTGCTTCTGGCACAGAATATAGGCCTCCTTGTCGGCGCACTGTTTTGGGGGTTTGGCTGTGACATCTTCGGGCGGCGTGTAGCCTTCAACATGACGATTGGGATAACCGCTGTCTTTAGTCTGGCCGCAGCATGGTCGCCTACCTTTGTCGCACTCTGTGTCTTGTCAGCTCTCTGGTCGACAGGTGTGGGCGGCAACCTTCCCGTGGACTCGGCCATCTTCCTCGAGTTTTTGCCAGGCTCGCACCAGTACCTTCTTACCGTATTATCGATCAATTGGGCCCTTGCTCAGCTACTAGCCAATCTCGTCGCATGGCCGTTGGTGGGTAACTTCACCTGTCCTTCCGCCGATGACTGTGTCAGATCTGACAATATGGGATGGCGGTATTTTCTCGCTACAATGGGCGGATTGGCCTTGGTTATGTGCATCACTCGGTACTTCTTTTTTACTCTCCTCGAGTCTCCCAAATACCTCATGGGCAAGGGAAAGCATTACCAAGCCGTTGCCGTCGTCCACGAAGTAGCACGACGTAATGGAAAGAGCAGCAATCTGACTGCAGACGAGCTGCACGATTGCACCGATGACGGAGATGGGCAGGGCTCTCACTACCACCGCCGAGGCTTAGGCTTTGTTGAGCAGGTGAAACTCCGCTTAGAGCCTCTTGCTTTTACCCGTCTCCATTCTTTGTTTTCGACCCGACACCGTGCATGGACAACAGCGCTATTGATACTTATTTGGGGGATGATCGGTCTTGCGTTCCCATTGTACAACGCTTTTTTACCCTACCTCCAGCACCAACGTGGTATAGAGTTTGGGGATGGGTCGACTTCGTTGACGTACCGCAACTCACTGATTATCGCGGTAGCAGGGGTTCCCGGCAGTCTTGTCGGGGGCGTTATGGTCGAGTTGCCGCAATTCGGGCGTCGAGGCACACTTGCGCTAGCAACAATAATGACAGGGGTGTTCCTCCTAGCCTCTACATCGGCCACAACCTCGTCAGCCTTGTTGGGCTGGAACTGTGCTTACGGATTCAGCAGCAGTCTTGTCTACGCTGTTCTCTACGCGTATACACCGGAGATCTTTGAGACGAGAAATCGGGGCACAGGTAACGCGCTCGTGAGTGCGGCGAATCGGCTTGGTGGGATCATGGCACCTCTTGTGGCCCTTGGGGCTGACTTGCAGACCACTGTACCGATATATATCAGCGGCGCGATATTTTTAGTAGCTGGCTGGTTGGTTACACTGATTCCATACGAATCGCGAGGACTGGCAAGCGATTAGCACGTGCCTAAGCTTCGAGTCTGTATATAGCTGTGTCCAGTACTTTCTTCAGCAGCGGCAAATCCTTTACTGTAGTAAATAGTGTGCAACATGGTGCCATGCCAAATCACAACAGATTGAGGCAGCCGAGGTACCGGATAATTAACTTGCAGTTCAATGAGACGAACAGTGTCTGGGTTCTCGAACCAGTGCGCGAACAACCAAATGGGCGAGGTGCATGGCCTGACTGCAAGTTGGGCTCTTTGTTTCCCAATCAAAGCACTAAGAGTTCTTTGCAAAGTACGCCCTCTATTTTGTTGCAGAGGCAGTGGCCTGCGTTGTCCAGTTGGGCTCCCCCGCAGTGGAGCAGCGACAGCCACGATGGGTGCCTGACCGCCAGACAACGATGCCTGTCGGGGGTACTTGCAAGCTGGAATTCCAGTGAGATTGGCCTGCTTTCATTTCTTTCTCTCTGTAACCCTTCCTCACCACCTCGAATCACGTTATCGATGCAACGACAGTCCTCGCTGCTGTCAGATGCCTGCGCTGTATCTTGAAGACCGTCCAACTATGGCCTCATTTTCGTATGATCATGAGGCGGACTTTTGGGGTGTTTTGATCAACCCCGATAAGAGTCCCTCACCGTTGCTGGAACAACTGTGTCTGGGGATTGCCCATGTGATTGTAAGTTGGACACTAGGAAAAAAAAAGCTGTGAGAGTGTGCTGATCCCAATTGTTCGGTGGTGACGCAGACCACCTTTGATCAACTCGCCATCCCTGACCTCACACCGGAGCGACTCGCGGCTTTTTATCGTAAAGTCGGCGGAAACTACGATGTCCTCTTTCTCGATACGAAACCTTCCGCCCTATCCTTTATATACCAGCGCCTTGGCTGCTTCCACAGCATCCAGCCCTCCGCCGACCCCTATAAGCCTCCGTCGATCCCGGCGTTACAGCCCCACGGCTTCGTGCGATGGCAGACCATCCAGATCCTCCTCGATCCAGATGAGCATGTTTCATATTTGCAGAACGCTGTCGAACGATGGGACATTCTCAGCCCCAACGGAACTCTTTTCCCGAAGACAATCCCCCGCGAGGCCTTCCCAGCGGAACCAGACCCAGAGATGATCCAGTGGCACAAGACGGTCAGCCAAAAGTTCGAATTCGATTACTGGAAGAAGAATTTACTCCGCTCGTCTCCGCCGAATTTCGGTTCATACCACGACCAGTTTAACCAGAAGGATGCTCCGACCTCCGCCAAAGAGGAGGAATTTGCCCAAAACCAGCAGCAGCACCACCCAGGCCATCCCAACCGCCATTCTAACCACTCGAGATCATCGAGCTATCGCTATTCCGTGCCCGCCGACGCGCAAACATCTCGCCGTCACCAGAGACGACAAAGTGCTGAGATTCCGCAGGCCAATTTACATAAACCGCAACCAAGCTTACCTCGTCGCTCGGCGGAGTTCGCGGGCGCGGGCGCTCGCGCGAGCGGCTACGCGTCCCCACGCGCGCCTTCGCCCCCGACATACCCGGAGCATGCACCGCCGAAGTCTCGAGGCCGAGAGCGCAAGACATACTCCCGTCCTATGAGCCCAGAGCCTGTCCACGGACATAGTTCCTCAGATGCATCCTCCGAGGACTCTGGGACCGCAACACAAGAGCCCGGCTCGCCTCCGCCGCACTACCCACATCAACGAAATTTATCTCCGCCGCACGCTCCAAACGCCCGTCGGCATTCCCATGAAGCATATTCGCGCCGACCGCAGAGAGAACTATCCCCCGACTCGCAGCGACGGTTCGCATACCGCGAGGCATTTCCCGGAAACTCGAGCTCCAGGATCTATGACTCCGACAGCGGTCGCTGTGTGCGGCAGCCCAGAGTCTATATCGATGAAGTCCGCCAATCCCGTACCCCCGTCTCTCAATACCGCGAACCTGGCTTTGCCGAGGCGGCTACCGCTCCAACCAGCCCTGTGTACGGACACGCACACCCAGTGCACCATGTGCACCCCATCCATCCTATACACCCTCGTTTCGTGAACGGAAGTGGCCCAGCCTACATGGTCCATCCACAGGCTGACCTCGACGCAAACATTATGGACGACCCGCGAGATCCAAGACGCAACAGCTATCGCGGTGGCAGCGTGACTCCAAACCCGAGCGGGAATCCTGCTCACCACGGTCGGCCGCGCTTCGCGTCTGTAGGCGACTTCCAGCCTCCACGATGGTCCGGCGTCCACAATTCCGGTCCCGGCGGACGAGGGGTGCCCCAGAACATCATGGAAGCTGAATACGGCAGGATGGCATCGCTGTACGATCGTTAGGGCCAACAACATTGGGGAAAAAAGAGATAGGATGAGTATCTCAACCTGGGTGCTGTAAAGGTTTGTATATGCACAACAAAACATCTGACTACCAATATTTAGGTTTCGATTTGTCGGCTTGGTTGAATTTAATTTTTTTTGGTTATCGGTGGTTGGTGTAACTGGCTTGGGACTGGCTGAAATGGAGTTTCGGGCGTTGGTTGCATTGCATCGCACAGTGCTCGCTGATTGATGAGACACGACACGACACAATACGACTTGTTTACATACTCCTCATCGTTGTATGCTGGATGCAGGCGTTGATTCGATTTGGATTTTGATTTGGACTTACAGAAAAGAAAAACCTGATGCACCAGGATGGATACGAATTACCGAGCGGGCGGGATCGGCTCTCTGGAGTCTTCGCTCGAGAATCGACTCTGTGTTGCGACGCCACGATTTTACGACGTTATGACTGGAGGGGTAGACAAGGCGTTTTCTCCTCTATTCCTCATTATTGTATACGCTTGAATGTTCATTTTGGCCTTGATTTCCTGCCTGATTGATTGATTTACGAGGCGTTGTTAGTTCGAATTTATGCATTGCGTTTCTTTTCATCAGTCGAGAGATATCCATCCCGTACTGCGTCACGTTCAAATCATCGTGTCTAATAAAAGACGACCACATCCATCCTTGAAGCACAAATTCCCGTTCAACAGCACAATCAAAGCGCAATCAAGCCCACCCACCCAACTTCCGAGCGCCGAATCGCCGACAAGTGACATCATAATCACGGCCATGCGCAAGCAAAACGCCGCACTGCGCGACACTACTGTAAGCTGCGCCCAGGCCGCCAAACCAGGGAAGAAAAAATCAGTGACTTACAACATCCGAATACTGCGAGTCAATTGCATTCAATTCGAGCCTCGGCATAGCGCGGGTTATCTCAATCCACACAAGATCAACAGCGGATCCGGGTCCTGGTCGCGAAACTAGACTTCCTCGGTGGGAGGTTGGCATATTGACGTCAGTATGAGACCCTCATCCCGCTTCGCCCGTCAGAAGTGGATGCTTCAGGGAGTATATCTCGAGGAAAGCCCCGCGGTTATTCTTTTCTTTCGTTTTCCGTTCCTTGTCCCTTGTCCCTTACGTTGGAGATCTGGGGCACTTAGGTCTCGCGTTTTTTTTTTTTTTTGGTGTCGATTGGAGGTATAGATTCCGGAGAGGTTCCGTCTCAGTCAACATGGTACGTTTGCTTTCATTTACTCTAGCATACCTGGAATAGCACCTCGTCACTCTTGGTTCATCCTCTGTTTGGTCGCGGCTACGGCCCGTTGAGCCTGATTCTGTTCCATAACAAAGTCGAGTCGGCAAACGGATGAACCATGGTTACTCATTATCCACCAATCCACCTCACATTCCACGTCTCCTCGGTAAACAAACCGCCGCTAACACCCAACCAGGCACCAACATCCACCGACCACATCCTCAATCTCCTCCCACGCCAATCCACTTCCGACTCCGACAGCGGCGGCAGCACATCGTGCTCATGTCCAAGCACAATTGGCGGAGGTGCCGTCGCCGGAATAGTCATTGGATCAATCGCCGGTACCTTGCTTCTAATCTGGCTGTGGCGCACATGCATGGTAACGTCTGCAATCAACGAGGCTGAGCATACAGGGACGCCCGTTGTTGTGGGTAACGGAGGATACCCCACGAATGAAGCAACAACGCATTATCGGCGGCGAAGAAGACGAAGCCCGACTTATGAGTACTCGGAGAAGCCGTACCGGAGTCGCAGTGGTGGTGACCGGGGAAGTGTGAGGAGGCCTAGGAGGGTTTACCTCACTTCCTAATCTTGTTCATCCACGTGTCAAGGAAACATAATCTGGCCACTTGTATGTTGACGGTGTTGTGATGGTGCGGGTATGGGACGGTTTCTTTCTCTTTCCTGAGTTTTATGATTTACGATGGTTCATGATGTGATGTTCTCGGAGTGATGGTGTACACATATACCTACACAGTTAGTTTTATGACTCGTGACGAGCAATGCATACCGCTTTTGAGTTTTGATGAGAATGTGTGATCGCCATAGCATCTTGAGAAGGGCATTGCTGTCAAAATAGAAAGATCTGACAATCCGACTTCTCAGCCCCACTCCTTGTCAGGCACAAGGTCTTGAAAACCTCGAGGTCAAGGAGCAAAGCTTTCGACAAGCAATTTGCCCTGCGTTTTTACTGTTTTAAGATGAGACCCATAGTCCGAGACATGCATACACATGCAGAAGTGGGTCGTTTTAGGATCGGGATCTGATACCTCTCCTAGGCAGTTACTCCAGAATGCGTGCCCTGCCTGGATGGCTGGAATGCAGGGAGAACTCGGTCGCAGCTCCCTGGCATCTCTCGGCATCTCTGATTGTCTTTATCCATAACAACGCCGGCGCCCACTCAATCCAGGTTCCTCACTCTTTGGCCTCGACGCTGGACGCTGAGTATAGACATGGCGCGTAAGTCGTCACACCTACCTGAACTTCATTTCTCAATCCTCGCACCTTTGACTTTCCAACAATATCACCGCGCCCAAGCTGTTTTCCTCTCTGCTCATCGACCGTGAGCAGAACGCGACTTTTCTGCGAACTCAAAACAACGCGTGTCTTTTGAGGCCGTTGACACGAAGAATCACACGTACCCGGTATTGAACTCATTGACGCGCACACTCGAGTAAAATTTAAGAACGACGGGTCGACCCGCATGACCGAATACATACAGAACAATGGCATTAGTCCAGGACCCTTGGTTCTGGAAAAGGTTTTCGAAAGCCGTCCATTTGGACGAGGTGGTCAAGTCACCCGCTGAGGAAAAGGAACCCACAATTTGGTCGTGCGTGAATCTCTTTTGAAACGAGGCGAGTGCTTTAGAGTGTCTCTCAACTAACATGGATGCCAGTGGCGATTGGCTCGAACAGCAACATCGAAAACGGCGGAGAAGCGTCCTATGCGGCTGTGCAGTGCTTCTCGTCGTGATGATATGTGCTGCAGCTATAGCCGTCGTGGTTTGGTGGTTGTGCGCACATAACTGGCTGAAGCCTAGAGAAGATAAAACCGCATGAGCTCTCTGTAGACGTTCAGGGAAAGGAGCGGGCCGGAGAAGGAACAGAGTTGGTCATGATGAGCTGGCCTTGTTGTGATAATTTCAGGAGTATGGAGTCTAGTAGCTGGACATAGAATACCCGATATGAACTTATTTGAAGCTATTGAATCGGCAAACGAGTATCAAAACGAGGACCGATGGAGATGCTCGAATCGTGGACCAGCAGAGCAGCAACTCCAAACTCGCGTTATCAACGGCCGCGCACGCATGGACCTTCCGAATTGGGAAGGTCGCGGTTTCCGATCGAAGTTGTCACGTGGAGCAGCTCACCCTCGAAAATACCATAAGACGGGGACGTTCTCTGTTCTTAATCTTCACAGGGGCAGAAGATACACTCATTTGCAAATCCAGTAAAAGATTCAAAATCTGCTACCGAACGAGCGCTTTTGTTGCTGCGCCAGGCTCGCCAAGGCGTCGCTTATCTACGGGTCTTATCGCAGCCCCCGCACTTGTCTCCGCATATAAGAACGGTGGTTGCGCCGTTTGTCTCCAACTGCCCCCTCATTCTCCTTGCTCTTTGTCACGCTGTCACGATGCTTCCACCATTCGATTATTTCAACTATCGTCGTGCCCGGTAAGTCTGCATTAGGCGAAACTACCAACCTGGTGAGCTTGGGCTAATGCTTGATTCTCAACGATAGGACCATAAAGCGGCAGGAACGCGCTGCGCGATTCGCTTCTCTGCCTGCGGTCTACCATGCGCCCATAGATGCTTCAGATAAAGCGGTAGTCAATAAGCCGATCGAAGAGCTCGTAAATGAGATTCAGGATGGCTCTCTTTCCGCGACAGATGTGCTTCAGACGTACGGCAAGGTGGCTGTCAGAGCTCAGGAGAAGACCAACTGCATCACGGAACTGCTACTTCCGGAGGCCGAGGTTTGGGCTCAGAGCGAAGTCAACCTCAAAGGTCCGTTAGCTGGAGTGCCTGTCTCCTTGAAGGACTCGATCCAGGTCAAAGGCTTTGACATTACGCTAGGCTACTCGCGCCTGGCCGGGAAGCCGTACGCCGAGGATGGTCCGATGGTGAAGCTCTTGAAAGATGCAGGTGAGTATCGTATCTAAACCTGCTACTGCCCTTAGCTCATCCTTGCAGGTGCGGTACCTTATGCGAAGACGGCTCTACCGGTCACTCTTCTGTCCTTTGAATCGGCAAACGCTCTCTGGGGTACCTGTCTTAACCCTCATGTTCCGCAGTACTCCCCCGGCGGCTCGACCGGTGGAGAGGGTGCTTTGCTCGCTTTGGGTGGTCGAATTGGTATCGGCTCGGACGTCGCAGGTTCAGTCCGTGTTCCTGCTGCTTGGAGTGGAATCTACTCCCTGCGTTGCAGTACTGGTCGCTGGCCAAAGAATGGAGTGAACACCAGCATGGCCGGACAAGAGGGAGTGGCGAGTGTGTTCAGTCCCATGGCTCGCACATTGAACGATCTCACATATTTCACTCGGTCCATTGTTGGCATGAAACCATGGAAGTATGACTACACCGTTCATCCCATTGCCTGGCGCGGTGAGGAGGAGATTGAGGCCAAGAGCAAGAAACTGAGGGTTGGGCTAATGTCTACGGATGGTAAGCCAAAGGTTGAGGTATATTGGGAAACTCTCTGACCAACTAATAGGCGTCATTCCTCCAACTCCCGCTATCCAACGTGCCGTCGCTACCACAGTTGCTGCTCTCAACGCGGCAGGTCACCAAGTTGTGGAGATCACACCCCCACCAAATGCTGACCAGTTCGCCGGTCTTCATCTTGCCTCTCAGCTGCTAAACTCCGATGGCTGCGAGACCTTCAATTCACACTTCTATAGCTTTGAACCCTCCGATCCTGGCGCTTCTCAGCTGTCCCTGATTGCCAACCTGCCTCGTCCTTTACGATACCTTTACTACCTTTTTGTGCGGTATATCCGGCGTGACCCGCAATGGGCAGCCTTGATCCTAGGTTTCGGTCCGAAGAGCGCTGCCCAGCAGTGGAAGTTAGTTGCGAAACGTGAGGCTTTCCGCTCAACCTGGCATGCTTGGTGGGATGAGCAAGATTACGACTTCATTCTCTGTCCGGTAAATGCCACTCCGGCTCTTCCACACAGGGCGATGAAAGATGCTGTCTCCTCCTGCGGGTACACCTTTCTCTGGAACTTGCTCGACTACAGCGCTGGTGTTATGCCGGTCTCACACGTCGATGCTAAAAAGGATGCTCTGGAAGCTCCTTACAGGACGGTTCTGAAGCAACTTGGTGCCAATGGCGCGCTTGCACGGGGCGCCTGGAAGCACTACGATGCTACTAAAATGGCGGGTCTTCCGACGGCGGTGCAGGTCGTGGGCAGAAGATGGCAGGAAGAGAAGGTGCTTGGCTACATGGCCGCAGTCGAGGGCGCATTGGAGAAATATCACAATCCCATCACTGGAGAGGGGGGAAAGTACCCACTTCTTGAGCTTGACTGAGCTTGACTGAGCTTGACTGAGCTTGACCGAGCTTGGTACTACGATGTATGCCCGCTTATAAGAGTTGTCGTTGATTAGGTCGGTTTTCTGTAGCATAAGACTTGATACTAGGAATTTTTTCCATAATCATCTATGACCGCAGTCTCTGATCGACGATGATGTCTCTGCGCAAATTAAGAAGCGAAACTTTATTGCACCACTCAGAAAGACCAATCGAAGATTTGGAATTGAGATTATTATTGAGAACGAATCTCATTCGCGATTCCAGCCTCTGTTGAGAGCTTAGTCCGGCGCAAGCCTCGAGTAGCCTGCAGGCGTCATTTCTGCCTCCTTTCGCACATGAGCGAAGAGGATAACAACAACAGCTTCAATATACCGGCAGTTGAATCCGCAATGTCGGTACTCAAGTTCAACCATCTCTTTAACGGAAAGCTTCAAAGAGTGTTGGTTTGGAACATGACAAATCAGTTATGGGCAGTCCACTAAGCAGAGACGGGTCCGCTCTAGTGGAGATTGCGGCTTAGTGCGGTTGGCCTCCATGGATCTTCTCGGTCTGACGATCGCTGGCTCTTCGAATCGCAAAAGTACTTTCGACGCGACAAACAAAGACCCTGAGGGCTTTGGGAGAGTCCCTAGCCTTCTGGGCTCGCAATTCGCACTTTTGCGGCGGATCCAAGCTGAGTGAGGATTGATCTAGTTCTGCATGGACTTTTCTAGCGCCTCGCATTCAGCTTGAAGTTTTCACCTCGCTGTTGAGCTGCTTCTTCTCCCTCGCCCTTCTGCTCCGCACCCTGGCACTCACCACCCCAGACATTGGTCTGGTCTTAATTATTTATTTGATTCGCCTACCCCTCTCTGGGCACACAATCTTTTCTTCCTCTTTTCTTGCATCTTCGCATCCTCCGTCTTGCTAACTTCGCTCTCGCCCTTCGCAAAACCCCCTCCTAGATCAGCTATGTTCGCGCCTCGAACCTGCCTGGCCCAGCTTAAAAACGCATGATGACCCTCCCGGCATCTCATTTACCGCTCCAGCCACATCCGTTTGCCTGCTCTTGAGCGTGTACTGAGGCATGGGAAGCAAAGGCAGCATGCCCGCTGACAAGGGCGCTCCGAAGGTCAAGAGGGATACCATCCACTTCGTCAACGCATACCCGACTTCGGAAACAGAGCGATTGAATAATAAGCGGCTGGTGCGCGCTCACGTTGGACAATGGATCTCAACCCAAACAAAGGGCCGTATTGTTGCCGCCGCTGCTGGTCCCGCCAGTCTGGTTGAGCCCCCACTTGCTGCTTCCGACGACAGGCCCCATCCGCCAGTGGAAGCCGTCGATGCCGACTCTGACGATCCTTATCTCTCTTCTACTTCGCCGTCTTCGACCTTTACGTCGGGCTCGTCTCCTTCGTCACACGATTCTCCGGGGTCGAGTACCTCGAGCGCTTCGCGGGATGTGACTCCTATTTTCCCGAAAGCCCCGCATCCACGGCTGCCGCTGGTCATTATACCCTCACAGACTGGCACCCCTTCTCCAGCGAACGCATATTCTTATCAGCAACAAGTCGATGATGAGGACGAGAGATCATTCGCAGACTGGGCCGAGTCCGGCACTTCGTCATCCAGGGGATACATTGAGATTGTGGGCGCTGGCTCTTTGGATCCATTCCGAGCATATCCTACAAACATCGATCCAAAGCTCATTCGATTGTCAGATGAATACTGTGTGTTCAATCGCTCTGCCTCTCTTGTCCTGTACTAACACCTGATAGGCATTTCATGCCTCTGGCCTGGACTCACCCCCGGACCCTCAGGGACGAACATGCAATCTTGGTTTCCATTGGGGGTATCCGATCCAGTTCTTTTTACCGCGTTCCTATTTGGTTCCCTCTCGCACATGCGTGTCCAGGCACTGAAAGGCTGGATTCCTCGACACATCTTCCGCCACCGGCAACAGCGCCTCCTTGAGCATGCTGAGATGGAAACGGTCCGATTGGTCAGCAGAGAGATGAGCAATCCTTCCCGTGCAGTTTGCGATGCTATGATCTGGAGCGTTGTCTGCATGGCACACAATAAGGCTGAGGATGATGTAAATGGACTACCAGACATCCCGTTCACCGCCCCCATGCAACGACTCCAATGGCTAGACGTTTATGGGTGCCTCCGTCCCAATCTTATCCATATCGGAGGCCTGATCCAGATGGTCAATCTACGAGGTGGTATAGAGAAGATTGAGCTCCCTGGATTGGCCTCAGTGATATCGTTCTCCGACATTGTTACTTCGAGCACATTCCTCCTCCACCCGGTTTTCCCGTGGATACCTCTGGAAATGAGTCGCAAGAACAAGACGATGCAAGAACTGCTAGGGTATAGGGATGCCGATATCGACCGGTACTACGTACAACACCAACACCTCGGCCTCTCTCGCAGTATCGCAGAAATCCTTTGCGCAATGAACACTTACACCAACCTTGTGGACCAAGCTCAAAGGGGCCACTATGATCTCTCTCTACTCGCCGATCAACGCAGCATCGTACACTATACCCTCTTATGCCTCCCTCCAGCCGCTCCCCACCAAACCGACCCAAACTCAAACATCAGTCAAGCACCGCCCCTTCAACCCCAGGACATTATTTACGAAGCCCTCCGTCTCGCCTGTCTAATCTACAGCGTCGGCATCGTCCTCCCCATCCCACCTCAGAGCTCACCAATTATGAATCTCGCCGAACTTCTCCGCAACGTCCTCAGCAACCCAAATCACCCATCTCTGTGGACAACCCCACAAGCCCAGGTTGCGCTCCTCTGGATTCTAACCCTCGGCGGCATTGCAGCAACACATACGCCGCATCGGTCATGGTACATTGAGAGGCTGTGCCGCGTAGTCGAACATCACAAGATCGCGTCCTACGAGCATCTATCGCGGTATTTGGCGATGTTGGCGTGGTATCCGGTAGCCTGTGACACGCCGGGCATGGAGTTATGGTTTGCGCTCGAGAGAGCGCGGATGTATCGGTGACGATAGTTAAGTTCGAGGGGCGAAACACCCCAAAGATCATTCCCTTGGTTGCAACATTCTTGTACGTCCGCTGCGGCGCAGCGTGACGGAACTTGAATATATTTGAGACTCTTCAGATCCAGCCTCTATCCGCTTCTAGACACTCTCCTACCGCAGGAGATAGACCCAATACAGTGGTCTGGAATGACATACAGCCAGTCTGAATCCTGGGTATTTACATGCCTTTCCCGTTTTTGGGCCCAGACTCCGCGAATATCAGAATACGAAGTATGCCGTCAGCTGGTCAGACGGACGGAGAACTTATCACCCTAAGCGGCATATACACCTATGGAGGAGTGGAAGACGACGATCAGGTCGATAGAATTACGACCGTCACGAGAGCAGTGCCTCTCAGTAATCTCTATCTGGCATCTACTTTTCGTTGATTTTTGGATCTTGAGATACAACAGTGAAACAACTTGTATATCTACCATATATAGATCTCTCTCTGTGTCTGTGTATATAATAGAGACTGATTTTGCTTTATAAAGGCAAGAAAGCGCAAGGAGCAAGGAGAACGATCAACATTCATGAATATAGTAGTGGAGTGGGTATGGCATCGCGTAACGGGGTATGGCATGGCATATACATCAATCATGAGTCTTGCAGTACCTAGATGGTAATGTGGAAAGCAGTAGCAGTGACAGAAACGAGGTTGTTTAACCAAGGGATAGAAAGAATGAGCAGAAGCCAGTGGGTTTGTACATACGCATATAAACAAAGCGTTTCCAAGAATATTTCACACCTGGACAAGACTACCGACTCCTCACACTGCCATAAGACGGCGACTCGCCCTGTCGCCTCGACGGGATAGACCTTGGCTCGAGCAAGGGCTGCTGCTCCCAATCCCTCGTTGTGACACCGTCATAGTCCTGAACCACGACCGCGATCTCGGGATCATTCGGATGAGTTGGAGGCGGAGGCCCGTACTCGGCCATCAGGGTTGACTTGCGCCAAACAAAGGCGACGAGAGCTGACCCGGTGACGCAAGTGAGGACTGTGAGGATGAGGTTTACGGGAATCGGGTTGCGGTCGAAGACGGTGAAAGTGAGAGCGTCGAGGCCGGCTTGGGCGAAGTTTCCGAGGCCCGCGACGCAAATGATCAGGCCGTAGACTTTGCCAAAGGTCTGGAAGCCGAAGACCTTGGCCGCGTAGTCGGAGACGGCTGTGTAGTAGAAGGGTCGGTAGATAACGAAGAGAATAATGTTTGCGTAGGCGGCTCCGTGGCTATCTGGGATGCAGCCCAAGATGCCGATTGCTGTGGCTGTTGAGGCTAGGACGAGGAGTACAAATGGGGTGCTGACGGAGTCGAGGATGGTTCCGATGAACGGGACGGCGCAGAGGCCACCTATTGGGAGGAGAAAGTCGAACAGCTCGTTGATATGGCGGGCGTCTTCATCGGAATCAAACAGATACTCGTACTGTTGTCGAATGGATGCGACAAAGTAATTGATGCGCAGCATCTGAAGTACTGTAAAGAACGCGATGAGAACGAACCAAGGGGAGCAAATCTGCTGGACGGCGGAAAACCCGTGCATTGCGCCCCAGACACCGCCGCTCGTGTGCTTGTTTGGAGGACTGGGTTCTGGATGGGCTCGGGCGGCGCTAGCCTCGGCGGTACCCCGGCCATCGTTGAGTGTCAACCCCTCACTAATGACAGATGCAGTCTCGTCACCGTTGGTGAGGAGATCTTGAATCTTGCTAACGACAGTCTGGCGGTGCATACGGCGATCATTTCGTTGTCTTTCGCCCTCATCACGGTCCAATATGTGGTCATCAACACGATCAGTTGCTTCAGCGACTATGTGGTCCTCTGCTTGCTGAACAAGCTCTCCAGCGGTCTTATAAGAGGTGCTAGGCATGATCGTTATTTGCGCAATCAAGATGAGCAGAGGAATCACAAGATAGACTGAGAAAAACTTCTGGGAAGAGAAGGAGCCGTGTGTCTTGTCGTTGATGATACGAAATATCAAAAACTGGGCACTGGAGGCATCGAAAGCGCCGGTCAAACAAGACAATATCAACCCGGACCGAGTTGGAAAGGTATTTGAGAGGTGAAACGACGAAATAAAAATAAAAGGACCTCCCAACGCAAGCAAGAGATAGCCAAGTACGTACGCATCGAATGGAAGACGGCTGGCTAGCGCAAGAAGAAGCGCACCCAGAAGAAGACAGCTGCTGCCAATTATCCCGCACACCCGTGGACCATACGTGTCGAGAATGGTTCCTACTGGGAGAGCAGAAACGTTTGTGGCGACAGCAGCTATCGTGAACATCAGGTTCAGCCGGAGTTCCTGTCCATAACAAACATCTTCTTCCCCGGAACAATAGTTACCATAGACTCCTTCTCTAATGAAAACTGGTTTTATTGCAGCAAAGCCAAAGACAATGCCAGAAGCGAAGAAGCAGTAGACCACCGCAACAATAACCTGTACTATAGAATGTCAGCCTAGAACAATTTGTCGGGGTTGGTATCACTCACGGACTCGCTTTGTATTGCCAACTTCGAACGCTCCGGTTGTCTCAAGCGGGCCCCAAGCGTCCTGATCCGGCTCGGCTTGCTGAATGGCTTGTGGTTCTGCTATCGCCGCACGCTTTGCCTGGCGGTGTTTGGAAGCGAGAGAAGAAACTCGCGAGAGGGTATTTCGATCGTCATCTCCGCCATCCACAACAGCCTGGGTCCAGCCAGGTCCAGCGTATGGGTTGAAATTTAGGCGATGTCGCAACGAGGGGATATCGGTGGCGGACGGATAGGAGGACGATAAGGAAGAATCGGGAAGATCTTGGTATGAGTCGTTATCACCGTCAGACTCATGGCCTGGGCTCCGATCGCGGTCTTGCGGGCGGCGCAGTGAGGCTGGGCTCGGCTCCCACGACTCCAAGTAAGAGACTCGGGGCAGGGACATCCTACCTGTGCAGTTTGTTAGTATAGCCTGCCTGTAGACAAAAGACTGGAAGGGATTGTACCTTTGAAGAAGGATTCTGTAGCCGCTCACTTCCACTTGGCACAGTGGCGAGGTTCAGTTGAAACAGCAGTTGTAATTTGGCCCGAAACGAGGTGCGGGGGAGTCTTCGGAGGATTGAAAGCTCTCGGGATCGCTGACTGGGCGACAACAGAGCTCGATGCAAGGTATCAATAAAAGAGAAAGGGACGTCGAGTGCAGAAAATGAGAGAAATGACGTGGATGGCGATGACGATGGTGAAAATGAGGGAATTGGGAGCTCGCAGCGCGTGGCTGCTGGTTCCTTGGAAGACGCTGATAACGTCACCTGACTGGAGCTCTCCCCGCGTTTTAGCTGGGCTAACTCGGCTGATGTCTTCTCTTTCTTTTTGGGGTTCCGTCTCCGAGATAACGTCCACGGTCCGATCCTTCAATTCTCTGCCGCTTTTTCCAGATTCTGCTGGTGCCCGTTTTCAAGCTACCAAGTCATCGTCGTACCATTATTTTGCTGCCTCAGCTCACCAATGGTGCGCCTTCAGTTGCGGGTTTACCTTAAATTGCGTGCAACCCGAGCCTGCAGTTTGTGCAACAGGACCTGCTTTTTCGGCAAAGCCATCAAAGATTGAGGAAATCCAACAACATGCCTTTTCCCTATTTTGCTCTTATGAGTGCCCAGGATCTGAAAAGTTCTTCATTCGTGTAGCAATGACTCAACTGCTGATAAATGAGAAGACAAGTGAGAAAAAAGTTCAGTGCTGCCACGCAAATGCTTTCAGCATTTTGTCGCTCCATCCATGTTTCGGGTCAGAGCGTCGCTCCCCACGGCTTTCCAGCTGCCCAATCGGCTTATCAACGCCCATGCAATCCAGACGACAACCACATGCAGGCGTGCAGTGATCACTCCAAGTCTCGAGTTCAATGTCTGGAAGCTTCCAACAACATTTACAAGCTCTCCCACGGCACCCTCCAGATTTGGCACACTGCTGGCGAAGCCATTTTGAAAGCCACCAATAGTCCGTGATGCGATTCGTACAAGCCGTGCGAGTCGAATGTAGCCCGCGGTACATAGGAGTGTCTTTGATGCCGTGTGCCGTTGCCTGCCACTTGTCGAGGGCGTTTTTGCAAGCCTGTTTATTCAACTGTCTCTCGCTTAGGATATCTGCGTATGCGCGTAGTTGGTCTGGCGTAGGCTCTCCATGCCTCATCTCATCCTTCAATATGCATCTCAACCGTGCCGACTCGCCTCGAAGCCATGTCTCCCGCTGCACTGCCACTCTAGCTCCTCGTACCTGTGAAGTATGCGTGCAGTGAGATCCATTCGTCGTCTGTGAGACCGAAGACTCAGTGTTATCGTGTCCCGGACACGGACGCGGAAGTCATCAAACATGTTGATAGTGCTTGGTATGCTCAGATTGATAGTTTTCGATGGGGTTTGGAACTGTGTAAGTAAAGCAGCTGGCAGGAAGACAAAGAGCGTAGGAGGTTGCTGAACTCTTTTATCCTGCCTGCCTTTGCCTCCACGGACATCGTTTCCGCCACAAGTCTATTTCTCTCTGGCCATATAGCGTGCGCCATGAGTTGCGGATAAAGTTTGCTCTGCTGATGTCTGAACCTAGGAAACATGAACCGAACCAAAAATCGCCGCAAAGAGGAAAGAGAGACGTGCTGGAGTAGTGGTGGTTAGATAGCCCTGCAATGCGTCTCTGAATTCTCGGAGATAATTAGAGTTAACCTACTGTCGAGGCGTTTGAGGTGTGGGTACTAGTAGTTATATGAAGAGGAGCGTTGAAGAAACAGGACGGAATGACATGAAGCTATCCCGTAATGATACTGGGTATAGATGGTCATGAGAAGAACGCTGGTCATGAAGAAGAGGTCTCATGCAAATCGAGGATTCTTATAAGGGCTATCGACGGCCCTTCACCACAGACATAGCAATCCAGCCAAAGGTTCATGCATTTCAAAGTGTATCTGCAACAGAGATATAAAGCATTAGAACGGGAAAAGAAGGCGAGAAGGAAAGTAATCACAAGTTGAATTATGCTTTGCCAAAACTATGCCTTGTAATAATGGTTTCACAATGGTAGCCTAAAGCTATCTAAATCCCATCACAGCCGTTAATGACCCCAACCAGGTATCTGGGGTGTAAGCTTGAAAGGACCGGTTGTTGACTTGGTGCCTGTGTAGTAGTTGTTACTCTCGACGCGCGAAGGGTTTTATCTTGAAACTCAACCCTCTGGACTGTATATTGCGGATCTAGGGTCTAGGTCTAGAAAGAGTCTGGTTTTTGGCGGTTTCGTGCTCTGGCCTGGTGTTTGCTTTCAACCCATCTAGCGGGACACTATCCTTCATCTACAATGTATTTGTTTTTGAGACAATGCCACAGTAGAATCTCAACGGTGTCCAGTTTATTGTGGTGCCACCAAGCCATTCTTTGACGCGGTATGGATGACTCGTAGGACTAATCTATACAGACCAAAGGCTGTTTCGCACCAAGTGGAAAATACCAGATGTCCAACGCCCAACTCGCCGGCGAATGCTTGAATGCTAGTTTCAGCCACTCTTGGATACCTCCACTTGAGGGCATGCACCAAATGACTGGTATCTAAATATGTCATTTCTGGCTGATGATCTGCGAGCTTCTTCGACCCGCCAACGGCTCGCTGTGTTGAAAAGGAAACAGAAGGCGCGGTCCAGACTCCAGAGTCCAAGATATCCCCCGGCTTCTTCGACAGAGGGATTGCAAGAAGAGCCCGTCCAGAATCAGATGACTCTGTGATCAAGCACAAACCACGGACAATTCACAATCACTCTGCACACAATTCTGACGGGCCAAACTTAAATCAGCAGCAGGGTGCGCGCTGTGCCGAAATCCTCCTGAGAAGCTCCGCTGACAGAACCAAGAAAAGCTCCGGCCTGGCCGCCTGGGTGGGTTTCCCATCTTAAGGCGTGAGGATTGCCTTGTTTGGGCAGTGATCGGACATTGGCGTGCCAATCGCCATGCGGTTGCGAGACGCGATCGAGGAACCCCGTTTTTTACCCTTATTGCAGTGGGGATGGAATTAGGCTTCATTTCCACTGCGATTATCCTCATTCCTAACAAGATACCATGTGGACGCGAACCCAAATTAAACAGAGCATCAGCCCCTGAAACGGCGAGAGAGCTGGTTCGGCGGCAGTTCTGTCACAGGCAACGATCTCCCTCCCCGCTCTCGTCCTCTTGCTGTCCCAGGTTTGGCGTCCTTCTCTTCTTGATCCTTGGGCTACCGGTGCCAATTCGACGGCTCCACTTTGCATGAACCGTTCATCCACAGTTGAGCCGTTGGACTGTTGTTCCGCCCATCGCAATCACTGTCACAATGCGTCTAGCTGCATCTACCGAGTACATCCTTAGTGCCTCTCATTCTTCAGACCTCTCCCCTCCGCGTTATCTTCCTCTCAGCTCTCTGGTTCTTTTTACTGTGTTTCAGAAATGGTGTTGCTTCTTTTGCATTCCCTCTTAACTGTCAATGGTTGCTTCGCCCAGCATTGTTGTTTCTCCCCGTCCATGGCTCTTCTCATCATCAGCCAAAGACTGAATTGCCGATAACGTAATGAGGGGATGGTGAGTGTCTCCCGCCTGATAGGCATGCCTCGTCTGTGCGCCGTTGACTCTAATTTTGCTTTCCAACCCGCCAGCCTCACCTGTCGCCAACGCCACCTTAAATGTCAGTCCTGCCTTGAGAGCCTCCCAGCCCAGTGAGATCACTGCTTAACCGCCGCTATACAGGTGATAAGACTGGGACCGAGTGTCTGCGCTGCCAGCGATCTGGACGACAGTGTATTCCCGCGCCAGCCAGGCCGGAGGAGATCACATTCCGTCACGGCCAGAATCCATCTATGCGATCTAGAGGACCGCCTCGCTACGGAGAAACAGATCTAACTTTTCCGGATGACCAGGAATGGGTCGGCTTGCCGTCTGAATGTGTGTACCTTGCTTGCTCTCAACGTTCGATTCCCAAGCGTCGGGGGAGGTTCCAGGGCTAACGCTCCTCCAGTGTTCTTCGAGGACGAGACAGAACAGATAGCCTCCGAGTACTACGTCGTTTCTACTGAGCCGTCTCCGACTGCCCCGAGAGGAGCTCACCGGGA
Source organism: Aspergillus calidoustus (assembly GCA_001511075.1). Lineage (NCBI taxonomy): Eukaryota > Fungi > Ascomycota > Eurotiomycetes > Eurotiales > Aspergillaceae > Aspergillus > Aspergillus calidoustus. The sequence goes on from CDMC01000008.1 coordinate 1,098,617, forward strand.
TCGGTTTACTAATACTTCAACTTCTACCCTACCGTCCATTGCGTCCCCAACCCAGGCGATCGCCCCAGTCAATCCCAGACCGTCAAGCAACATCCATTCGCGCGCATACTCAATGGACTCGCTCATATCACCAAGGTCGCCTCGCGAATACCCAAGCTTGGCCGACTTCAACGAAGCTTTCCTTCTGCGACATTTCCAGAAGACACTAGGCCCTTGGGTAACATACCCCGCTTCTTCATAGTCAACGACGAGCTAACGCATGACGTTTAGCTTGACTCCTGCGACTACGAAAGACAATTCTCGATAGATGTGGTCGAGCGTGCACCCTCATACCCTCTGTTGCTCTACGCTTGTTTGGCCACCGCGGCGCGCCACCTTTCCCACACCACGAACCTCGTCCCTCCGAATACCGCGGATGAATATCATGAAAAATGCATTGCTATACTTCTCCCCGGTCTGGGAAACTGGGAGTCAAAGATAGGACTCGAGATTCTTCTAGCATCCACAGTGATACTGCGCTTCTTTGAGCAGCTGTCGTGTACGTCGAGCAAATCCAAGTGCTACATTCGAAAGCTAACAGTAATAGCGCACGCTCCATCAAACGACTCACAACGCCATCTCCTCGCCGGGTCAGTGTACATAAGCTCTCAAGTCGACTGCGCTGTGTCCGGGGGTCTCGCAGAGGCAGCATTCTGGGTTTTTGTGATGCAGGATATTCAATTCGGGCTGACATCCCAGAAGCCTCTGCGTCTAACGCTCAGCCCATTCGGCGAAAGACTGCAACTCTTATGGAGTCACCGCACAAATCAAACGGACCGCGACTGGGCACATCAAGCCGTGTGGCTTCTAGCGGAGACTATAAACCACTGCTACGGTGTCCACGACCCTAATATGCGTTCTGCGAATGGAAGACTCTTGAAGCAAAAGATTGAGATGTGGGAGACTCGCAAACCAGATGGCTTTCGGCCCTTGCACTTTTCGCTTGCCGACTCGAGGATAGGCAGGCCGTATCCTGTCATTTGGTATACCAAGTCGTTATACGGTAAGCCTTTTCATTTTGAAAACTCCTGGCTTCCGCTAACCCAACGATTGGTATCAGCTACCGCAATGCAGCATATATGCATGGCAAAGGTCCTGATACAAGAGCAGGAACTGCGGGATCCGCATGCGGGCCATGATCCTAGTCACACTCAGGACACCGATAGAATGGAGGTTCGTCATCATCGTCCCGCTGAGTACCTTGCTATCAAAACCAGCAACAACAATGGTGTTACTAACTTCCGAAATCCCAGGACTACATAACACAAAACCTAAGCACTCTGTTCGGCATCGCCCTCTCAAGCGACGGCGACGCCTCTGCCCGCGTCATGGCATGCCACGCACTATCTGCCTGTGGATATTGGGTCCGCGAACCCCTCGCACAACGAGTTCTTCTAGACCTGCTTCGCAAGACAGAAGCGGAGAATGGATGGCCGTGGGGCTTTGTAGCTCAGAGGCTTAGTCGGGAGTGGCACCTTACTGCAACCTGATGTTGATGAACGACTTGCACCAACAGAATGTTTCGCGTCCAGTATGCTACTTGCATGGAACGAGACTGTTAGCAAACGAAGGGCAACCTACAACCTTGCAGAGTCGTCTGCATCTTGAGTCAGTCGAGCGATTGTGGCCGAATTTTGGAAATGTTGAGGGACGTCGCTCGATGTCTCCGAGTCACCCACCTTCTATCTAGTAGAGCTGGCCTACTCTAGAATGTCAGCCAACGGTTGGTTGCCATATGGTACGCCTCGAAAGGGTTCAGTGGCTCTATCCACAGAGGAATGATGCCTTATCTCGGCGGACCAGGCACCTTCCAGAGGAGAATTGAGATACGCAAACCTCAAGCCTGATATATATAGGCGTCCTTTGCCTACAATGCTCGAGGATACTTTTGAGAAGGTCGCCTTAGCTGCCTCAGTTATATAAAATGAATTTCCTTTGTATCGATAATAGAGATCTAATCTATATATACTCACACGAACTACAGCATCATAATCACTCGATAGAGAAATACGCCTCGCTCACCCTCAGCTGTAGATCCAGATAACAGAAAACTTGAAAACTCAGTGAGGCCAGCTCAATAAGCGGAGATGTATTTGGTAACAGTTTTTCTCGCGTCCGCTGTTCAAGATGGACGCGTATACAAGGGCCTATAGTTCTAGACAAAGCTATAGGCCGAAAATACTATCGTTACACTCATAGAGAGAGGAGATTATGTATATATCATTATATATCAACCAAAACCCCCTCAAAAGAACCCTGTCCCTTCAGGCGGGACGGGGAAATTCGACACGCCATCGCCCAACCACTCATAAAACGCGAAGAGGTTCGGATCCGTATAATTCATCTGGATACCGAACTCGGGAGCGAACACGCCGGGGGTCGAGGGCATCATCATCCCACCGCCGCCGGATGTACTCCCGGTGAGATCTGGGTAGCCCGGCGCGGGTGCGGAGGCGGGTTGGTTCTGGTTTGGGGAAGCGGTTGTGCCGAAGGGGGATGTTGCTGTTGTTGTTGGGTAGAATTGGCGTTGGGAGGCGTAGGGGGTCCAGGAGTCGGTAGTTTTTGGGTCAGAGGAGGTTGTTGTGGCGGGTTGTGGGCAGGCGGAGGGGTTGATTCCGATGCAGGGTGGGAGGGATTGGATGAGGCCTGAGGGCGATTGGTGTTGTTGGGAGATGTTTGGGTCTGTGGGGTACCCGGCGTGTGGGTATGAATGTTGTTGTTGCTGTGAGGATTGGTTCTTAGGATCGTTTGTCGCGACTGCGCTGAGGACGTGGAGTGGAGTGGGGCCGGCTGCATTCGTGGCCTGGTTTTGCTGTTGTGGATCAGTACATTGAATGGAAAGCTACAAGTAGTAAGTGTGATCCGTACCTGGTCCGTGGCTGCTTTGAGCGCCGTGACCACATCTCCCTTTGTAGAAGTCTCAAGGGAATCCTTCAGCACCCCATGCTGGTCTTTGCGCGACTTGAACCAATCCCTCAGCATAGACAAGACTGTAGAAAACTTGGCTGGAGTGACTCCGCCTGAAAGACTCCCTGCAGCTGTGTAGTGGGCGATCACCTTATCTAGGTAGCAGTCGACTTGCAGGTTGTTGGGCTCTATCACCTGCCCGATATAGGAGCCCGGTGCTGTCACGATTGAGTAAAGCTTGATCAAGGCGACAATAGCAAAAGCTGTCCGCGCCAGGCTTACTGTAGGTATGTTAATAAGCTCCCTGACGGGGACGGAGCAGATTGCATCGATGGATCGGTGGATAGATGAAAGCGTGGAGCTGAGAGCGCTTATACGAGCCGTCATATGAGGACTACCAATGTCTACCTCTGTCTCTTTTCCGTACTCATCTGGGTTTTCCAGAGCCATTGAATGTTCATGAAGGTAGACGTTGACGATGGCTTCCGCTTGTATCATGAGAGCTGTGTTGTGGTTATTGAAAGCCTCCGTCTTCCATTGTTCCAGCTGTCGCTCGAACGCCTTCAGGGTGAATTGGGAATGCGGTTCGTAGAATGACTGAACACCGAGATCATCCAGAAAGAATCTTGCACTGATTTCTTCAATGATGCGCGCCAGCTTGGCCCAGTGTATGACGTACTTGTCAGAAGGTAGGGCATCGGGTGAGTTTTCCAGAATTTCAACACATTCATCCATATATGGAAGCCATCGTACCAGAATTGGGCGTCTCAAAGCGCTCGAAGTCCTAATCAGGTTAGATAATGCATTTCTCACATAGCGGCCAAAACTTACTGAACAGAAATAAAATAACAGCCAAGCCAGGTACGTCTCGACTCTGGAGAATCAGGATCCGCAGTGGGTGAGTTCTTGATCACTTCACGGAGAAGATTGAACGGTTTCAGCTTCCCTGAAGCTTTCCGATTCATGCCTATGTCCATACCCACAGCCACAGCCAGTTGTGCTAGCTGATAAAACTTGATCTCTTCAAAGTTCTCGGGTGGAGTGTAGAACAAGCACGACACAATAAGGGCTTGCACGAGATCAAGCGACTTTTCGCCTTTCACAATCACCCGTTCCGCAACGGTCTTGTACAGCTCCTGAAGTAGCGGAGTCTGCGCGCTTGGCTCAAACCGGCCGATGGAAACAGCAACGATGGCATGGAACAAAATAGGTTTCTCCTTCCGGATCTCGTTCATTTGTGTCCCAGGCGGGAAGACCACCAGAGGGATTTGACCCGCCATATGATCCACGTAGCGTGTAAACGAGTCCTGGGCGAGCGCATGGCTTACAAGACCTCTCTCTATGATATCAGGACCCTTGTTGGTCTCTCTGCTGCTGCCAGGTGTTGCGGCAGAAAACGAAGAAGTTTGCCACTGTCTGGCACCGGCATCGTGTGTTTGCTCCGCGGCCGGGCTGGGGTTGCTAGCTTGTGATGGCGTCGAAAGGCTGGCGGTTTCCCGCGAGTCCCTGATTTCTCCGCTGAAATTCCGCTTGCTCCCCTGACTCGTCGGCGTGGGTAGAGAGCGGTTCATCGCAGTCTGCCCTGAAACCAACCACCGCCGTCCGACATGGTCATCTCGCGAAGTTGTAGGTTGCGCATTACTATTCGACGGCAGAAGGGCATCAACCTGCTTCGAAGTCTGTAGCGTCGCCGTCAAAGCATCGATTTTGCGCTCCAACTCCGCAACCCGGCTATCCGTCTTCTTCTGTCGCTTCCGCGTGGGCTGTGTGACGATGCATGACCTCCCAGCTTTGGCGCACCGCTTGCACGGGTCCTCGGGGTTGTTGAGGTCGGGCTCGCAGCGGACTTTGAGCTGTCGGCAGGCTTCACAGGCGCGTGGCCGTTTCAAATCGGAGTATGGATCATTCGGGTCGGCGGAATCGAGATGCGGGGAGGTATGGAGGGGGTTCTGTGACTCGTACGGGTTCGGAACGACGGTCGAGGAGGGCTGCGGACGCGCGGACTGAGAAGGGTGCTGCTCTGGATAATCGGAGACTTTATGCCGTAAAAGGCGAACATTAGCTTACTGTGCTTTGTGGAGCTACGGGGGGAGGAATCCCGGGAGTAATGATGGCGTTGCTTACCAGATTCCGCGGTGTCCGAAGAGCTGTGCTCCCCCCCAGCGTGCAGTCGTGGATCAATCTCCATCGATTGCGGGGACTCTAACATAGTGGGTGGCGGATGTCAGCTTGACCATCGTCGCGACGAGGCGGCAGCAGGGGGCCAAAGGTAAGCTTCGAAGGGGAGTTTAGCATACCAAGCTGTCATCAGAGAGTCCCCAAGCAATTAATAATCTCTCTGGGGTGGGCTGGTCGAGGCGTCGCTGCTTCAGCCAAGGGCACGGTATTTTCGGGTCCCGATCACCGACCGTGTGGAGGATCCGATAAAACAGGGCCCTGTCGATGAAAAGGGAGGGAAAATCGAAGAATCTTGCTTTAAATCATGACATCTTCTATTATCGACGGACTCTAGGCCCTTAGATGAAAAATCAGCAGGAAGAAACGAAGTTGAGTCAGTACACGAAGGACCTGAAAGTCGAGATGGAGCTTCGCCGCAACCAGCCAATCAAACGCTCTGGCCCCAGGCTATCTGCCTACGAAGAAGGCTTAGAGCATCATCTGGATGAGTATCTACTAGGTCTTCCTTATTGAATTCGAATTTATCATTAACTTTGAGCATAGTGAAAACCATCAGATACCAGAATATGCCACGTCCATGGGAAACAAACGCCAACGCATACAAGTCAGGCGGTGTCTGAAGTGGTCAAAAACAAACGCCGGCTAGAACGTAGAGGGGGGATCATATATACTCCAAATGGCCAATAGACGAGGGGGAGAGTGATTCTTAGGATGGACAGTGCGCGGATAAGGACGAAACACGAATGCGGGCGGGAAACAGGGAGCGCCAACGGGTGTTCTAAGAGGTCTTGTGCACAGGGCACTCTTTCTTTCTCTCAAACCACTCCACGATACACCTCTTGTGGAATTTGCATAGGCACTCGAGGCGCACCAGGGACTGACCCACTTCGTACTCTTCCATACAGATGGTGCACTCTTGCTCTGTACCATCCTGTCCGATGCAATCTTTCTCCGTCGCCGTAAAGGCCAGCATTCGAACGGGAACAGGAGATGGGGAGACCGGGCTCCCACTCGCGGGCCGTCCGTGGTTCTCAATGCAACCTCGAATGTGTGCTTCTCGGGCGTCTTCGTTCCCGTTTACCCCAATAGGGGGGAGTGGATTGTCACATATCGGGCAGGCATCGCATTCGTCCACAGGCCGGGAAGGTCGCGAGTGTGAGCCCCGCGATACACGAGGGATGCTCATTGACGAGCCCGACGGCTCGGGGTGAGAGCCTGACACTGCTCCGTAGGGATAATGGAATGAGTGTCTACCTGGGTTCAGAGGAGGCATGCGAGAACTCGACATTGAACCATAGCTTATTGGCCGTCCTTGAAGGGACGGAGCGTGCGGACCACCGAACCCAGTAAAGGCAGGGTAGTCGCTTGATCCCACAGTCCTACGAGTGGGCCTGGATGTGAAAACGTCGGGCTGAATTGACAGATTGTAAGCGTCCGATCGGGATCACGGGAGTGAATACAAGACTTACAATCGGGGTAAACGGGTGCTGTCTCGATGGATTTGACATTGAATGATACGACCGATGCCGCACCCATCCTGCACCGGATCCCAGCTCACCAGACGCTCGTACAGGAGGGTATCCATGAGGCGGTTCAGGATTCGGATCGGGGACACAGGGATTACAGAGCCTCACTTCTTCGCCACCTCCAAGAGCTGGATTGAAAGCCACTGGCGATTGTGTCGGTTCGTCTCCCTCTAGATTAATCATCTGCGTTGCTCGGTGGGCTAGCGCAGAGGCGCTCGGGTGGATAGCAGTCGGCGGATGAACGATGTACTGCCTCGGAATCGTAATCCTATGGGGAGAACATGACGCACATACGACGCGGCCACACTTCCGGCAATGATGTTTTCTGTACCAAAAGCTAAACGCTGCCCCGCAAATTGGGCATTCCGTCACCTCCGAGTCCGGTTGCCATCGCGGCCGTGTAGAATCAGCACCATACTGACTATCCCTACGCGATAAGGAGCTCCGTCGGCGGTCGAGCGTCGGCGGTTCCGGGGGAGATGAGGATATATCGATGGCGGTTTCGTAGGAGGAACCGGGTCTGGGAGTTTCCGGCTGCAAGTGAGATGATGAACTTTGGATAGGCCTGCTATCCATTTCCGCTCTGCTGCTGCTGCTTGACCCTATTGCCGAGGGTCTAACATACCTCGTCCCAGCAGCGACCTCCGGATTGACTAGTCTTCTCTTCCGATCAGGTCCAGAAACTGTAGACCTCCTTCTTTCAAGTCGTGGGTCTGATACCGGGCCAGCCTCGCGTCTCCTCAAATTGTCCGAGCTCGCATGGAATCTGAAGCCGGGGCTAAGGTTCGTATGTGGGGGGTTGGCGGAGTGTGCGGAATCCGAGAATGACGACATAAAACTAGGTGAATGGTTCAAGGTAGAGCTCAAGGATGAGGTTCTTCCTATCTCTCGCGGGGAGATCAATCTCCGTCGCTTGCAAAGCGGATGGTCATTGACTGGGCGGCGCGGCGGTTCCAGGGTTGAGGGAAGGTCGGACAGAAGCGCTGGCAGCGGGTAAACGCACAACGGTAGAGAGGCAAGAAAGAGAGGTAGGGCGGGGACTTAAGACCGGTACGAGGGAGAAAGATGAGAGGGATAAGAATAATTGAGGGGGAGGACGTCGTTGCGTTCGTTGTCGAGCCGATAAGAGGAGTTGGACCAGGCGGGATAGATAGTCTCGTGACAGTCACCCAGCGACCGCGAGACCAGAGAAACACCACGCTAGAAAGAGGAAACCGAAAGGAACAAGATGATGCGAGGCAGAAGTTGAGCAGGGCAAAAAAGGCAGATTGCAGGTCGGACAGAAGACGCTGGAAGCAACACAGGGCCCGAAACAGCCTGAGGTGCCTGGTCTTATCACCGCCACCGCACTGTGCCCGAAAATTCGCCGCGGGGCCTAGTCAAAGAAAACAAACCAAAGAGCTGCCTGCGCGAAGTCGGGAAATCTGAGGGATGATATGGCAAAACTACCGACTGCTTCTCCGAGAAATGTAGGTAGTACATCGATGTAATGTGAGAACCTGACCCTCTCAGCTCCTCAGGTCACTCAGTGCCAATTTCTGGATGATTTGATCCGCCCGACCTCGCGGAGCCTCCTCAGCCTTATCTGTTTCCCGTCCACCTTGCCCGTCCTTCAACTTGTACCGTTGCTGCTTACTTGCATATATCCCGCGTGCATAAGCCTCGTGATGCTCCCACCCCATTACTCTGCTCTTTCATCTGAATTCTTTAGTGTGGCAGAAAGAAATAGCCACGTCATCCCAGGGATAGCATTAGAAATATTATATTTCTCATATGAATATACGAGAGGCAGCTTCGAACATGTATACTCAGCACATAAAGACATACACGCCACGAGGATCGATTACAGCAGGAGACTGGGATATCGCTTCTTTTGAGGAAAAAAGACAAGGAGATTCGTCACATGGATATCAACACATAGATGAAGGAATATGGAAATCCGATACGCTGCCAAATCAACATACATATCAAAAGGAAACGCCTTAAGTGCGTATCATGTGTACCATGAGGGTGCTTGGAGGAATCATGTACGACTTCCTTCACGGGAGAGTTCATTCACAAGCTCTGCGGCACTTTCCGTGAACGATGGCTCATCAGTAAGAGGCTGGTGGATATTGTCTCGCGTACGGTGCTGGGCAACATAGCCCACACTTGAGGGGCGCTCGATGCGGGATCGGCCTGTTCTCTCGTTCGCCTGTGGGTGGCTGGATGCCGTCGATGCGCTAGTAGAAACAAGTGAATGATTCCGATCCCGGGAGGGAGAGCTGTTCGCGCTGAATGGCAATCGGGCAGTTCCGCTGGACTGTCCAGGAAGGCTCAGGGAGGTGTTGGGGCTTTCATGTTGTTCTTTTGGGGGAGTGCTCTGAGATCCACGTCTTTTGCTTGAACGTGGTGGTGGCGTCTTTGGGACCGGCGGGAGTGTTGTAGTGCTTCGGCGAGATCCTACGCGGCTCGGAAGCTCGATCGTGCCGCCGGAATCAATGGCAGGCAAGCTAATCTCGGTCTCCCCTGGCTGATTGTCATCGCTGCGGTCTGAATCCTGCTGCGGGCGATCTTCAGCCTCAGCGGTTGCCTGGCTGTCAGGTTCATCCGAGTACGGCTCATTGAATTCTTCGCCAGCAGGAGGAAGCCTTTGTGGAGGAGCCCTGGCGCTTCGAACAACCTCAAATCCTTTGCCCTTTTCTTTCGTTTTGCCACGAAGCAGATTACGGAAGAATCCGGTGGCAGACGAGACCGGCCCAGTAGGATCTGCAGGACCCGTCTTGAGTTTTCGTGTGCCCGTGTGTGAAAGCGGAGGGCCCCGGACACGATAGTAGAAATCCACTTCTCGCACCGCGTAATCTTTTCTCGACTTCCTTGGATCGTCAAGATCCAGGTCGTCTTTCGGTGCGGGGATATACGCCGGGATAGGCGTCCCCCTCCTAGACACTGAGGGCCCTTCGATGATATTATCATCTGCATCCGCGAAATTGATGTCTCGATAAAGATTGGACGAGCGGCGCCTGCCGGAATCATCTGAATAGCCTCGTTCCGACATCCTCTTACGGGGTCGGGGTGGTCGATAATAAGGATCTTGTGGTTGTATGGAGAAAACTGGACCAATTTTGGGTGAATTGCTTCCTGTGGTATGGTAACCAGACCCTTGGAACCCGCCCGGGGTAGTTGGTGTATAAAGACCGGCGCTGTTGGCTCGACTATGAGATCTATCGTACGCGCTTCCAAATTCATAGATTCCACTGCCCTTGCTTTCGCTTGCCGTTGCTCGGTTCAATAGCAAGGCCGAGCTGCCTGAGAGGCTCCTAGGCCGGGACCCGTCGAACTGAGACGAGAGACGGTCATCGGTATGCGCCAGCATAGCTGCATCGGATGCCATGCTTTGTCGGGTGACGACATCTCGTCTTGGAAGGCGCCGTGACAGTTGGCGCATACCGAAAACTTTGACAAGACCACCACGCGTAGCGCCGGCCTCATTGCCGCCCGCCCCAAGGAGATGGGCCACAACTTCAATTAGCGTCTGCAGAGCATTTAGGAAGAATCCAAAAACCAAAACCAGGCCATGGAGTAATAGGATCACATAGCCAATCCAAGCTCGGGCGGCTTGCGAAACTCCGAGGGAAGGAACGAAGACGATGCTCAGCAGTATTGTCAGGAATCGTATGAGTGAGAAACATATGTGATATAGATTCATAGAGGATGGAGAGGTGAAGGGGCGGAAGGCAAGAATGGTAAGAACCGACACCACCTCGCATATTGCCAGGACGACAATCTGGGCAATTCCCGATGTTTGGAGTGCGCCAATCGCAACACCGCGGGTGAAAGAGATGAAGATTGGGATGGAAGCATATGAAGCCGCATCATCACAGAAAGTGTTGTACAACGGGCCATACAAGAGCACGGTTGGTAAATCGTCGAAAAGGCAGGAAACCGGATTTGTTGTAATGATCAAACGAACAATCCAAATGGAGAAGCATATTAATATGAATATGACAACACCAGCCAGGCCCACACTGTATGCTGGGGACTCGCCGGCGACAATTAGTTGAAAGAATGAAAGCGAGATTAGCGGCAAGAAGAAGAAGTTATAGACAATTCGGATAACATTGCCGATAGTGAAAGGCATGTTTTTGGCTCGCAGGTCCTCTTCCGGAACATTTGCCAGTTCACGGTAAACCCAGCGGAACGCAAATGCTAGCTGGATCAAAAGCGTGACGATGCCCAGGATAGACAGCAGCCAAACCATCGCTGCCGGCCAGACATCGCGTGCTCCATCCATGCCGACGTATTTTTCTAATCTGTCCAACCCCCGGGAGCCGTTCACGGCGTATACACCGTCTACCACGGGGTTCTGTTCAGATCCAAAGAAGCTCTGGTTGAACATGAGAGACGACCAAGCAGCCTGACTGACTACTGGCTGGTAATAACCAGGGTAGTTCAGAGACAGTGCACCGGTAAGAACGATGAACTGTATATACTGAAGGCAGTCTCCAAAGCCTGGAGTCACCAGCCGCAAAACGTCTTCGTCGCGGCCATAATTGCTGGTCCATCTAAACGGATCTGTGGTCCCCCAGGGACTATACATTGCAGCGGAAACTGTCGCCAATCCCACCAGAATGAGAATCGCGAGGGGAACGTAGGCTAGAGCACCCTTGACGGTTGAGCCTAGATCAGGCGTTATGCTGAGAGACATGCAACCAAGTCTATCTGCGGCTGCGTCGCCGGATATAACTGTAAGAGTAGTGTAGAGAGAGGAGAAACGGTAGGAAGAGACCATATCATGGCGAATTGAGAAAGCCCGCAGCGTGGTAAGATCGGACCTAAGCATAAATATGTTAGCCCAACTTCGAGTCTAGCTAGGAACACCGAAGTGAGACGTCAAGAGACTCACGTATTGGCATCAAAAACCGGCCCCAACGGACAATCCCCTTGAGTAACTGAATCGCAGAAGCGGGAGGCCTCCGAATAAGGCCTAAAGCTGACGACCTGAATAGAGGCTATGAGAGTCGAGTAATTGTTATTAGCAACGTCTAGGTCCTCAATTTTTCCTGTCGTTGAATTGCTATCGTTCCATTGGGGATCGCTAGGAGCCGGGTAGTCCGCGCTTCTGTCCGCAGTTCCAGTCACGTTTCCATAAACTGTGACATCGAGAGGATATAGTGGATCCGACAGGTCGAAGTTGACGGACACATTGAGCGGAACAAACTGCAGTTGTTGCGGGTTCGAGTCAACAATGGTCTTGGCCAAACAATTGTCGAATTCCAGCAGAGCCGCATGGGCCGAGGACAGAAAAGTCAGGAGTACCCCCAGAAGGCATGCTACCCCGTTTCCGAACGGGACAGCTTTCCGTGGCCGTCGCCGAAAGGTACTGTGCCATTTTCGATGTCGTTGATGAGACCGTCCGAAGGGTTGCTCTGATCGGGGTGGTTGGGGTAGAGCGACAGGCCATTTATCGAGTCGCCTGGGGTCGCGATCCAGAACCATCATGATCTTGTCTATATGGGATGACCCCCTTGGGGAGGTCAGCCCTGTCGAAAGGTTTCAATCCACGTTGTCCGGGCCAAGAGTCTTCCACTGTTCGAGTTTTGATCCACGACGGCTGCCTGATAAGCTCGTATCCGCAATCCTCAGGCGGCGACCCAAAACCAACACCTGGAAAAGAATTCCCAAGCCACTGTCCAATTCGAGAGAATTCTCTTCGGAGGATCGAGGTCAAAGGTTGTTGACGCCCTCTTCCAGATCTCGGGGGAGGTAGGGGGGCGCAGCAGGTATTGTTTTCGAAAACGGGGGGAGAGACTCGGTCGGCGGCAGGATAAACACCGGGCGCTGGTGGAGGAAAGCTGGAGCAGCTTCACATCTAGACGCGCTAGATTGGAGCCCTGAGAGACATTATTGGTAAGGGAAACTGGTCGAAAAAAGTTAGATAGGAGAGTAGGAATGCGAAAACTGGGCGGAGGATGCTGCGCAGCATGTTTGCTCACTCTGCTGGTGCCGACTGGGGCGGTGATGTCCAGCCAGTCTTCTAATCTTGGAAACGCTAACCAGTTTGGGCCGGCACACATCAACGCCGCGGACCTAAATATACATGAGCCTCCTCTTCCCAGGCCTCTCAACCGAACCCACTCGTGTCTCAGTTCTCAAAACCTTGCTGATCCGGATGCGCTTGTTTCCATCTTGTTCCTCGGTCTTCGAACCAGCAGTCAGCCAGCCAGCCACCGAGCTATCCAACCTCTGGTTGACCGACGGCCGAGAACTTCCAGATATTGTCCGATGCCTCGATCTTCTCGAACCAGTGAGCTGTCATTCGATACCCCGCTTCAACCATCCGAAATTGCCAAGTTTCAGCCCAGGTGACTCAGTATTATATTAGCCCAAGAGGATTGGAATACTAAGCATCTCGTGATGCGCTACCGGATCAACGGTAATTCGAGCCCTGTGGTATATGCTTGGTGATCAGTGGAATCAACAATACCCCTAATATTCGAGCGTCGGGCTTGGAGTACGGAGAAAGAATAATTACACTTCATACTCATACCAAGATCTCCAGGCGTCCGAGGTGGATTGTCCCTCATCTGGAAAAGATGGAGTACCTCGTTCAGTAATAAGCTCAGTCGTGGTTGGATTCCACCTCAGCCATTGTTTCAGAACAGCTCCCACCAGTCGTGCTGGGCGACGGTCCTGGTCCAATTGCTATTACTCATAAAACCACGGCGACGTAAGGATAAGAAACGCGTTCCCATGCAGGAGGACGAATACGAGGCACATTGCATATTCGAGCAAGGCTCGCGCACCTCAAGTGTAAACCTGGATATATATATGTCTCGGACTCGTGCTTCGCTGTCGTGACCGAAGTAGAAAGCGTCCGACTGTCTTGCGTAAAATGAGATGAGTACTTCCATAATTCAATCCGAACATTATTCACGTATATTTGCGAGGTTAAGCAACGATATATGTCAAATTGATGCCGAACAGCCTCATTTAGGCATTATACTCCAATCCCATATTGGCCAAAACAGCCGCCAAGATATCAGATGAGCACAAAAGACGCTCGATTGTACATCATTTTACGAGGCACTTGGAGACGTATTATTCGTCTTGTCTGCATAGAGAGTGCTCCAGCAGGATTTAGATCAAACCATAAAATGACCGCGTAGGGTTGTAGATGTATCCTACTGACATGTGGAGGCCTCATTTTGTTCGACGATCTCGGATCATCGGAAAAGGCAGCGAAGTCATAAGACATCCACTCCAAGCGCACAAGTTTCCTCGTTCTTTATTTTTGAGATGTCTATACAATATTAAACTAATTGCTGCTCGCCACCAATCATCAAAATTGTGACAACCGCAGCGATCGCCAGGTGGGTTCTCCCACACAGCACGGAGTACGTACTCACTACTCCATACTACTCCAGACTCCAGAGGAAGATAAATAACGCATGATTCTTCTCAGGCTCGTGCAGATATTGAGATGCTCCACAGTAACAGGGGCTCTGGGTAGATGAATAACAATGTAAGCTACCGACGCATGCTTGTGCTGGTGAAGTTTGTGCCCGGGATCGATGGATTAGGGAAGCCGAGGTCCTTGGCCAGCACCATGCTTTTTCCGACTCCAGAGGAGGAGACTATCGCGGAGCTGTACATGAGTATAATAATCCTGGCCGATTCATTCATATTAAGGCGTCCAGGACTTCAGGTCCGGGCACCCAAACGGGTGCTACTTTTGTTGCACCTGCATCCGGCTGAGCGCTATGTCAAATTGTTCTTGGTTGACGTTCGACTCAGCCTTTGAGTGGCTGAGAGACATGAGAGCATCTCTACTCTCTGCTCAGCGGATGAACATCGTTCCTCGACCTTTTGATGATAGGTTCCTGCGTGCTCGAAAATCTAACAGTGTAGACTTGCGCAGCTTGGGTTGATTCAGGCTGAGCATTGCCCTCCCCCATGTGACGTACCGAGCAGCACTGATGATACGCCTTGTCAGCTATTCCGAAGTTGTGATGTGAACTCTATGATTGCCCCTGTTCTGTCAAGTGTCAACATTCTTTCCAAGATGTGGCTGAGATCTTCCACTCTCAGCCAATACGCCTGTGGCGCAACAATGTCTTGAAGAGCTTTGAAGTTGCACAGCCTTCATCACCCCTGAGAAACTGAGACTCGGAGAAAGGAGAAGAAGATATGGTTCGGTTCATGGAAAACCCACATGAGAGCCAAGGTTCGACGAGGGCTAGCGAGGCCCACTGGGCAGGCGCGTCTGCCTGAAAAAGGATGAAGAAAGGGACGACGTTGTCTGAGACGGGGCATCGACCAGTTTCAGAGTGACGGGAGGGCTTGACTTGTGGACGCCGCCCAATGGATCGCACAGACGGGCTGTGGCAGTGGGGTGGTTCCTTCCATTGATAATTGGTCGAGAGACTGTCTGATCTGTTCCTAAGATAACTGTTTTGGCGCTAATGCACAGGGGTTTCATTTGTTCTTTGGGTCCCTCTCACGAGTCCACGTCAGTTTCAGCCTTTCTGCGCGCGAGGTGATACCGAGTTCTCACGGAAAATTCCAACGTTGTTTGCCTCACCGTTTTGCGGCTTCTCCAGCAATTGAGGTACCAGAGGACGCCGTTAATGTGGACGTTGCTAGATAAAACAACCAACAGGAATATGCGGGGTGAATCGTCGTTGCGGGCGTCAGTTCATCTGCTGAAACCGCTTAGCGCTTCCGGTCAGTGGTCAGCCTTCCGAGGCTTTTCACTTCGAATCCGTCGCATTTTACAGAGTACTAGCGGCGACGAAATTGAAGACTCCAACAGTGAAATTGCATCAATCACAGGAGCCTGAAAGGAGACACTTTTATATTTAGGCTCTCCGAGATTAATAAAACAAAGGGCGTTATGTCTGAGGTATTATTATTGCAGGAAGATGCACATTCAATTAGACCACGTGACCTGATGAGCACTCGAGTTTTGAGCGGATAACCTGCGAATTGAGGTTTGAAAACAATCAAAGACACAAGACCTGACAGCAGCGTTGTGCCGAGCGAAGCCCATAAAGAGGAGAAACGAGGTTTGGTGGTTGTAAGGTGGCGTTTGAGCCTTGAGGAATCCTTGGGCGGTTGACTTCCGGACCAAAGCGCCCTCGGTCGGGGGAGAGGCTTCGTCGCACGGGCTTGTCGTCTCCATTCCACCTCTTTCACCCACCTGCTTTCCTGGGGATTCTTCCCATCCTCCTCTTGAACGTCGTTCTCTTCGATTGCTATCTTTTATCACTTGTCTCGACAGAGGCGCACTGTTACTCGTTCAAATACAGGCGAGTTCACGGCTGCTGGCTCAGCTCAGGCAAATCCTTCGTTCTTGTCCACCAAGTACTATCGTGGATCCCCACCGGGCTCTTCGACTGTCCCTCATTCGAATCTGGGGAGTTTGTTTATCAGCTTAGTCGCTTTTCAGGTACCTCCCTAAAAACCGCCCTCTCCCCTTTGAGCTTGCGCAAATGCCCCCTTCTTCGCAAACTTCCCGTCCGTCCTCTTGTTCCTGAATGGTCATTGAATAATTGGTCGCGGTAGATCGCTCGTCCCTGACTCCACACCAGACAACGCGCAGCAATCACTCCTGCTGGAAGCACGACTTTACCTCTTGCGAAGAGTTAAGAACACTGCGCGGCCTTGGAGCTTATCCTCCACTATTAGTCCATTTCCTTCCTTTCCTTCGCTGTCCTGCAGCCCAAAGCCAGCCTTCCGCTCATACAGCTAACGCTAGGGGTTTCGATATCCCGATAATAACTCTCTCTGCCGCTCTCCCCACCTCCCTCCCTGTTGGCCGACGCTGCTTACACTACGTCGTTCCTCGCCATCGACGAGTCCTCGTTCTTACCAAGTACCCATATTCGACACTCATCCAAAGCCAACGCGTCCTATACAGCCGTTCAATACTTTCGCTCTACAGTGTTATTGAGCGGGCAGGATTTCGAAGAGGGCCAAGAAACTCTGTGAGGGGTCTTGCTGCCTGATCTCCTGCGCACACCTGCGATGCGCTATAGCGGTTTCAACACCATTTGACAAATAAATTCACTTTGATCTCAGCCACCATGTCTACGGAAGATCATTTTTCATACAGGGGCACTGAGCGGAAGCCGACAGTCAAAAAGCCCCATTGGAGGGATAAGCTGTTTTCGAGGGACAAGCCCAAGTTTACTGCGGACCAGCAAGTGGCGGATTTCCTGGGTCCTGTTCGCTCCATGTCCGTCTCCCATGGACGCCATACGGCAGCTCCGCCGCAAAGGGACTTGCAAGCACCACCTCCCCGCCTGGATATACCCCGCCAGTGGCCGTCTTCACAAGAACCTACAAACCAATCACCGGTCTCCAACCCGTCTCCAGCTACTGACTCTTACCCCACAGTCAATATCCCGAAAATGCCCTCAAAGCCACGGAAGAACAAAGGGTTGAGGGTCAAGTTCGCCGACGGGGCACCTGATTGTATTGGAGAAGGTGGGGACGAATCCGAGGCACCTACGATAGAGATATCGCGCAACCGGACTCGTAGCCATAGCCAGAGCTCGAGTCGGCTTAATGATAGTGACAGCGCTCAGGCTGCATCTCCTCACCTTCGACTAGACACTTCTTTCAGCGAGCGAGACCGTACCAAAGCAGGTGGTGATCCGTCAAACCGGACACCGCTGCTCGTACAAAGTGCCCAAGATTCAGATTTCTTGATGACTCTAAGTCTCGGTGAAAGCGGCTCTCGATTATCTTTCAGAGCGTCTCCTGGATCAGATTCACTCGCTCAGCGAGTACGCGCGAAGATGGAGGTTGAAGAAGGCCGTGCCCTGCAACACAGGTACACGGAACCGACTTCACCTTCGAACGAGAGGAGCCCGGAGAGCCCAAGTTCAATGTACGACACTCCCCCTATCTCGGAACCGGAACCTGCTGCTCCACCGAGTCCGCTTCGCACCCCTCCGAGCCCTCAGTTGACGCGCACCACCACCGACGATTTTGTTCCATCTGGCTTAGCGCCTGGCGGTAATATACGAACAATGTCGCCTCCGAAACCGCAACCGGCGAACGATGCTGTTAGTGATGACTTACTCCGCCCATCTAGTCAGGGTGCACGCAGTAAATCTACCAGCCCTCAACCACCCAAGTACTCGCTACGCTCTATCGCGAGTCAATTCGGCGAGACGGCGTTTGCCGAGTTCAAGGAATATGCAGCACAATACGACGCTCTTATACAAATTTCGGCCGAAAGTGTGAAACCGCTCATGGAAACTTCCCTTGCGGAATGGGTGAGGGCCGCGGTTTGGTGGTTCATGCGCGGAAAGAAGCGCTTGGAGGCGTATGCGCGCTCAAGGCCGTCTAGCTCTGGCGCGCGACCAAACTCACGCCCGTCTTCAGCAGGGAGCGCAAAGCAAGCTGTGATTGATCTCGCAAAAGCATTGTGGATCCTTGAGAACATCGTTCCCCAACATGGGGATCTGACTCGGTACGGCGCAATGAGCATCGACGCGCTTATTGCCGTGGTCAGTACAACTGGTGACAAACAACTCGAGGACCTCCTCGGAGTCCATCAATCAGTAATGAGCCACCTTCGATCACTCTCCGTCTCGATCAAGCGAAACAATATCCTTTTGGACATTCCTCCTGATGCTGAGGCTGACACGAGTGTTTGGGTCAGATACCCCTTCTTCGCCCCTGATGTGTCAGCTGTTCTTTCCGGAGCCACATCACGATCTATGTTGCTGGACAACTCCGGAAAAGGACCGACCTTTGTACAGACGATGCCTCTTGGTGACACCAGCCGCTACTTTAGCTATGGAAGTATGTTTGTTGAGGTTTCCGTGAGCTCAAGCGAGGACGACGGACAGCAGTTTTCTATGCCTTGCGCCTTATCAATCATTCGCGACCGTGTTGACTGGTATGTCTTCGCGGCTATTACGAGCCAGAGTGATTTGGTCAATGTTATGATTCAGTCCGATAAAAAAAAGGGACCAACATGGGATCAAGTTGATTGGCAGGTCCGGTCGCATTCCATGAGGGTCAAGCTACCTCGAGGCTTTGAGCTAGATGTCATGTTCAAGGAAGATGATTTCAAGATGCTCTGGAATATCGTTCAATATACCCTCAAGACAGAAGCAAGCTTGCAGCCAGAGGCTGGTGAATCTGTGGTTTATGAATGCACATTAAAGCAGTTCCAGTACATGGACCCGGGTACTCCAAAAGCTTTCCCCGCAGAGCCCATTGAGCGATGCCGTCTACGGCTGTTTGAGCGCTCTGTCACAGTCACAGAGGGCACCGGCACTAGAAGCGCACATCGAGGCTTCCGAATCACCATCTTAACAACACCAAAAGTAAAGACCCTTAGCAGCGTACGCCATCTTTTGGGCCATGGAGCCCCTATCGTCTTTGGCCTGCTGCGAGGCGAGAACGGCGCACCGGCGCTTGTTCTCAAAGTGACGGAGGATGGTCGAACGCGGTCTATGCTAATGACATTCCAAGAAGTCCGGGAACGGACGACCCTTCACTCACTGCTCCTTGCCATGTTGCCTAAACAGAGGGAACAGAAGGTGATCGACGTTCCAATCCGAGCATACACCATTGAACAACCATTTGATCGATCGTCCGGCCAACCACCTAAACAGCACCTCCAGTTCCCTGCAGGAACCGTAAGTGTTATTGACCAAGAGCATGATTTTGTTGACCATGGATATGGGCCCACTATCCTCTCGGAACATCTGCGAGCCTTCGTCGCTTCTGATTGGGGTTCCGTGACCGACCGCCTTAACCTTGGTAGGTTACCAACTCACCTGGAATCCATGGAAAAGGTTACTGACAAACTATAGGACCTGGGGAGCTTAGACTAGGCTTGGATGTCAATAACCGGACAGGACTCAGCTTGTACAGACCAGTGCAGCAAGATCTGACTGTCTCAGCTGCCGAGAACCTGATTACTCCGGAAATGCCTGAAAAGCTAACGGAGCTCCTTCAAACGGCCATGGTTAAACCAATGGTTCGCAAATTTGATTTTGCGTCCTTGAAAGGTCTACATGATTTCGAGAGAGCTGTCACAGGATTCAAAGTGCTCTTTGATAGGTACGCCGTTGTTTCTCTGACTTCTGAACGCATACTAATCATGTAGTGTCGCTTCTTCATTCATGATTTCCCGCCGCCGAATGGTGGTCCCGATCACAAAGAAATGGGAATCGACTATGGCTCGGATTCAGATTGTTCGCCAGGATAAGGTGGTGCAGCTACTTGCCTTCCTCAACGACTTTAGTCATGGAAGGTGTCTGAACTTTGTGCTGAAGAGTACCGACACTCTGGAGGGCTTCAACCGATCAGGGAAGTTCTGTGTCCGCATCGTGGACGCCAAATTCGCCCTGCCCAAGACCGACGATGATCCAGCATCCGACTTTGTCTGCTTGGACATGCCCGACTATCCCAGCGAGCATGACGATATCGCCATCGCATTTGACTCGGAAGCTGGTAAGTATCCAATGGATCATAATAAATCTGGCGCTAGACACTAATGGTCGTAGATCGGAGCAACTTCCAGGCGGCCGTTCCCGGGTCAATACGTGAACCATCTAGGATGGGCTCGCTGCGGCGGTAGACTACCATCACATTGTCTCTCTCAGTGACTCAGTCTTGGAGTCGACTCGGATACTCTGGGTTTTGTCACGCAATCAACCCACTCTTGACCCGCCCGAGTCACGTGTACCCCTCATTAACGAACCCGAACCCCTCTTCTCCCATTCCTCATCTTCCATTCTCCCCTCCGCTCGCAATGTTACCCACTGATCAGGAGATCGGCGCCTCGACGCGGTCTCTGCATGCAGATGATGCGCTCAATGTCGTTGCAGACGTCGCCCCTCCACTGCACGTTGCGACTACTTTTCGCTACTCGGACGACCCGGACAAGTTGACGCCGGTAGCCGACCTGAGCGGCGTGAGTCACCAACCAGATTGCTATCCCCTTACTGGCAGACACTAACCTGCACTCTTAGTACAATGACGAGGATAAAACGTCACACGTATATTCGCGCCTAACTGCTCCCAACTTTACCCGTTTCGAAACTGTTCTCTCAGCGCTTCTCAATGGCCAGGCTATTAGCTACTCTTCTGGACTGTCGGCATTTCATGCGGCCCTTACATTGTTGAACCCTCGTCGGATCTCGATCGGCAATGGCTACCATGGATGTCATGGAGTCATCGACTTGTTCAGCCGCCTGACCGGCATGCAAAAGTTGCCTCTGGATTGTCACCCGGAAGAGTTGCAGGCTGGAGATGTTATTCACTTGGAAACTCCTGTGAACCCCGAGGGCACGTCGTTCAACATTGAGACCTACGCCAAAAAGGCGCACTCTCGAGGAGCGTACCTTATTGTCGATGGAACCTTTGCTCCACCTCCCCTTCAAGATCCCTTCCAATGGGGTGCGGATCTCGTGATGCATTCGGGATCCAAATACTTTGGCGGACACAGCGATGTCCTTTGTGGTGTGCTTGCGACACAGAACAAAGACTGGGCGCAACAACTATTTAAAGACAGAGTCTTCTTGGGAAGTGTAATGGGCAACATGGAGAGCTGGCTAGGAGTTCGGAGCTTGCGAACCCTGGAGGTTCGGGTGCAACGACTGAGTCAGAACGCGACGAATCTGGTATCGTGGCTTCACGACGCACTGCATGCGCCGAACGCGGCTCCGGGCAGCGACGAAGAGGCGACTCAAAAGGCTCTCGAACAGGTTTTTCACTCGAGTCTACAGAAAGACGACGAGTCCTGGCTGTTGAAGCAGATGCCCAACGGGTTTGGGCCTGTCTTTTCTATCACGATGAAGGAGGAGGATTACGCTCGCAAACTCCCAAGCAAGCTCGCATTCTTCCAGCATGCTACTAGCCTCGGAGGTGTGGAGTCGCTGATTGAATGGCGGACGATGTCTGATAAGACTGTGGACCGTCGGTTGTTGCGGGTGAGCATTGGCCTGGAGAATTGGGAAGATCTTCGTCGGGATTTAGTGAATGCGTTCAGAGCGCTTGTTGAGGGTCGATAGATACCAATGCAATTTCATCACATTTAATCTCTAAATTCCACCAAACCGTATACAATAAGTTAGAAACCGCATTGCTGGACCGTTGCGCTATCTAGATAAGGCCACTCTGCACCACAACCACTTTCCCCACTTCCCGCTATCTTCAACTCTCAACTCGAACGAACCTCAACCTCACAACGCAGCAAGCAAACCAACCCTCATCCATCCTGTTCCCTCGCCTAAACCACAACCGGCTCAAAAGAAAAAAAAAAAGAGGGAACATAGAAATGTCTCCAACATTCCAAATCCACTACTTCGCCAGTGCATCCACCTACACGGGGAAGAACACCGAACGCCTCCCCGCGCCGCTCCCACTCTCCTCTCTCTTCAACACACTCGAGGCGCTGTACCCGGGGATCAAAGAGAAGGTGCTCGCCAGTTGTAGTGTGAGTTTGGGAGATGAGTATGTTGACGTCGAAGGTGATGTTGAGGGGTCGGATAGGAGTGTAGTGATTGGGGAGGGGGATGAGGTCGCGATTATTCCGCCTGTTAGTTCGGGGTGATCGGGCGATTTCCAAGTCGCCGAGGGTAAAATGGAAGGAGAGGGCGAATTGGGCGTATGCAGTCTTGGGGGAATGAAAGTATATAAGGGTGAGGTGAGTCTTGCGCTCTTCGGATATGACGGAGACTGATCAGACTGCTAGGAGACGCTTTAAATATGGACATATACCCGCGGCTTTAGATTCTTACAATATCATCGCGTTGAAGTTTCTTTTTGACTCGGAATTTGAGCATCTTCCCTCGAACGTCGTTTGATTTATCTACACGGCTCGACGACTGCGTGAAAGGGTGAGCCTCCCTAACACTAAAACACCTTCTCGCATCTATTCGTTTTCCAAGTCCCGCTAGACCCCGAGATCTTGGTAAAGAAGAGATAGGATGGACAGCCGCAATCAATGCGTTTTGATTTTGGTTGTGTAGATGTCTCACTAATTTATGATATAGATATGCTGAAAATGCGCGAATCAGAGTATTAAGGCAAAACAGAACGAAGGCAAACCGAATGAGAATTAACAACAGAAGAGGGAAAACAAAGCTGAAGCAAAACAGAATCAACACGATCTGAGCCCTGTCACCCACAAGCGCCTCATTATCGCCCCCTTATCCGAATTATGCAGCCTGATTAGCTCAAGAATGCTGCTTGACTTGATTAATCAACCTCCTTCGCATCACTGGAACCCCCAGCCCCAATCTTCTTCTGCTTCCACAAACACGCGCAGCAGATTCCAGAGAAGAAGAACATGATACTGTACGCAAATTAGCCTCCCTCCACGCATCACCACCCAACACTCCCTCAACGTGACAGAAACAAGAAAGAAGAAACTCACCACATAGCAATACTCAACCCCCAAACACTCTTGGCCTCCAAACAAACCCCCTTGCTCGTACCAACCCAGCTCCGATAATCCACCTCGCCATTCAGATTCCGCAGATACGAGCTCAGATGCGTCGCAAACGTGTACGCGCTCGAGATCTCGTTCCCGGACCCGATCTCCGCACACTCGAGGTAGAACAGCGGGCGGCCCATGATCACCGCGACGACAATGACGGCGATGAGGATGAGAGTGTCGAGGATACCCGAGGCGAGGAAGGGGAGGATGTCGTCGATGAAGAGGATTGTGGTTATTATTGTATAGATTACGGCGATGCAGGTCTGGCCGCGGAATCGGATTAGTATACCCCGTGCATGCCAAAGAATCGCAATTGAGCTTGCGGGTGTGCTCGAGGAGGAGGAGAAAACATACAACAGTGATCGTCCCAATGAAGATCCCAGGCGGCTTCGCATCATAGCGCACGATCTCGGCGATGAAGTTCGCCGTGAGCCCGATGATGGCGATGAGCGAGCAAGCTTGGATTATGCGGGCGAGGAGGAATGTCGCTCCTAGAGCACCGTAGCGAGGCATTTTGCTGGATGGATTGAGATGGGCCTGAAATCTAATGGTGTATGTATGCAATGCAATATAAAGCGAAAAGAGAAGTAGGAAAAGTGCCGTTTGTAGTCGTCAATGAGCGTCGTGTCGTAATTGTATACCGAAGGTATGGCTATAGAGAAATCGAGATAGGAACGATAGTGCAAGATGGAGATCCAATGCCAGCAGAGGATCCGGTCTCTTATATGCAGTCGGTTCCGTCTCAAGAGGAAGCAGAGTATGTATGAAGGAGCGTCGCCGCGTTAGAAGAAAACTCAAAAGAGGACGGAGAAGAAGACAAAGAAAAAAGAAGGAGAAACCTCCGCTATGCTATGAATGTTGATTGATGTTGTTGATGCACCCTGAAACTCTTCTTGGAATGGAGCGAGACACAATAACTCTTATATACAAGGGCTTGAAAGTCTAGATGCTCACGACGAAGTCCAGGCCTTTCCATCTAGACACTCAATAAAACGAATCCCATTGCTCGGCGTAGGACGCTGCGATGATCATTCAAAGCGCCAGGATGGCCGTGAGACGGGGCCAAGATGGTGAGGCTGGATCTAGATTGCACGCAGCCTGACTTCTGGCGGAGTGTAGTGGAGTGAGTCAGGCGCGGCGTCAAAGCTCCCCTTCCACAATTCCGATGAATAGCTATTAGATACAAGCGAGTAGCTAGCCAGGGCTCAATCCCTCGCGACAAAAATAGTGGAGATAAAATTGGCAGCTCATCGCGCTGCTCAGGGCTGAATCCAGTCCAGACCCCGCCCCGGCGCTTAGGCGCTGCGTGCGGCGTGCGCTCTCAGCCAACACCTACAGGAGCTTATTCGGATCTGACGCAGGGGCTCTACCGCAGGGCAGATTGTGGCTGGATGTCATTTTTCCTGATGAAACGCGGGTTTGGGTAGCTTGGAGCCAATGACAAGTTATAATAGCTCTGTGTCCTGGTTCTTGGGTCGATCGGCGGCGTATCCGGGTGGTCTATATTAAGCCGTGCAAAAGTACGGCGGTTTGCGGTTTATTTACTCTAGGACGGGGCTTGGGAGCGAAGGGCTATAATTGTAAATGTCTGATCGCGACTATAGGTGTCAAAGCTATATACGGTCGGTTATATGATTCGTCTATCCAAGTCTGAAGCCGCCGCTGGTGCGCGTCTGGAAGAACTTCTCCGGGTCGTACGCCTTGCGCGCCTCAAGGGCGAGCTCTCGCGAGGCTGGGCTGATTCGTCCCCAGTAGTCCTGCGGGTAGTACGCGTCATTCATAAAGAGCGGCCGGTATACATCTGGTAGGACGCCCTGCTCGATGTACTCGGAAATCAAATTGTCGAATCCGCGATACAAATTCTTGTTGGCGTTGTCGATCTTGTTGTCGCTGGCGGAAAAGGCGTACGAAAAGTCGAGCTCGATGATGATGTAGTCTTGGTCTTCGGGGAAGTCGAGTAGATCCTATACGAGTTGAGTTGGAGTTACACAGTTGTATCTGCGGCTTGATGACTCACTCCTCCCTTGGCTTTGGCTTTGCTCGTAATGGCACGGGGCATTGGTTGCAGCGCTAGCGATCCGATGACGTTGGGAACCTCGAGCACTGTGTTGGTAATGTTGAACCAATGGTCGTAGTAGCTCTGCATCACGTCTGCGCCGACTTCCTTTGAGGGAAGAGGTGTCGTTTCGGTGGCAATCGTATAACGTTGGCCCCTGGTATTATTAGCTTCGTCCGTCTTTTTGATGGAGTACATACTGAAGGATAAAGAAGTCGTTGTTTTTGAGCTGCTTTTGATTAGCATATTGTTGATAAACGATGCGCAGGACAAACCAAATCATAATACGTATCCCATGTCTTTGTGGTCTCAATCGGATGGAGGGCAGTAAAGTTGTCAAACACACCCTCGGGTGGCTCAGGTCCATCGTAAAATAGAAACATGATCCAGGTATTGAGCACCAACGCATGTTCAGCTGTCACGATGACTGCGGCCTTATCGTCGGGATAGTACTCGGTAAAGTCGCGGACGGCTTGCAGGACTTCTTGTGTTTTGTCTGCAGTGAAGACGTAGTTTCCTCCCCAAACCTGCTCTCGTTAGAGCTATCGAATACACGAGCGATAGACAAACCTTTGAAATTGGGTGTGTCTCGAGCTTATACGAAGTCACGATGCCAAAGTTGTTTCCACCTCCCTTGAGAGCAGCAAAGAGATCTAATAATTGATTAGGAAACATTTTTTTTTTTGGGATGATACGACATACTGGAATGTTGCTGAGCATTGACATTGACAACACTACCATTTGCCAGGACGACCTCGAACTCGACAACGTTGTTCGCTGCCCAGCCATACTGGGAACTGAGAAAGCTCAAGCCACCTGCTCATGTCAGCTACATCCCACTCAATAGACTTCGACCTACCTCCGAGCATATACCCTCCGACCCCTACACCACCTAATCGGCCACCAACGATAGTGCGTCCACTGTTCACATTATCCAGAGCCTTTTGCGCCTCCTCCCAATCCAACCCAGGACCGACGAGCGCCGTCTGGTCATCCGGATCATAGATCACCTGGTCAAGCCTCCTTGTAGAGATGAGGAGGCCATCTTGAATGCTGGCAAAGCCATTGTTGGGCATGTGGCCCCCGGATTTGACAGCAAAGAGATCATCCGTGTTGTGAAGCTCCTTGACGATAGCCGACATCTCGAGGGCGCTTGAGGGATAGGCAATGCATGTAGGTCGTAGGTCACCACATGCAACGGACCAATAGTTCTTCATTTCCAGGGTATAGTCAAGCGCAAATGGCCGTTCAATTTCCACACCCTGTGACTCGAGTGTAGAACAGATATCTGCAGCAACCAGGGGAATGGCAGCCAAAGCAAGCGCCATAGCGACTACGCGCCATTCTGAATGCCGTCCCATGACGAGATAAGACTGGAAGGAGGTAGAAATGTTCAGGAGATGCCTGCCTAAGGGGCTGCGGACTTATACTCGGCGAGCGGCCACGCTCATTATATAGAGGAACCATGGGTCAAAATTGCGGAGAACACGGCGTCGCCACCCACGCCTTCAGGGGTTGCTTGTCTACATCTTGGAACAGCCCGTCATTCGGCTGGATTTGTTAAGCAGAATTCGCTTCGGTTGTTCTGCGTAAATACGGAAGCGTGGAGATTGTCGAGCACGGCGGCCTGTCATCCACTGAGCAGACTCGACCAGGCGAGTCATTGATAGAACTGATCGGCGTTCGCTTACGACGTTTAGTGGGCCTCCGAATCTATCTTGAGAGCATGTAGGGAGAGATTTCGTGGCTTGTTGCCTGGAAAGCCAGTCACAAACGGACCCATTCACACTGGAAGGACCCCTCGCCTCCTGATGTAGAGCCTCGGAATCACAGGGGCGACACAGATGAGTAGAGGCTGTTCCGGGGTAACATTCCATGAACTGTGGGCCAGTCAAAGAAGGGTGTTCTGGGGGCGTGATGGCTGAAATGCCATTCGTCCGCGCATCTTGAAGAAAGCTAATCTGGCTTTGTGATCGGCAGGCACTACTAGTCTCTAGAATGCCGTTATCCCTGCCAGTGAGTCCGATGATCCCCGTTGGTTTGTCAGTATCGTGGCGAGGAAAACATGAGCAGGCACAATCCCTCCTGTGTAAATGAGGTGCTTCGAGGAGAGGGATCCGCAATGACAGTACGACATATGTCCAATTGACGAGGTGTCATGAGCGGGATATGAGTACGAAACCTCGAGAATCACGGCTCATAGCGTTCTCTAAGCGAGGGCAAGATGTCGATTCCATTGGCAGCTGCATAGATCGTCCATGATCGTTCATGAGCCGGTGGACTGAGATGCGGGGAGTGGGGACTTCAAGCACAAAAGGCACTTGACTTGGAAAGGAAGTCTTTCGGATTCCGAATTCGAGGACTAGGACGGTCGGACCCCATTCTGACGTGCTGGCTACTGACTCGACTGTTTGCTTTCGGAAGGGATTGCCTCGCACCAAGCTTGTGGCTTGGTATATTCTTGATCTCAAAACCTTTTATCCAGTTGCTGTTACCGTGATTGGTGGTCACCGCTTCCTGTATCTCCATTGACGCCGATTGACGGAGTGTCATAACGGAACTGTGCATGTTCGGGCCAATCCGTCACATGTGGGTACTCGCGGCTCAGCCGAGGATGTACTCCAGAGTATGGAGGGCGGGATTGATGAACTTGACCTTGGGGATATGCTGTTGATAAGGAACAAATAAATTGACAGTTCAACGTGGAATCCTCAAGTCGCCAGGACGCGCTATCATATTTTCGGAGGGAGCGGATGGGAAGAGACTTGGGGATAGGGGCGAATCTTGGCCGACTTGGTCACTGCTAGCAGCGAGAGACAGCCCTGTGCACTCTTCGCAACAAACCTCAGCCAGCTTACTGAGAGTTCGGCGATGGAGCCATGATCACCGGCTCCAGTAGAGTTCGACAAGTGGTTCGGCTATCTGGTGTCGAAGACGATCAATACAGAATTGGCACACTTGAGCTGTCAAGACCGCCGAGCCTGATGGAAGAGCATCGAGAAAGCCGGTGTTTGCTGAAGGGGGAAAGATAAGTGCACGTGGCGATAAGCTTGCTGGCTCACCGCCAAGGCGGCGAAGATATACTGCCAGCAGATCGCATTCATTTTTCGCGGACGTCGCATCGATTAGTTTTTCTCTATCGCCTCCCTATCGAAAGATAATTCGAATTTGACATTGGACTCTTGAAATGGGCACTGCAGTATGCTCTTGAAATTATCAAGGGGTCAGGTATCAGGCAGGGCGCCTGCCGTGCGCGGTTTGCTCCAGTCCAGTCGCGCCGCGTCTCCGACACCTGCAACTGCTTTCTCAAGACCAACCCCATGGCTCAATAGAGCCTTGCTAGGCTCCTCGGTCATCTTTCGGAGCTTAGTTACCAACACAGGGGTTTGTTTTCCATATTTGTCTTGGGATGCAACTCGCTAATCGCTTGCCAGAGTGTCCCTACAGGAAACGACCTTCTACGGCCGCCGAATATCGAAGATATCCGACTCAAGAACGAGTTCGAGGCAAACAAAGACGTTAGAGTGTATCTGCGAAAATGGCAGGACATCAACCCAAATGTTCTGGACCCCGTCAACATTCCCGAGGGATACAAGCAGGGCGAGATGTGGGTAGGAAATATGCTCAACGACAGCGTGGAAGCCTTCGAGTCGGGGAGCGATATTGAGCGGATAAATGGGGAAGAAGTACCCGATATCATGGACTTTGGCAATGAAGAGGAGGGTCTGTACAATTACCTAGAGCCAGGCGACCTGGTAGCGATTACATGGTATGTACCGGCTGGGTATGACTGTGCAACAGGTGCTAATCTAGGGTGACGCAGTGGCGACGAAGTTCTGAGATTTGCTATATACGTCCGATCCATCTTCAAGCAGCAACAATTCTACACTGAAAGGGGGAAATGGCGAGTCGCGTACCCGAAAGACCTTGATTTCGTGGTCAAGGGATTTGCATCTCCCGAAGAAGTCTCCGCCCTACACCCATTTTTCCCCGATACTTTTGCTACGTTGAGTCCGGAAGTGCAGAGTGCGATTGAAGGTGGCGTGCCGCGGAATGTAGGAGCCGGTCTCTTGCTCAGGATAATCGATTTCAACTCGCAGGTGCAAGAACTTTATCGATCCAATACGCTTCGCTTTGACAAAATTTACGACCTAGTTGCCCACGAAGAAGAGCAGTTGCACCTTACTCTGGAACAGTTGGCTTGCAAAGCGTTGGATATTGAACCGGAGCAGCTGAACGACGTCATCCTCTATGCTGTCCACCGCGCAGTCCGCCGAAACCCGTTCTTGTTGGAAAGTGATAGCAGTTCTCTTTTTGCTAACCACTACGTTGTGCTTCCGACTCGAACAGCTAGGATACTTACTACAGTCGTCTCCTGGGTGCGTGAGCACCAAAACTATCTGGTTCGTGCTGAAACGGGGAGGGACGTCCCTGAATTGAAGAATCATCCGATAGCAATGTTTGTTCGGAGAGCACAGCGGTTAGTCCGTCTCAGCCGAAGGATACGCTCGCCTACGACAATGTCCAACGTTGGCCCAACAGCGCAACGCTTCGTGGCTGGACAAGATGGCAAGCCAATGGTGTATCGGGAGATGGCTACCGAACCATTCACCCAAGAGGACAAGACTATCCTCGAATTTCTCCGGCTATGGTGCACACCTCCGAGAAGAATGACCAAGGCAGAGTTACGGGCGGCTGGCTCGCACATTATGCGCGCAACTAAAATGTATAGTGAAATGGACCTCAACGCCGGGTCGGTCCCTTTGTTGTTACAAGAGATTGGAGTATTCATGCCCTGGGAAAACCTGCATCTCTCCGATCGAGATCTAGCTTTACCTGGACACGGTAATAAGCAATCTGACGCAATGTGGAATGCTGTTGAAACAGAGAGTAAAAAGCTCAACAAAGATGGTATCGTGGACACAATGAAGGATCATCGAACAGACTGGGGAGACCTCCCCGTCTATTGCATTGACGATCCAGATGCGAAGGAGATTGACGATGGTGTTTCGCTTGAGCCCGTTCCAGGATCCGACGACACCTTTTGGATACACGTGCATGTTGCCAACCCTACTGCGTTTCTTGATCCACAAAACACCATCATTCAGTATGCAGCATCTCGGCTGCAGACACTGTACACACCCGAAAGGACCTATCCAATGCTGCCCAAATCCCTGACAGAGAACCACTTCAGTCTTGCTCCAGACCGGCCTACAATGACTTTCAGCGCCAAAATGAAACTCAACGGCGAGGTTCTGGATACTGACGTCTCGAATGGTATCGTGCGAAACGTCATTTATCTCACGCACGATAAATTGCGCAGTATATTCCAACCATCACAGCACGAAAACGAGACTTTGCCGCCCTTGACAGTCGGAGGGAAGTTTACACCCCATGACTCCCGCCCAGGCATCCGCGATACAGTCACCCCCGAGGAAGAGGACACATTCCGTACCCTGCGCCAACTCATGCTCGGGTTCCGCGAGTTCCGCCGCCAGAACGGAGCAATGGACTGGCCGAGCCCAGCCGACACTTCTGTTGCAGTCAGCTTCGGGTCCGCCCCTGCTCCGCCATCCAAGCCGAACCTCGCGACAGGGCGCTACGTCCTCGGCGACCCGATCATCCAGCTCCGCCAGAAGAATGTCGACCCCCACGAGATTGCAGACCAGACAAAACGCTACCTTGTCTCCTTACTAATGAACCTCGGCTGCTGGGTCGCGGCAAGATGGTGCGCTGAGCGCAACATCCCAGCCGTTTACGACGGCACTTACTACCACCCCGAATACCCACACCTGACCAACGAAAACGTCTCTGAATTCGGCGGCGAGGGCTGGCTCCGTCTCGGCCCGCCCAAGGGCGTCTCATCCTCCCGCCCAATCCCCCATACCCCGCTCGGCCTCGACGCCTACGTAAAAACAACCAGTCCCCTCCGCCGCTACACGGACGTCCTAGCCCACCACCAGATCGAGGCAGCCCTCCGCTTCGAACACAAACACGGCCGCCGTTTCGACGGCAACAGCCCAACCGACATCGCCGAGCTTCCTTATACCCACGACGACGTGGACCACTACATCGCGCGCACGCGCTGGCTGCGCACCCGCCTGCGGGTCTGCGACCAGGGCTCGAAGCAGTTCTGGGCGTGCATGCTCCTCTTCCGCGCGTTCTACTTTGGAGAATGTGAGCTCCCCGAGAGGTTCGAGTGCGTCGTACACAGCCCGTTTAACCGGGCGGGAGCTACAAATGATGATACGCACTTTGGGACCATCACGTCGCTCGGTGTCCGGTGCCATATCACTGCGCCGCCGGAGATTGGGGAGATTAGTACCATGAGCATTGTGGAGGCGAAGATTCTTGGTGTCGACTTGGCACAATCGGTTGTGATGATGCAGGCGACGAGGTTTGTCAGACCGTTTACGCGTGTTGGGGAGTGGGCGTAAGCTATGGAGGTCATAGCCTTTTTGGCTCAGTGTAACACCCAGCTTTATGTATATTAGATCAAACCACTCAATAGAAACATGTACATTAGCCCGAAGATAGACATTCAAGATACGGAACCAGTAGTTCATGTGTATCATGCTGTACTAGCACCGGACACGAAATATCCTGGACAACAAGCTAAAAGAGTAAATTGTCGAGAGAATACTGGTTTGCTACTCTGTTCGGATGGTATAAATATTCGTGATATCCGCCATACATCTACCCAGGTCTTAAAGATCCTAAACTTCTATCGCCCCATAATCGACCCATGTAATCCATTACCTCACATTTGAACATCCATTCATCCCTTCTCACACTCTCTTTTCACTTTCTATCCCTCCCTGAAAATAACCGTTAAGTTGACTTGTCAATTGAATAGGTGAATTATTTTTATCTATTAAATTATTAATTTACATTATTATCATCTTGAAACGCGGCACCAACGCCAACGCAACACGCCCCAGATCCCCACAAACTCCCCTCGAGCCGAAACTTGCTATATAAATCCGGGCGCAAACAAGAAGAGCCACCCTGGGAGCCAAATGAGCTGAGCCTTCCCGTCCAAAATGGAAGAACGAGGCCGACGACCATTTCGGTGTATGGGTGGCCTGTGGGTCGAAGGATGAGTCCGCGAGGACGTGGGACTGTTGGAAGGCGTGGAAGGAGATGCGTAGACCCCCTGTGTAGATCGATGGTTGATGTTGGATGTGCTTCTCGATGCTGGCTGGACGAAGAGAGTTGGGCGCAAGAAGCGATTATTGTATGTGAGCGTCGTCAGCAGGAGATGGACTGCCACCCCGGAGTTGGATTGGGCTGAACTTGAGCTCGGCGATAGGGAGCTCAGTCTTCGAGCCTCCGGAGCATTTGGGGCAGGCGATGGTACCATGAGTCGTGCCTTCCTTTGGGGGATGTAGGGCGATGTTGGCGGGAACTGTTGTCCTGGATTGACGGTGCTTGAACAATCACCGCAACCATCGTTACTACTCAGATATACACATCATTTACCGCTTTATCCGCTCTTTTTAGCCGTTCATTACCAACCGATTTAGCATGGCACGCCTCGAGGACTACGTGGTGAGGCGGAGGTCCCACGTCAAAGCAGGCGAATGGTGGAAAGAGTGGCCACGGGAGGAGTTTGAAAACGCGTGCTTGACGGCCGTTCGACAACACCTGAACTGGGGTGAGCCGCTCGGTGTAGGGAAGGAACAGTGCGGAAGCTTCAATGCGTGCTTTCCGGTCATATGGAGGGACGGAAGAAAGGCCATTGTTCGCTTTCCGATGCTGGGGAAACAGATTCTGCGCCGAGAGAAGACGGACTCTGAGATTGCGACTTCGGAATGCTTACGCGGTCACGCTGGGATTCCCATACCCGAAGTCCTTGGGACGGGCATGACTCCAATGGGTCCGTACGTCGTCATGCCCTGGGTGGATGGGCGTCCATTGTGTCGCGTCCTCTTCCCACTCCGTGATAGGACGCGTGACCCCAGAGCTCATGAGCGAGAGGTGCGGCAGGCGTACCGCGAAATGGCCGATATCACTCTGCGCCTATCCTGGTTGAGATTTTCCGGGATCGGGTCGCTCGTCCGGCAGCGGGGCACTTTCGCAGTAGCAGGTCGGCCGCTCACGTTTACCATGAACGAGCTGATACGAAACTGCGGTCTGCCTCTCCAAGCGTTTCCAAACCGGACGTACATATCCTCCAGAGAATACTTTGTGCACCTGGCCAACCTGCACCTCACCCAGTTCCGGGTGCAGTTCAACGGGCTCATCTACACCGAGAGGGACTGTCGGTCTAAACTCGTTGCGCGGTTCCTATTCCTCAACCTCGTCAGAGATCGCCTCAGCTACGAAAGTCCCCAGGGGCCGTTCAGGCTATACTGTGACGACTTTCGCCCTTCGAATGTGCGGGCAGATAGGAAGACCGGGCGTGTCACTGCAGCGATTGATTGGGAGTTTGCGTACGCGGCGCCAGTCGAATTTACATATGCCGCTCCATGGTGGCTTATAGGAGAGACTCCGGGCCTATGGAGCACTAACCTTGAATCGGTGATGAATGTCTACATGCCTAGACTGGCCGAATTCCTCGCAGTCATGAGAGAGCGCGAAGACGAGCTTATACGCGAACGCTTCATGAACGAAGAGCACCGGCTCTCTAGGCGGATGCGAGCGTCCATAGACAATGGAATCTTTTGGCTCTGTCTCGCCGCACGCACTCCGTCGCTGTTTGATGCCATTTACTGGAAATACATCGACCAGCGATACTATGGCGAGTTCTCTAATCTCGACCAGCGTATCGAGTTGCTGAGTGCAGGACAGCAGGCCGAACTGAATACCCTGACCCAACGCAAGGTAGCAGAGTATAGGATGAGCCCCAGACCTCGCTTTCCAGATCCTCTTCCATTCAATGCCCTGTGTGACTTGTGAGCTGTTAGTTGATAGATGTGAGCTTGAAGACCAGATAGTCTAGATAGCCTAGCTGCAAAGAATAGTCATATCAGCAGATGACCGAGAAATATCATTCTTCTTGACTGCTAGTCTCGAGAAAATCAGCCTAACTAGATATATCCAGGACGTAGCTTCTCCTGTTGCTATCCTTTCATATCCCTTGTGTATTGTTTGCCACATATCATCATTCTGGCACCTACTTTCACCAGCATACATACCTCCTTTCTCTCTGCGCCAGTCACCCGCTTGGTAGATTCGATCCCACGTTGGAAGACTGCCCGGCGTTGACGGATCCTTAGTATACGACTGCATCAAGAGAATCTTCCATCCTCACAAACGAGCGTAAGAAGTTGGTACCCGGGCAACACTACACATTCTCGTGACCCTTCGTCTTAGCTATCTATATGCCCAGGAGCTTTACAAATGATAATTTGATGGAAATGCCAGAATATGAGCAAGCGTATATTGTTTTAGTGACTGGACGGATGGTTATAAGAAATCCTCACATGAGAGCAGACAGGTGTTTCGAGAGACTATACATCCAGACACCTCCATCAGCTTAGCACCACAAAACCAACAAAGAATCGAGAACTCGAAAGAGAAGTTAAGATAAGAAACCTCAAAGCCAGAACAATCAAAGCCACGAATTCACATCATTCGAATCCAGATCCCACATTTCATCCTGCTCATCCCCCCACGACGTCGGAGGGAAATTCCCCGCACACGACGCCTCGCCCTCTGCCCACTCCCCAACCCCCTCATCTCTAATACAAGCAAGCACAAGGTCCCTCGTCGCAAGCGTATCCTCCACACAATCATGCCCCTTCGCCCTCTGAATATCCTTCCCCAGAATATCCCTCGCGAGGCCCTTGAGCCCCCACGTCCGGTTCGGTAGGACCCCCGCAAATCCACCCACAAGCTCCTTTGTGAGAATCTGCGTGTCGACGACACGCCCATGCACGATCCCCAGGGCCTCCAGGTCATTCTGAAGAGCATGCCCGACGAGAATCGTCTCGCTGTCCATGAGCTTGAACAGCGCCTTCTATGCACCCTTTATCTCGGAAACAAGCTTCCCGCGCCTCTTATACTCCTTGAAAACAGCGGGAGACAGCCCGCTCGATTTGCTGCGCCAGTTGCGGACGGTCACGGGGGGCTGCACGCAGATGTCGAGCACGGTCTTGCCGCTCAGCACGTCGATGGCCACGACTTGGCCTAGGTAGCCGGTGTTTCGGGGGTCGATGCCGACCATCTCGCAGTCGATGGCGAGGGCAGTGTGTTTCTTGGTGCCCTGCGGGTTTGGTGGCGGTGCCGTTGGGGTGCCGATTCGGTACTTGTTTTGGGCAAGTGTGGCGGTCGAGTGGCTCTTGGTGGAAAGGGCGTGGAGGATGGTGTCGTGGTTTTTTTTTGGGACGGACACAGGGTATGCGGTGGAGGTGGAGGTGGAGGTGGGTTTTGTCGTGGTTGTGGTTGTGGTTGTCGACGGCATTTTCATGACTTGTCGTCGTGGTAGGATTGAGATAAAGGATGTAGAATTATATGTTCTACTGGATATCCAGTAGAGCAGCCGCTAAGCGTGTTAAGAGATAGATGTTATAACTCTGTATATTGAAAGATGATAGCTGGTAAATGGATAAAACAGTGTATGGATGATAAGATGTCTCAGTGGGAAGAAGGGCGAAGGAGGAGGGAACCGAGAGGCAAAGAAATAAGCAGCCTTACGCCGCAGCATGAGTCAAGCATTGCTTTAAGATAGACTTCAACAGGAAGAGTATTCCGGGTCATACGCTCTGCTGCTGAAAACTTAGCGCTCGGCCGTGACACGCAAAGTTACTTAGGGTTTCCGGAAAACTTTGACGTGGTTCGGCTGTTTCTAACCTCTTGTGGCTATGGGCATAAGGATTGACCTGTTGGACTCACCGTGCCTTGGGGTTTCGTTTGGAATGGCCCCGGGCTTGTCGGCTCATGGGGCTTCGGGATGTTTTGCTGAGCCACTCTTTACCATGAGAGGCGTGGGCCCTCAGAGCCCACCGCCACACGCCAGGCAAAAGGAACGGACATGATAGACATGACGCGAATGTTCTTGTCGAGTCACTGGCGTCTACCTGAGAGGTCGTCATACTAGACCTACAGCCTTGGCTGCTGGAGGTCCATCTCGACACGGTTGAGAGGGCATTGCGTTCTGACCGGGCCGGTCCCGAGAGGGCCTCGAATCTAAATAGTAAGTAGATCCTTGAGACGAGAGACACAAAAGGGCTTGGGATGCTGCATTGGTCCGCGGGTCTGATCTGGTCAAGGTTCTCAGCGGCTGAAACGGTGTCGGGCTGGGTGCGTCATGGAAATGTGGAACGGCGAGAGTTTCTGAGGGGAAGCGGAGGCGTTAAATACTACAATAGAAGCCTTCGATGCCCTTGTTCACTGATTCCATACATTCACCACGATGATTATAGAGTCACTGGCTAGGGTTATGGTTGTATAGATGCCTCGTTAGTTATGCAAGCATAGCTTAGTCACTATTAGTGCACATTAAACATGGGCTGCCGCGTCGTCGTCACAACAGTTCCGATTTCTCCCACAACACCATCATCAATTCTTGAGTGGCCCGCCCATCAATTGATGCTTCAAAGATGGGCTCTTCGGCGCCTCTGGCGCAGTCCGCGCCAAGCAATAGCCATTGGTAAACGAGGACCCATTAGGTCGTTGCACGATTTTCGTGGTTCCCGCCATTCCATCCAGCACAGCCTGCGGCATCATCTCTCGTGTCAAGGTCTCTTAGGGGCCCGAGCCTTATTCACCGAAGCCATTCCATCAATCTTGGTTCCACCCGCTATTTTCGTTGGACTGCTTCTGGCGCTCTGGACGTGGAAATGTTTCTGGATCGTGGTTTTGCAGGACAAGCTGCTGTACCTCTCGTGGCTGCCGCCTCTTTCGCGCTCTGAAAGTATAGCGGACTATGCAGGCGAATTTCGCGGTGTGCAGTGGACTGAGAATAGTATTCGCAGTTTGGACGGGACCAAGTTGGCGCTGTGTGAAGGCCGTTTTCCGACCAGGACTGCTAGATCTTCGAATGCGAGGAAGAAGTCAGTCGTCATCTGCTACTTTCAAGGGAATGGGGGCTCAACCCCCTTGCGCTTGCCGCTGCTTTCCCAGGTTATGCGCACGATTCAAGACTCTGCACATTCGCCTGATGTGGAGTATATCGTGGTTGCGTTGTCGTACCGCGGGTACTGGAAATCCTCGGGGCGCGGGACGCAGCGTGGCATCGAACTTGACGCTCAAGCATTTCTAAAGTGGGTCTCCGAGACGTATAATACTCCAGACACCGACTTGGAGGTCGTCCTCTGGGGTCACAGTTTGGGCGCAGCTGTTGCTAGCACGGCTACCATCACGCAGCTGTCCACCGCGACCGCATCGCATGAACCAGCAGGTCAAGAAAACCCCGTTCCTATATCAGGCCTGATCCTCGAGGCTCCTATCTCTAGCATCAAGGATATGCTGGTCAGTCTTTATCCGCAAAAATGGCTGCCGTACCGGTATCTCTGGCCGTTTTCCTGGAACAATTGGGACGTGGCGGCAGCTCTGGAAAAGATCGCCCATCATAGAGAGGAAGCTCTAGAGAACGCTAGACCGATTCCTCCGATTTTTATCCTGTCCGCGGCAAACGATGAGGTCATTCCGCTGTGGGTGGCTGACCAGCTGGAAGAGAAGGCAAAGACTCTTGGACTCGATGTGGAACGGAAAGACGTCAAAGGCGCGATGCATATCGAGGGGCCGCTCAAGGTAGACGGTAGAAAGGCGCTGGTCAACTTTATCTTCAAGGTTTCTTGTTGTAAATAGACTCGGAGTGTTGATTCGGGAGTTCTGGTTATTGGCTTCTCTAGGCCGCTCAAGGATCTGTTGCTCCTTCCATTTCAACCTCCCAACGACGCACTCCAGATCGAAGACCAAGACCTTCTGCTTGGCCATGTCGTTCTGAAAGACCTACATTTACATCTACATGATACGCTTGGTATATCGTCTATATTGTTATTTATCGCAGAGCGCGGACAGGTGTCACGAACCGGTCATCAGGTCTCGGGGCTGGAGCAGTCGATGGCAAGCGCAAGGCTACCGCATGGATATTGCAACCCCACTGATCTGGCGAGAATTCTTGAAGAATAATTCTTCTTTCTGGCTGTGCATCGCAAGGAGTCGATGTTCTCTACAGGGTGGTGTCCTGGTTGAATCGCAGAGGCCTCTTGGCGGCTTCTTTGTCCAGGAGCGCACACATACCCAGACTGTTTTGCTTTAGTTTATCAGTCCTATCGACTTTGGACTAGAGAGGTTCTTTAATGGAACAGTTCTCGGTCGAGTGCAGGACTCCATCCGTGTGCCTTGGACTGCCGATTTACCCACCACTCTATTTCGAGAAATGCCCGGAAAGGATCACTTTGTCTACCGTTTGTTCGATCCCGAGCTCGGTTTCTCAACCGCCAAGTCAATTCAGAGACCAACCTCTCTTGGCTATCTCTGGCATCGCTTTGTGCGAGCTCAACTCAATGCCGGATGACGGCGGCTCCTTGATGGCCTTTGGATGGCTGGTCAGGCGATGAACTGGTTATCTAACCCGACTTCTATCCCTACTTGGAGTTTCTATACTCGACTATCTTTGCACGGCTATACCTGACTTTTATCGCAACCCATACTCTTTCTTTGGATCACTTTTCTATTCATATTTACAATGGGCCCCACGCCCGTCAGATGGTATCAGCGGCGGCTGGTGGTACAATATCCGGCCGGAAGAGCGGGGTGCGATGTAACGAAATATACAAGACAATATCCACTCAAAATATGACCTTGAGAAGGCCCGCTACCCAAGCGGAAACTCCAACCTCTCTGTCCCTATCAACTACAGACCGAACTTTACCGGACAGAGGGAGCGAAAGGTCGTCGCTTTTGACTGCGAAACGGCTGGCTTCAGTCCCAATAACACCAGTCACATCTGAGAACTATGTGTTGTCGACGTCCTAACTGGAGAAGTTCTCATCGACTGCGTGGTTGACCCGCAAGACCCAATCGAGAATTGCCGAACAAAGTGGAGCAATATGACGGCCACGAGAATGCGCTATCATAAACGGAACGCCGAGCGGGATGGCCACTATCTCAAAGGCTTCGAGCCAGCCCAACAGGCCTTTTTCAGCTTTGTGGATCAAAACACAATCCTCGTCACGCATGCAGCCCAGAACGACCTCGAGGCCCCGCGTCTTGTCCACAACCGCATTGTCGATACCCAGATTCTCACGACAAACAAAGTCCGCGAACTCTACCCCGGGGCAGTCAATCCCTACAGTTTGAAGCAAATCACGTACGAGATCCATTGGGCGGTGA
Organism: Aspergillus calidoustus; assembly: GCA_001511075.1. Classification (NCBI taxonomy): domain Eukaryota; kingdom Fungi; phylum Ascomycota; class Eurotiomycetes; order Eurotiales; family Aspergillaceae; genus Aspergillus; species Aspergillus calidoustus. The sequence goes on from CDMC01000008.1 coordinate 1,138,065, forward strand.
ATTCCGGGTTTGATGGGCACTAATGCCTCTAAGGCATGCTTGTAACCAGAGATATCTGTCTCCGCATCCTGAGGGTTGACAACCACTTTGAGTATTGGGCCGAGTGGCAGGAAAGGCTGGATACAGGGCAAGAGAAAAGAGTAGTAAGGTTGCCTTTTGGAGAAGAGAAAATAATAGAGAAGCCACACAAGCAGCGAGGGCAGTGGGGTCAACCGACCGCAAGAGAGCGAATTGACAAAAATATCGTGTCAAAGAAAAGAAGGAGGAAAGAACGAGGAATAGGTGACGATTTGTTTCCACAATTACTGATAGACTATTGCTTGATGTTCCTATTTGTTGATGCATGTATATATGCCAATGCGAGTATTTATGTTGTTTTACTACGCCCAGTGTTGTAGAAGGCATCTCGACTTGTATTCAAAACACAGACGTTCATAAAAGCTGGCCCTAACTCTCCCATCTTCAATATTCCCAATATTAAACTCCAATATACCTAACTCAAACAACCATAGTCAAAACAAACGCACCAGCCACCAAGCAAACAGCAAACGGCCGCAAACATTAAAACCACTCTACCCTCTCCAACCGTTCATCTCCCAATTCTCCACCACTCTCACCCCGAAATTTTCCTCACTGCTGCACTCACTCTCCCCATCCTCGTGCCTGCCCTTACCCTTACCCTTGCCCCTACCCTCGCCCTTCCCCTCACTTTCATCCGCATAAGACCCCAGCACAAGCCCAAGCATAACCCCCGCCACGCGATCAACACGGATACTCGGGCCCAGACTAAACAGCATACTATGCAGGGTCCATTCCTTTGCAACGACCATTGCAGGGCGGACGATGGATATTTCAATTCTTCGGGGTCTTGAAATCTCGCCGTCTGGGAGAGGGCCCACGGTCTGGGAACTGGAGTTGACATTGGAGTTGTATGAGAGGAGCGCGGATTCCGTCTCGCCCTGCGCTCATCCAGCGGGTCAGTACAAGTACAAGTACATGATCCTGTTAGGCCCCCTAGCAGGCCCCAAAAGGCAGAAGAAAAAACAGGGGAGTGGGATGCGGGAAAGAAAGCATACCCTGATTCTCCGCATATCCCCCATGAACCACAGCGTCTTGGTTCGGTCGGGATCGCGGACGGCTGCGGCGCCGCTGCAGTATACGAAATGAAAGGGGGTTGGAACAGCCGTTCCTGGGGGCAGAGGAATTCTGGAGAACGCATCGAGCGCAGCGAGCGTGTATTCGTGGTTTACCTTTCGGTAGAGGGATAGGGAGGGGGATGTGGCGAGGCCGAGGGACCTATTGCACTCATGTTATCAGTATCCAGCTCGAAGAGGGTGGCCGTGATTCTAGCTCAGCGCCGCTCTGGTAGTGGGTAAGAAAGGTAAACCGATAGCCAGGGCCTTGACGGCTGTGATTCAAGAAAGAAACAAGGTAGGGAACAAACCAAATACACCCCTCCGCCCCAGCAAGTTCCTCGAGGAGGGAGTCCGGATACGTAAGCAAATCATCTAGGATCTTGACGGTGACTTTTTGATTCTCTGTGATGGATTGCGGGAGCGGTTTGCGGGATAGGACGACTAGGGATGTTATGCGTGGATTGGCGAGGGCTTGGGCGAGGACCTCGGTGCCGACGAAGCCGGTTGTTCCTGCTAGGATTATTTTCATTTTGGGATTGAGCTTGGTCTCGATCCTTGAGGGTTCGTCTATTGTGAAGCTTTGTTTGTCAAAGGTTAAAAGGTACAATGAGGGTTGTGACGAGCTGGTAATGAGCTGGATAGCGAGATGTATTTATTAGGGCTGGTGATCGGAGTACGGGATAATGTCATTTACTCTGAGTCTGGAGTCGGAGTCTGTCGTTCTTCCACTCGGCCTTGGACAGCCTCAGATCTCTCCGTCATGGTCTGTTCTCTGCATAACAACGATAATAACCGAGACCTAAACAACCTCTATTTCCGCAACTAATCGCTCCGCAGGCCGGGTGGCTTGCAGCCCGCCTCGTGTCGCAACCGGGCGATAGGGCTGTTTCGGGTTTAGCCTGACTGGGCATTCAACATCCCAACAACTGACGCTTGTTATTACTCCAATTCCTTCCTCCATCGCTTCTACACACCACATCACATCATCGCCTCTGTCACCTCTGTCTAGCCTCATCTGCCATGGAATACCCCATCGGGCCCTGCGCACCAATCGCCCAGAACATCTACCTCTACACACCACCCACGCCACCAACAGCGTTACTAATCCTCTGCACATGGCTCGGCGGTGCCTCGCCCCGGCGAATTGCCAAGTACACGGCTGGCTATGCGAAGTTGTTTCCTACCGCGGTGATTGTACTGATCACGACGACGATTGCGGAGATTACGATGAAGAGTTTTGCCGCTGTAAAGGAAAGACTGGAGCCAGCAAGGGGAGTTATCAGTCAATTCTTTGGGTTGAACAGTGACGGTGGAGACACGAGTAGACCAGTCCTTCTTCACATCTTCTCGCACGGGGGCAGTAATATCGGCACGCAGCTTATGCGCTCGATCCGAGACGACAGCGTCGCCAAGCACGACCGGCTCGTCTCCGCACTGAGACTGGTGATCTTCGACTGCTGTCCCGGCGACAGCGCGTTTATCCGACAGTACAATGCCGCAGCCGTATCTCTGCCTCCGGCAACAACTTATCCAATCCGGAATCTCCTCGGCAGGGCCGTTCTGTACCCAAGTATCGGCCTGCTCTCCATACTGCAGGCTGCCGGGGTGATGAGTGATGTTGAGGGTTTGAGAGCAGAGTTAAATGATCCGGGGTTATTTGGAATTCCGGCGCGGAGGCTCTATGTTTATTCTGTCGAGGACGAGATGGTGAGGTGGGAGGATGTCGAGAGGCATATGGAGGATGGGAGAGGACGCGGGTTTCTGGTTCAGGGGGAGAAGTTTGGGAAAGGGGAGCATTGTGCGCTTGTTATGCTTGACGAAGTGAGGTATTGGGAGTCAATTCGGAGGGCTTGGGAGGGGGAAGAAGAGAGGCCGGCGAGGGAGAGTCGATTGTAGATGGCGAGATCTAGTCGACAGACCCGTTAGGACAGGAGCGACCACGCCCGCGGCGAACCTGAGGGTCTGTGAGTATCGCCGCACTTTTCTCGCCTGATTGTCCCCTGCTTCAGGACGGTTACTGCTCCTGGCTCATGGAAGGCTACTGGCGTCAAAGATGGAAACATCACGGGATCTCGATCCGGCGCTCACATTCGAGTTCGGGCTCTTCGCCTCCCAGTCCGCAAATATCTCCTTCTCATCCATCATCCACATTCCCAAACGACCATCCGAATCTCATCAAACCACCGAAAACCGTCCTCACAATGTCTGAAGCTGCTCCTTCAGAAGCCGCTACCGTCCTCAGAACAAAGGTCCCAAATATCCCATCAGAAATCAGAGCTTTGGAGGCCGCTAGAGTCCAGCTCCACGAGCAAACACTCTCCGCAGATGATCACAAGCCGAGCCAATCAAAGTCAACGCAAACATTACGCGCCGAGTGAAGGAATGGGTCGCGGGCACGAAGTGGAAAGGGTTGATAGAGCAAGATTTGGATAACGAACGACACCGCTACGGCTCTCTCGATGATGATGATGCCTACAATGCTTTGTTTGAGCGGAGACTAGAGACGATCTCGCGCTGGAGATTCGAGCGGCGACTTTTTGAGAATGTAATGTGTGCGCGGCGACGAAAAACATGTTTGGTGCCCGGTTTGGCATCTCCCATCTTCGACTATGCGCTATAGAAGCGGTGTCAGTTTCTTTCAGCTAGTCCCACCACAGTTAAGGAGTATTGCAGCATACATGTTTGATGTAGAGGAGCTGCCGCTCCAGAACTATGCCGGATGTAACTTGAGTCTCAGGCTTTTCGAGCGTCAAAGCTATCCACCAACGTGTACAATAGACCTTCCTATTATCGGTGAAACCAAAGTTCTCGTGGAGAGTGGCCAACTCGTGATTCTCTCCATCGTATCCGATCCGCCTACAGAAGGACCATCGAGATAGAAGAGTGTACTTGTCGCTGGGAGTGAAGATGAAATGTGGACCGAATGGCCGCATTCAACATTCGTAATCTCGACGTACCCATTCGGACCATGGCTGCGTCGTCTCATGGCGTCCTTCATATCTGCCGAGGAAGAGCTCATGCTGGTTACAGGTTTAGTATCCAGAGTACTGGAACATATAGATGAGGTATTTAGGTATAGTAGACCTTCTGACTCGAACAGGGACGATTCGTAGGATCCCAACCATCGGCGACCGCATTTCGTCCCAGATGATGATGACGACTAAAAGGCAGGAATATTTCTTTTAAAAGAAATGCTTGACAGTATGTGGATTGTGCTTTAGGAATGTTATGTGGGACAAGAATGACTCTGCCTAATCATTGGAGCTGAAATCCCATACACACACCACATCCACCTCTCCCACCGCGTATACCTCCTATCCCCACCAGTAGCCCAATGGCACCCGACTCAAGAGCGTCATCCATGTCCTAACCTAGACACAGCACTTGTCATCCTCCTCCCAGGGCCAGAAAGCGCTATCGCATCCGGTATCCCAGAAAACACTGTTGGTACCGGCGGGGCAGTCGCGGTCACCGTCGTGGCAGGCTCCGCCCTGGGACTGGCAGGAGACGGCATAGCCTAAGTGATCATGTTAGGAATATTGAACTGAGGATGAGGTACATAAAGGAATGCAGGCAAACCTTGGGCGGCGAAGCTGTATATAGAAGTTAGTATAGGCTGCCAAGAAATGCAGAAGTGGAAGGGAAGGAAAGAAGAAGAAGAAGACATACCCGACGAGAGCAAGGGCGATGGGGATGAAGGACTTCATTCTGTTTGGTTGGTTGGTTTGCTTGGGATTTGTGCTTTGCAGATTCACTTTGTTGTTGTGATGCTTTGCTTTGCGATGCTCGACTGTTGGCTGATGATGATGAGATCTCGAGAGAGAATGACGGGCCTTATATACCTGTCATGACCACCATTTGCCTCCCTCTAATTATAGCCACTCTCCAAAGACTTTGATGTCAACGCCCATCTGTAAAAAACACGAACAAACAAACGCAACCCAACACGAAGTCCGCATCTCAGCTCGTGCACCTCCCTACCCCAAAGAGCCGCGATCCGCAAGCCGAGATGTTACACCTCGTATCACAAACAAACTCGAAGAGAGGGAAAGTTACACTCTCAAGGAGACTCTGTAGCATTTGATAAGCTCATACGTTGGCCTCCGCGCAGATCCCTCGTATATACTCCAGGTTCGCGGGGTGGCTGAGTGATCGCTGGCGTAGATCTCGAACTCTGGGAATGTAGATCTTCTCGGCGCGTTTCAGGGGCGGAGGGTACGAGGGTAATTGGATTTGGTTGATGGAGGCTAGGTATATTTAGGAGCGGCTGAAGAGGAGATCGTCGTTGGTTTGCGAGCAGAGAGTGGGTGAGGTTCACGCGTGCTGAGTTGACTGGGCGTGAGAAGAGGCAGTAGTCCAGAGTACAGCGCACATTTGCCGCACCCGAGTCGAGATCGGCTTCGTGTCGAAGTCTCAGCCCATGCTTGCAAGTCAGTCGATGCGGCTCTCTGGAATGTTCGCCTTTGTCACCCTCGTGGCCATTCTTTCGTGACTAGCTGGCAGCCACATTGTCGAGTGCAAGTTACTGCTAGGAGAATGATGACGAAGGTGGCGTTTAGATGAGCTTCGAGTGAGACCAATAATGAAGCTGCCGTTAAGAACAATCTTAGAGCAGATTTTCCGCACACCACTGTTCCTGGCTGTGAACATACCACCCAAATGACATGCAGAACTGGCCGGTCTGAGCAGTGTCCGGTCCTTGTAGGCAAAGAATCTACACGCTCAGATCAAATCGTGCATGATGGATAAAAAGACCAACGCGTCAAGGAGGTTGAGGGTACCTTCGCGACTGTTCCTGCCCGCCCGCCTGGACCACAGTTGATGGCCTCCCTTATAATCTCCTTCTGCCGCCCTTTTCCTCCTCCTATTCTTCTCTCTCTTCTCCCCAACAGCATCCAGTTTCGAATATTGCTTCTTCGACTACAAGCTTTTCATACCTGGTCAGATGTTTGTCGAAGCATTGGTTCCCCTTAGCTTTTCCTCCACAGAGCCCAAGAGTCTACCTGCGTTATTGAGAGCGTATAGGTACGCATACGTGGGCAACGACGCGTCTTCGAGGTCTGAGAAGACGAGAGTTACAATCTTGCCCTTGATCGTGAGTTTTATATGCAGTTTCTGGTTTCTTCTTAGTCCACATACTGACGCGTCATGTACAAGTCCTAGCTGCGCTTGATGAGGGCCATTTCGTAGTCAGTTCCCGTGTCGATCTCGGTTTTTTCCTTCGTGAACGTGTCTGCGGTATATGGCGGACGACAGGATCTGCGGTGATGGGAGAGCAAAGTTTACCTGACAATTGGACACGCGGCTTGGTCAATAATAGCTTCTGGGACTTATGGCGGGTCTTCTGGCAGGTTCTCTAGTGGAGGGTATCTGCGTGATTCCTGCACGGTATGTTTGGATCAGGGTCGTCGGCGTGACACGGATGAATCTCTGGTAAGTCTTTGGCGTTTGATGTTTTATTGTCTCTATGGTCTGTGTGCTCTGTCGTCGAGATGCTCTGCGGCCTGTGTGTGCTCTACGGTCCCTGTGATTGTGCTGTGTGGACTGGTGATTGATCCTCGGGGAATTCCTTCGAAGAGCCATAGAATAGTCATCTTACAGAAAGGTGTTGTCGTAGACTCCTAGGCAACCACCCACCTGACCTGGAACCACCATTTCTTGAACAGCAATAAGAGGAACTCAGTTCGCGGTATCAATAAAACTTTGAGAAGGGCCCCGAGCAGTGGATGACGGAATGTTGAGATACCTATGACATACCATTTAGGTATGGAGCGAACAACTAGGTCTTAGAGTCTACACTAGCAGTTGAGGTGGAAATCGTAGGCACTCCGGTACAGTTTATGCGGCTCCATAAATAGATGGAGCACAAAGCCAGTAAGCAACAGATCAAAGTAAACATGCATGAATGGTATTCAAATAGCTAACTCTTCAATTCCTCCTACTGTGCCACCAAGATCTTTTGACAAATCCTGACCTAGTGTTCCTTCTGCATAGTCACCAATCCACCGTCAACAAAAAGCTCAGTCCCAGTCGTAAACGTCGCCTCAAAAGCCAAGAAAACCGCCGCCTTTGCCACCTCCTCGGGGTTTCCGATGCGGTTCAGTGGTGTAAGCTTTGCTCCCTCCGCCTCAAACCCTACAAGGTCCTCTGCCGAAACACCGGACACGCCCATCGTGGGCGTCTTAATGAAACCGGGCGTCACAGCATTAACCCGGATCTTCCGCGGCGCCAGCTCCGCAGCCAGCGTCTGCACAAAGGAAGACACACCGGCCTTGCCAATCGAATAGACGCCCATACCCAGGAACCCGAATTTCGCCGAGACGGAGCTGGTAAAGACGATTGCGCCGCCGTCCCGGACAAGCGGGATGAATTGCTGCGCTGTGAAGAAGGCGCCAAAGACATTAGTGTCGATGGTGCGTCGGAAGGACTCTTCGGTTACGGCGGCGACGGGCTCGAGGGCTGCGTAGCCGGCGTTGATGAAGAGGAAGTCGATCTGGGCGTCGTCGCCGAAGGCCGCCTTTGTGTCGGAGACGAGGCGGGTTATGTTCGCGAGCGAGGTGATGTCTGCTTGGACGATGTGGGCTTTGTCGCCGAGTTTGGCCTTTGCAGAGGCAATGGGGGGCTGGCTGCGGCCTGTCAAGAGGACGTCGGCGCCGGAGGCGAGGAGGAGCTCGGCGGTTGCGAGGCCCATCCCGTGGGTGCCGCCGATGATGACGGCTTTCTTGCCAGCGTAGGTAGACATTTTGTGAGGTGTTCGATGGAGAGAGTGGTTGTGAGTTGTTGACAGTTGGCGAGTGCTCGAGCTGAGGCTGCTTGGTGATGACACTTTCTACGGTCTCTTCAGCCCTCTTTATACTTCTCCAGCGGCCTCTGCAAGGTACAGATTCGAAGCATTTCTAACCGCACAATCGTTTCTAATCGAATGGACAGCAGGTGAATTTCTAAGCAATGTCTCCGAAGTGCTGTACTTGGCATGTTTGGACCGATGAGTCGGAGCGCAAAAACGAAGCTCTTGGACTTGACGTCCATAAGTTTGTATGGAATCAAAGCTCGTATTCGGGACTTGGCAAAAGGGGTCTCGAACACTTGACCAATAAGACTCCCAGATGCAGATCAAAGACGGGACCCGCGGGCGACGATTGAACTCTGGCGAGTTTGGTTCAGATTCTTATTGGTTGGGAAAGGGGTAAGCATCGTGCAGCTCTCAGGATGAAGTCGCCGCAGCGGGAGAACTGTAGGTGCCTAAACTGTGGGTGGAGCCTGATACCTAGCAAAGGGTTGGCAAGCGTCATATCCGTGTCAAGTTCTGTCGAGGAACTTAAGTCTTCGAGGGTCGCTCTTGGTTCGATGACATAGAATGGTCCAGTGCCGTGGATCTATACGAAGAGCTGAAGGAGAAGCGGCAGAGTACGATTGGCTATAGTCGGGAGTAAAGTCGGTGGAATGCACTTACACTGGCCTCGAGTTACAAAGATTGGGACAGGGAATAATTCGAAGAGGTTTGTTATGTCCAACGAGGAGCAGCATGCAGCATTACGAGTTCCGAGTCCAAGGTTCTTCCCTTCTGGGGACAAAGTCGACACCTGAGGTGTCAAGACGGGCTGCCCTTATCATCACGTGCAAGAAGGCCCGACCGCCTGCTGTTGGTGGCGGCTGAGTCACCACCTTGTGGCACAAAAGATTCCCCGCTGATAACGGCGGGATATTTTCTTTGACCCTCGCACCAAACCGTGACTCACGCGCCCATTCTTTGATAGATTAGCGAATTGCTCATCCTACAGCTTCATACGATCAACCCCTTCTTTCATTCTATATTTCTATCGCTTCAAACGTCGAAAATCCGCCCACCATGGCCGACGCCCTCGCCGAAAGCACGGCGAAGCTCGTCCTTGACGAGGAGACCGGCGAGATGGTCTCCAAGAACGAGCTGAAGAAGCGGACCCAGAAACGCGCTAAAAAGGCCGCCGCGGCGGCCGCCAAAGCGAACCAGAAGCCTGCGGCCCCGAAGCCCAAGACCGAACAGGCGAAGCCCGTCGAGGAGACCCCGCTTGACCCGGATGCCATGTTCAAGCAGGGCTTCCTCGCCAATGTCTTCCGCGAACGTCCCATGAAGCCGGTCGTCACGCGATTCCCGCCGGAGCCGAATGGATATTTGCATCTGGGGCACTGCAAGGCGATTGCAGTCAACTTTGGGTTTGCGCGATACCACGGGGGAGAGACGGTGCGTATGGTAGGATGTTTTGGAGATGGGGCTTGCTGACTAGGGTAGATTCTTCGGTTTGACGATACGAACCCCGAAGCGGAGGAGGAGAAGTACTTTGTGGCTATCGAGGAGATTATTCAGTGGCTTGGTATGTAGGGCGCCATCGTTGGTGTGATGCTGCTAACAGTCGTAGGTTTCAAACCTGCCAGGATTACCCACTCAAGCGACCACTTCCAGAAGCTCTACGAGCACGCCGAAAAGCTTATCCAGCTTGAAAAGGCCTACGTTTGCCACTGCAGCGACACAGACCTCAAGCTGCAACGCGGAGGAGAGAACCACGGGCCGAGATACCGATGCAAGGACGCGGAGCAGGATGTTGAGACAAACTTGAAGAAGTTCCGGGATATGAAGGACGGGAAATACGAACCGCAGACGGCGTTCCTGAGGATGCGCCAGGACATTGAGAACCCCAATCCTCAGATGTGGGTGAGTTTGCATTCGAGCCCGCGGGGAAATTCAAGCTAATTCGTGAAGGACCTTGCGGCCTACCGCGTCTTGAAAAAGGAGCATCACAAGGCCCCTGGCTGGGTTATCTTCCCAACATACGACTTTGCCCACTGTCTCTGCGATAGCTTCGAAGGCATCACACACAGTCTTTGCACAACCGAGTTCGTTTTGTCCCGGGAGAGCTACGAATGGCTCAACTCAACACTCGGCGTTTATGAGCCGATGCAGCGAGAATATGGTAAGCTCATCACATGCTATCAATTAGACGACGCTAATTTTCAGGCCGCTTGAACGTCAGTGGAACGATTATGAGCAAACGCGGGCTCAAGAAGCTCGTTGATGCAGGCCACGTCAGAGCCTGGGATGATCCCCGCCTGTACACTGTGATTGCCCTTCGCCGCCGTGGTGTACCACCCGAGGCCATTTTGTCGTTCGTCAATGAGCTTGGAGTCACCACTGCGAACTCTGTCATCAACATCGCTCGCTTCGAACAGAGTATCCGCACTTACCTTGAGACACGGGTACCCCGACTCATGCTTGTTCTTGACCCGATCCCCGTTGTGATCGAGGATTATGAGACCCTCACTCCTGAACATCTCGATCTTGACATTCCTTTCTCTCCCAAAGACACCTCCATGGGATCGCACACTATTCGCTACACCAAGACCGTGTATATCGACCGCTCTGATTTCCGTGAGGAGGACAGCAAGGGTTATTTCCGCCTTGCGCCTGGCAAGAACGTCGGTCTGTACAAGTCGCCATTCCCCATCAAGGCCACTACCTACTCGAAGGATGCGGATGGAAAGGTCACGGAAGTGCGCGCTGTCCTGGATCGCGACGGACCAAAGCCCAAGACGTATATCCACTGGGTGGCAGAAGACGCGCGCAAGGTGGAAGTTCGTGTCCACGACCCTCTCTTCAAATCGGCAGAGCCTGCCAGCGCCGAGGGCGGTTTCCTAGCCGACATCAATCCCAACAGCGAGACCATTTACACAAACGCCTTGATCGAGTCCGGATTTGACGAGGTGCGGCGGCGCGCCCCCTGGCCCGAGGCCGCTGGTGAGCACAGCGAAGACAGACCCCGCCCTGAGACCGTTCGTTTCCAGGCGATGCGGGTGGGATACTTTGCGATGGATTCCGACTCCACGGATGATCATGTGGTGCTGAACCGGATCGTATCGCTCAAGCAGGACACTGGAAAGGCGTGAGCCGAGCCCTGAGCCTGATAGCTGGGCGATCCGGCGAGCTCTGAGAGACGACGAGACGAAGAGAGGATGGCGTACAAATATCTGTTGAGCACGTGGGCGCAAGTGATGAATAGAGAATCTGTTGATATTTAATTGGCCGTTAGCGTCTGAATTGCAGCTCTTAAGCAGGACCAAGTCCGAGCAAGGCTATCCACAATATATTGCACTTCTTCACAACCTGGTGCTGTGGCCGGTGAGTCGTCGGGGCATTTCCTGACCGGGGCTGGGCGCAGTCTTGGCGTTGCAACGTGGGTATCACCCGCCAATCTCAGTGGCTGCCGCCCCTCGTAGCTCAGGTACTCCCGCCTGATAACATTCAACTATCAGGGGCTGACCATCGCCTCGATCACAGGATTCACATCTCCCCGCGCCTATAAAGCCCGCCTCTCGTCGCATGTAATACTCCGGACCCAGCCGTCAAAATGAGGTCCCTCGCGTCTCTTTCTGCCCTATCCTGGGTCCTGCCCTCTGCAGTAGCGGCAGTGACAATCGCTGAAATCAACGGAAACACGTACCTTTCCCCGCTAAAGGGCGAGAGCGTTTCCGGCGTCGAAGGCCTGGTCACGGCCATTGGCGAGAACGGCTTCTTCATCCGTTCGACCACTCCAGACTCCGACGATGCTACCTCGGAGTCCATCTACGTCTACGGAAGCAGTTCCGTCTCCAAGGTCACTGTCGGAGACATCATCACGCTCAGCGGAAAGGTCTCGGAGTACCGGTCTCAGGACACATACCTCCACCTGACAGAGATCACCTCCCCGTCTAGCATTGTTGTCGAGAGCAGCGGCAACGAGGTGACCCCCGTCGTGATTGGCAAGGACCGCTCTCCCCCGACAGAGGTGTACTCTGCTCTCGACACTGGTGACATTTATGCGCTTCCAAACAACGTCAGCCGTATCTCCGAGGAGAACCCCGTCCTGAAGCCCGATGCCAATGGTCTCGACTTTTGGGAGAGTCTCAGCGGTGAGCTCGTCTCGTTGACTGACTTGACCATCATCACCAAGCCGAACCAGTACGGCGATGTCTTTGTTCGAGGCAACTGGGCTGTTTCAGGCCTGAATGAGCACGGTGGTCTGACCATGACTGCCAAGGGTATGTTTTCTTAGATCCTGAGACTGAAACTATACTAATAACTCCAGACTCCAACCCTGAAGCCATCAAAATCGGCACACCGCTCGATGGCACACGCAACCGCGACGACTCGAAAGTCGGCGACACCGTCGAGGACGTCACCGGCGTCGTGCAATGGGTCTTTGGCCAGTACATGGTCCTCCCCACCACAGCCCTCAAGGTAACAGCCTCAAACGACACCGCCGCGCCCGCCTCCACCCTTGTCGGTGACGGCACCTGCAGATCGCTCAGCATCGGCTCGTACAACGTCGAGAACCTCACCCCCAACGCCTCGAACATCGAGGGAATCGCGAACCACATCGCAAACTACCTCAACGGGCCGGCCCTCGTCGCCCTCCAGGAAATCCAGGACAACTCCGGCGCAACTGACGACGGCGTCGTCTCTGCCAATGTGACCTTATCCACACTTGCAAACCTCATCGCCGCAGCCGGCGGACCAGACTACGAGTTCACCGAAATCGTCCCCGTCAACAACGCGGACGGCGGCCAGCCCGGCGGCAACATCCGCGTCGCATACCTCTACGATCCCAGCATCATCCGCCTCCGCAACGAAAACGCCGGATCCTCCACAGACGCAAACGAGGTCCTTGCGGGTGCTGAGCTGAAATATAACCCGGGCCTTATCGACCCCTCGAACAGCGCGTGGGAGGCGTCGCGGAAGCCCCTCGCAGCATCCTGGGAAACCCTGGACGGGAAGAACAAGTTCTTCACGGTGAACGTCCACCTCTCGAGTAAAGGCGGCGGCACATCCCTCCAGGGCGACGTCCGACCCCCCGTAAACGGCGCCGTCGACCAGCGCATCGCACAAGCCGAGGTCATCGCATCGTTCATCGCCGGCATCCTAGAGAAAGACCCGAAAGCGAAGATCCTCGCAACAGGCGACTTCAACGAATTCGCCTTCGTCGAGCCGCTCACGACCTTTGTTGAGAAATCGGGCCTCGTCGACCTGGACGAAGTCGTGGGAATCCCCGAGACGGAACGCTACACGTACATCTATGACTCGAACCACCAGCAGCTCGACCACATGTTTGTCTCTGAGGCGCTGGCCAAGGGCGCCAAGATGGAACATGTCCATGTCAACACGTGGTTGAACTATGATGATGCGAGCAGTGACCATGATCCGTCTGTTGCGGTGTTTAATGTTTGTGAGAAGAAGTCGACTTGCAAGCCCAAGCACTAATATTGAGTTGGTTGATGTGAAAGGAGGAGAGGAGAGGAGAGTGTTTGGTTTCGGTGGTCGGTGATTATTACTGTATATATTTCGCATTCGCATCATCTTCGCAAAAGAGTGGATTATTCTAAGGATAATCAAATCAAATCAAGCATCTACTCGAGGCAGAGAACGAGACCAGATCTAGCGCACTTTATCCCCTTTACAAAGCCAACCCATCCCAGCTATACACAAGTTCCGCATCATCTTTGGACGCGACCTCAACGCCCAAAACATGGAAGTGAAGTGCAAATAAGCTCGCGCTGGAAGTCGAAATAAACTCACAACCACCTCACGCTGTCCAACAGACAAACAAAACGCAGTCGAAACCCAAACCCAACATCAGCGATAACTAAGCGCGCGGCAGAGCGCAGCGGCAGACAGATACAAAACTTACAGGAATCGGAATACCGTTGTGACACAGCAGGAAGAAAATAGAATAAATAAAAATCGGAAGGGGAATAAAAAATGATTGGATTTTTTCTTGTACGACAGCAAACAAACCTTGATTCTGCCGGTGTGGTTCGGATTGGAAACTCGGTTTCGACTGCATGGTGGATCAGCGCCGCTGTCGGCGTGTTCGAAATTGAAAGTCGCCTGCATTACCCGCCTGCAGACGATTTCGAAACTGGAAGTCGACTGCATATGTGCTGAGATGGGGTACTGCATGCATTTGCATTTGCATCTGCGGTGGTATGGAATAAAATGAAATAAAATAGCCACGCGGGCAGCGGCAGGATGCATGACACTTGAGGAATCAGCTGGCAGCAGTGTGACTAAAATACACACAGCTTACATGCTAGCCCAAATGCTTATTTCGACCGTCAAGTTTACCCCTCGCGTCGGCCCCGCCGTCTCACCCCACCGCAATCTCACTCACTGACCTTCCCCTCACCACACCACACCACAACACCACAACAACAACAACCCGCACTCCCCCAGAACCAATCCACCAACAATGTCCAAACCCATAATAGCGGCCTTCCACGGCGGCGGCTCCAACGCCTCCATATATGAAATCCAGTGCTCGTTCCTAACCAGCCTGCTCTCCGACACATTCCGCCTCGAGTTCTTCGACGGGCCATTTGAGCGCTCTGCGGGCCCGGGTGTCCTGCCCGCATTCGACGGGTACGCGCCGTACAAATCGTGGTTCCACCCTGAGACCAACGCGGGCGATGGGAGTGGGTTTGATAACAAGGGGAGCGATGGTGTGGCGAGGGTTTGGAGGCTTATGCAGGAGAGGGTTCCGGGTGGGAATTGGGTGGGCGTTATTGGGTTTAGTCAGGGGAGTAGAGTTGTTGGGGGGTTGTTGTTGGATCAGCAGAGGAGAGAGACAGCGGGGGAGGGGGTTCCGTGGGGGATTAAGCTGAAGTTTGGCGTTTGTTGTATGGGGGGTGGGGCGCCGATGGAGGGGGAGATTGGGTTCAGTATGTTTCCCTTTCTCTGCTTCTCTTCCTCGTCATTCTGTGTTCCCGGTTCCTCGCGGTTATTTGGTGGTGTATTACGCTGACTGCGGCAGAAATGGAAAAGCCAGACACAGTCATCCGGATCCCGACGCTGCATCTCCACGGACTGAAAGACGAGTTCCTGCCGCTGGGACGCGAACAGCTGGCCAACTACTACGACGCCGAGAGCGCCACGCTGTACGAGATCAACTACCACCATGCGATGCCGTGGGTCAAGGCCGAGTCGGAGGAGTTGGCGAGGCGGATTAAGGAGTTATATAACAAGACGAAGTAGGGGATCAAGCAGAGTGGATAGAGAATGAAAAGAGGAGGGTAGACGTATAGAAGGCCGTTCCAAGTGATAATAGAGGGTTTATCGTTTCGATGGCATGGCTGCAGCAGGACATCAAAGGATGCTCAACGCTCTGTGGGGAGACGGAGCTGGTAAAACGACAACGTCGTTGACGACCTGCACCTTCCCATCAATTAGGTCTCTCCTGGAGTACTTCAACGCCGTTCGCTTGTCGCCTTCGGCCGTTGTCCAGGGTACCAATTGTAGAGAAAAAATCCGCCGACTCTCCTCTGGGACAATCCCCGGGCGAGCGATCACACTGGTGAATGACAGTTCTTCGTCCGAGCAATCTCTTCCACCTTCCTCAACAGCGACAATCGCCGCAAGAAAGTCCGACGCCGATTGCGAAAAGTACATGCCCTGGACGTGCGGTGCCTGACGTAACAAGCGTAATGCCCGACGACGCAGAGACGGTGTCCGGCATTTGAGGGCCGTGATGAATAACGGAGTGCCGCTGCCCATGTCAAAGGTGAATGGTGGCTGCTGGCCGGTTTCGCGGGCTGTCGCGGCGAGGGCTGTCGGGGCGCGCGATATTATATCCGCAAAGTCGGCTTCGTGGGCGTCGTAGCTGGTTTCCGTAGCGGAAAACGCAGTTCGGGTGAGAATGAGCATGCTCTTGTATGTCATCTGGAGTGTTGCTATCACCCCATGGTGCTCTGCTATAGTTGGCGAAGACGATTTGCTGACCTCGGGCATTTCGCAGAATAGCCGGTACCACGCTAGAAGATTTCCTTCTAATGTATCTCGACGGTGCTGCAAAGGACGAGGTATGTGTAGGCTTGCTTCCGGCACTTGGCGCAAAGCTGCACAGTCACAGTCAAACATTTTCCAGTCGGCGACTAGCTTGTGCAGTGCCGTCCGGGCGTCGGAAAGGGACGTAAAAGCATCACCTGAAGTATCGATGTATTGGCGATCGAGGACCGGTTCAACACCATTGATGACAACAGCTGAAGTTGCAACGCGGAGGAAAACAGGTAGGATTGCTTTTCGAATCCGGGATATAGAAGCAGATCCGGCCGATGACAGCAACTGTACCCCACGATGGTACAATGACAGGGCAGCTTTGACGTTGCCTTGGAGGATCTCAATACACAAAAAGAGCACGCAGGTAACTAGTGCCATAGTGTAGTCGGCCAAGCCTTGATCGATTTGATGTTGGATCTTGCGCAGTGATCGCGAGTACCAGGTCAGAGCTTCTCGATGGCTCCGCGATCGAGGTGATGGTAAACGATCGGTTTCGTCGATCTGATACGTCGCCCGCGACCCCGGGTGTAGAGGATGTTCGTACAAGGTGCTCAGAGCGACAATAGCATCCCATACCGCCGGCTCAGATCTGCAGATTTGCAGGACGGTGCCGCGCCAGAAATCCAGATCCAGCGCATCGGAGAGAGACGGCGCAGCGGAGAAATAGTAGTACTCAAAAGCACGCCGCTCCCTGGACTCAGCCGAACTTGTCGGCAGGGCTCGAGCCACAGCGGACTGCGCTGTTGTGGCGGTATTTGTGTAGTCGCATCGTCGCCCCGTGCTGCTACAACGGACACAGGATGGCTTCTCCTCCCCGCATTTCACGCGTCGGACCCTGGCACGTCAGCGTTGCACAGCCTAATCGATTAAAGCACCTACTTGCACGTTTTGCAGCCTGTTCTCGATTTGATTCGATCAATGCGACCTGGCGGATATAGTCCGGACATTTGAAGGCGGTCTTATCGCAGGTGTACTAGCATCACCGATTGGTACTGGATTGCGTGGACATTCGCGAGACTGTAGAACGGCCGCCAGAGAGGGTCATAACGGATCGCTCAAGGCTGGTCAAAAGGAATTCGCTGGCAGTCGGGTTGTAACCTTTTTGAGGCAGTCGGAGCAATTGGGATTTGCTTCCTCCTATCACAAACCTAAATGAACGCGTCCCACTTGATCTGGCATGAGGTCGACTGTGAGGTGGATAAACGAGGAATCTCGGTCCGGGTCAGCCGAGACTAAGGAGACCAAGGTCACATGATCGCTTGGACCCCATTGGCTCGCTGCTGCCTTGAATAGCACAAGTTTTGCAAGCTGGAATCATCTCTTCCAAAGCCTCGGACATCTCTCTGCAACAGTCAACACATCCATTCTCCCACGCTGGCAGGATCTACAAACACCACATAGCTCGAATCCCCGCCTAGCATCCGTCTCACGGAGTCTCGGGGAAAAGGACAAGCTCTTTGGCTACGTATGCGGACAAGCACTGCAGAGCGGCTGGAGCCACGAGTTGCAGTCCTGGACAGAGCAGATCCGGCAATTCGAGAGACTACTTGTCTTTCGGCTTTGGGTGTCTAGAGACCGAGTTTTGGCTGATTCATTCCTTGTTTTGATACACTTCAAAACCTCTGAAAGCTACGCATTTTCTAAGGCGAGATGGCATGTTCAAAATGGAAGAAGACATTCTTCATGTTGTTGAAAGTTGCCCGCTTACAGAAACTAAGCAGTAACAAATTGAACCTTTCAGCGGCCTCATTTCGGATATTCTCCACCATCTACCCAGCCTGAGCGCTATTGAATCAACCTGAGAGGATCCCAGGAGGGATTGCAGTCGTAGGAAAGCTTCGACCCAACCATACCCTCGACTCACGTTTCTTCGGAGGAATGCTTGCCTGTGGCTACTGCTCACGCAGCTGAGACAAATCAAGCCCCTGCGACGATTGAACGCCGTGCGTTTCGGTACCATTACTTTTCCACGGTAGGGCTTCTGATGGCAGACAAAATGACAGACTATTAGAGTGAATCCCGCAGAACTTACTCTGTCCTTTGCCAGGAGAAGCTTGCTGGATACCAAACACTGTCCCATAATGGGCCGAACTCATGGAAGGCACCAAATGGAGGAAATCGCCGTCGCTGGAATCATGTTAGTGCCAGATCCCAGACCCAGTCCAACAGAATGAAGAGTTTTGCCTGGAAACGGCCCGTCAACCTGCTGTGCAACGCTTCAGCATCGCAGACACGAAGTCGAGGTTTCACGACTACCAAGTATATGCGGCAACGCAATCAGAAGATCGAGGCTATCAGGTGGCTAATTGTGCCTTTCGGAGCAATTTACTAGCATGGTGATTCCGGTTGCCTGGGCGGGTTGGGGGGTTCAGACTTTCGCTATTTGCGGCGCGTGCAAAGCGACTGGGTGCGGTAGGAAAGCAAAAAAACACTTCTCTATCTTCGCAGCGAATTCCATGCGCCTGGTCTAATCTACAATACATTGTTCGACCGAAGATACCAGTTACGAGTCTCTTGACGCCGTGAGTCGCTGAACTCGTACTCCACATGTTCCCCCTCTGAGCATTTCGGTTCCCGCCATGTACGGGTACGATCGAGTCAGCCTCTCGGTTGATATACGTGATATCTTCAAGGCTTGTCCTCCACTATTGACCCGACCGTTCAAGAGACCAGTTGGGCATACTTGCTGTCTACCAACTTGTGGACCATTCTCAACGATGGATATGGAGCCGAGAATCCGGCTTAGCCTGCCTTAATCCAAATAGTCTCCGAGAAGACCAGCACTAAAAGCGCCCCAACACCAGGGCACAATGATGATTCGCCCTTGCGCGCAGGCTAATCTCCCACCGCACCTTGTGCCTGATCAACCGAGCCTGTCGGGGTTCTTGGTCCCGGGGTTCGCTTGCACTAACTACCTTGGACACAAATCGTGCATCGGTTAATGTCGAGGACAGTTTCCATTGGCGCGCATGAGCCTCTCACAGGCACATTCGCCGCACGACACCCTTATTTAGAACTTTGGGTCTCTAGTCGGCGTTTTGATGGGACCGTAGCACTCGGCCTCACTTCGTTCCGACCTCACTAGTTCCCCTGCGAGGGTACTTAAATCAGACCCCGACCCTCGCGCACCGGAGTCAACCTCTCAGATTCTGCGACTTGGAGCCCCGACGTTCGTTAGTTTTACCTTTCCAGCATGAGGACCACCAACTCCGTATTCACTCTTTTCCTCGTTGCGTCCGCAACTGCAGGCGCCAATGCACAATCATGCGACTACAGCAAGGAATCAAACTGTATCAACCCGCAAACGAACGGCACAAAGACCTTCGAATTCGAGCCCCTCTTCCCATCGCAGGCAAGCCTCGTCTACGCCGTCGACTCCCTCAGCTCCGACGAACTGCAATACAGCACAATCGAGGACGCAACCGAAGCCCAACGCATCGCCTTTTGGGTCCAATACCCCGAAGTCCACGTCGACAATGAGGACCTAGTGATCTCGCAAGTAGGGATGCTCTTCAGTAACGCGTCGCAGACCGTCAAGGGGGATAATGGCGGCTGCGACGGGATTATCGGGTCGGAGTGTGCGGACAATCTCAAGGATGTGCTCAAGTGGGGGATCCTGAGACATCTCGCCGAGGGTCAGAATGCGTCGCTGTACCAGACCCTTGATGATCTGTATGCGAAGCCATTGACGAATCTTTCCTGCCCCGGTGATCTCTTCGATGACTCCCCTCTTTATCCGACTGTCGCAGGGAACGGAAGTTACGGGCGTGGTGCGTCTCCCTCTCTAACACCCTCATCCACCCCTACGCGTACTCCTACCGCTACCAACAAGCCATACTAACACACTGGCAGCCCTCGCAATTGAAGCAACCTTCAACAACACCCTCGGCTGGATGACACCCGAGCTCCTCCCGACTGGAAACGCCACATCCACCTACTCAGCCCCGATCGACCGCGCCCGCAGCTATAGCGCGCAACTCGACAAGATCGGCGTGGGCATTCTCGCGCGCGTCCCTGTTTACCTGGAGCCTGTGCTGAACTGGCAGACGATGGAGTACGAGGGGGAGAAGAATGTCACATTTGAGGAGATTGATGTCGAGTTTGTTTGTCTTTCGGCGGGGGATGCAGGCGACAGTGAGAGTCAGGATGAGAGCCAGAGTCAGAGTGGCGATGATGAGAGTGGGAGTGGAGGTGCAGGTGCTGAAGATGATGATGATGAAAACTCCGCGGCGAGGGTGTCGGGCTTCGTCTTGCCGATTGTTGTTGCGGGCCTTGCGGTGGTTTCTGGGTTGTTCTAAGCGCGAACAAGGGGTGAGACCGAGCAAGCAATTGGACCTGGTTCAAGCTGCTGGCTCGCCATCCAATTGATCCCTCTCTTATAAGCAAGGTATCTACCTGCCTCTACACTGTAACCTCAATAATGGTCACAGAGTCACCCTCTCTGGTCCTTAGGACGGCTCTCGGCATTGAATAGCCATACAATCCAGCCGAAGAGAGTCTGGCACGTACTACCGCCTGGCCTTCTTGCGTTTCCCCCTCTCAAAACAACATCGCAGCAACTAATCCAAAAAAAATCAAAGCTGCCTGCTCCACGATCCGAAAACATAAGAGCCTTGCCCCTCTGCTTTGTTTCGTACCACTTATTTAGCAGACAGAGGAATCGACCCGTCAGTCACCACACTAGGCGTCCTGCGTGCCTGCCAGAAATAATGTTGCCCGACGTGTAACGGGGCCAATGGGGACGTGAACATCCAGTATCGCTGATAACTATCTATCGCCATTCTACTGCGCCTCGCAACCGCGCGAGAATGATGCGCGGTGGATATGGAGTTTGAGATGTCTACAGATGTTCCCTCGAAGGGCAATTCCAAGTTATGGGGTGCATTTGAGGATGTCCCTGCTCCCAGCCGGGCGAGTTTTTGTTCCTGGCGTTGTGATTACTATCATGATGGGGTTGTGAGTGGCTACGCTGAGTGAGAAAGGATTTACGCAGCGAGCTATCGTGGTCTTCGTGGTCCGGAGACCAGGCGGTAGAGTGCTGCGTCAGACCTGAATACTGGGATTGGACAAGCTACTGGGAACTATCTGGCCGGGCATGCCGATGGTTGATGGGAGCTGAGTGGAGAGTAGTTGAATAATGGGATGCCAAAGAGGTAGTAGCGTAGGGCAAAGGATCAAGAGATGGAGGATGGGAATATAATCAGGCCGGAGACCCAATTTGCACCACCCTCCCTCCGCCTGAGAAATCGCATTCCAATTGGAAAAGTCAGTATTACCTCACATCCCCACGTCTGCCGTCCACAGCTCGTGATCTAATCCGCCATCAGCTCCGTAGGCCTCCTCACCATAAACTATCAGGCCATTAGAGCAAGACCAACCACTATCACACTAAAAACAACCAGATACCCTCTCGGTTGAACATAAAAGGAGGAAAGCATACCGTATACTCACACCCCCCCTCCCCGCCAAACCGCGCCGCATCAAACCGCTCCCCCCTAACAACCTCAAACCCAACCCGCTCATAAACCCTCCTCTCCTCCTCCGTCGCCTCAAGATATACAAGAAAGTTCAACCTCTCCGCCTCTGCAATCCCCCACTCCAACAAGCGCGTCGCAACACCCCGTCGCCGAAAATCCGGATGCACAAAAACCGTCTCGAGCTCGACGCGCCGGGACAGCTTGACGACAGGGAATGTCTTCCCCACTCGCCCATAGACCCCGCGAACGGGGACATCGACCCGGAGGACATCCCTCTTCCCCTCCGTAACCATCGTGTAGAAGCCCCGGACTGCGTCGCGGTTCATCTCTGGGATCGAGGCCGCGACGATATCAGCCACTGCGTCGGCGACGGATTGAGTGACTTCTTCATCGTCCGTGTGGATCGTCCAGTGGGCAACCCCGATTATTTCTCCCGTCGCGGCGTCGGTTGCTTTGAAGAGGGTGGGCTGTGGGGAGATATTGTTGAGCCGGGCGATTCGGGATTTCGTGCGTTGGGCGGAGGAGGTCGCTGAGGGTGGGTAACTGTTCTTTTTGAAGAGGAGGGTGCCGAGGGGTGCAAAGCAGGTGTCTGCTAGAGTGAATGAGATGGTGTACTCGGTGGGTTCGAGGGGGGTGATCGTGTACGAGAAGGGGAGGGCCGTGTCTGGAGGGGGCGTCGCTGGGGATTGCATTTTGGCGGGTGGAGGTTGAGCAGAGGGGACTGGTGAGGTGGATAAGAATAGAATAAGGATAGAATAAGAATGAGATTCCTCGAAAGAGGTAGTGAGCGGTGGTGAGAAACAGGAGGTCATCGAGTGTAATCGAAAAAATGGGGAGTTGGCCGAGGGTCTTTGGTGCAACCGCATATGGAAGGTGCTGGACTCGGCCATATGGGCGTCAGGTGGCTCTATAATAATACCAACAGGCTGTTTCCTTAGACATTCCGCTGGGAAATTGACATATTTAGGTATCTTCTAATCAAACACTTAATGAGCTTAGACGAAAGTATACACCCAAGCGCGTGATGCTTGGCCAAGTCAGATAATATATCATTGGGGACAGTCAACCCTAACACACTATCGCTTTTACTCTAGATCCAGACATAGGTTGCCAAGTTCACCATGGGAGGAAATAGTAACAGAATGCCATAAATAGTGATTTGGACCCAGCTCAGAAGCGGTAACAGTCCCAAACCACCAAAGTCCAATTCGGGGTACAAAATACGGACAGCCGGGGCTCGTACTTGATACTGCTCAAACGGTGCCCTACTAGTACTACCCTGCTTTATATACCCAGAAACAATGGCTGCAATGTGTAGAGGCAGATGGTGTACGAAATCCACAATTCAAACTAGAACTGTCGAATAGCCACAAAGTGCGCAACGCGAACGACATCCGAATCCTTTGGTGTACCTAGGGATTGATTCACTTTGAGTTCTAATGCGTAGACACAAGGATTCGTGAAGCTCGCGAAGACTGAGAACCAAGAGTCCTTGGGCCGGCGAGGTCTGCTAGGAGTAGTCTTATCTATAAGAAATTCGACACTTGTGTCCTCAATTAGACCTGAATATAAAATAATCGAGTTTACATATGGCCTCGATGGGCAGGATATATGATAAACTCTTAAGGAGACCTACTATCATGTATTTGGTATATTGCGGATATGTATTCAAGTATACCCTTGGACCACTCTATTCCTTCGAGCTATAAAATCACGTAACAGTCTCCACCTGCTCAACCCCCAACCCCTCAACCTTCCTGCCAACCTCCGTCTGCTGTGCATGCTGCCCAGGGATGACCGTGCGTCCACCCTTTGACGTAAACACACCACCCGTGAACCCGCGCTTCGCAAAGAGGAGCGGAATATCCTCAAGCTCGAGGCCCTTGGTCTCGGGGTAGAAGAAGTAGACCATGGGGATGAAGACGGCGTTGAGCACGGCGAATATTATGAACGTGCGCCAGCCGATGTTGTCTATGATTTGTCAGTTCTGTTATCGGAGCAGGATGGAGAGAGGTGAAACAAAGCATACCAAAAGCGATGGGTGTGATTTTCACCACGGCAAAGACAGCCATCCAGTTCCAGCCCGAGGCAATGGCCTGCATGCGAGTGCGAGTCCGCGTCGTCGAGATCTCACTCGGGTAGAACCATGGGACGGGAAGCCATCCAGTCCCATAGAACAGCTGGAAGATGAATATGAACGCTGTGGCACCGTATGCTGCGTTTGTATTTTCAAGCGAGAGCAAGATCGAGACCATGACGAAGCAAAAGCACAGCCCGATCGAGCAGATCATAAGCAATGTCCGCCGCCCGAAACGGTCCATGAGCAGGACGGGGATCGCAGACCCAACCAGATAAGTGCACTGAATAGCCCCGCCAAGGATCATAGCGAGATTGCGACCCATTCCCATCGTCGTCTGGAACATCACAGGACCGTAGTAATTGATCATGTTGGATCCAGTGAACTGCTGGCCTAGTTCGACGGAGATGATGATAAGCAGACGACGGAAGTTCTGCTCATCGCCCCAGGTAAAGAGTTCCTTGAAGCGGAAGGGCCCGCCTTTGTGTTCTTCTTCGACTCCGACCTGGATGTCGAGGACTGTGCGAATGACCTCGGGGTCGTTACTGGGTTTATTCTCGATGGCACCGACGACGGCGCGGGCTTCTTCGTGCCGGTCGTGCTGCACAAGCCAGCGAGGGGTTTCGGGGAGGCCGATGACTTGCAGGACGAGGAGGATGGCAAAGACGGCTTGGAAGGCGAGAGGAAAGCGCCATTGGAAGGAAGATTCTGTGAAGCTCGTTCCGTAATCCATCCTGCTGTTGTTAGGACTGTCTTCGAGGAGGAGGGGAGGGCATACCAATAAGCAATAACGACACCAAGGATAGTAAACGTCCCCTGGAGTGTAAGGAGTGCACCTCGATATCTAGACGGCGCACACTCGGACTGATAAACGGGCGCAGTCGACGAGTTCATTCCGTTCCCAATGCCAGTGACAATTCTCCCAACAATGAGCTGGGCAACAGTCTCGGACGTCGTCAGAATAATAGCACCGACAATCATGATTCCTCCTCCGTTGATGAGCATTGTCCGTCGACCAAACCGCTCACCGACAAAATAACACACAATCGAGCCGATCACACACCCAATATCGTACAGCGCGGTAATGTTCCCCTGCATGTCAGCGTCGGGGTTGTTGAAATCGCGCCCGAATCGGTTCTCAGCACCAATGATACCGGCCATGACGCCCTGATCGAAGCCAAGGAGGAGAAAGGCCTGGCATGAGGCGGCGGCAATAGCGAAGACCAGTGCCTTGCCTCGAAACTCGTGCTTCCAGAGATGCATCTTGGTGGTGGTGAAAAGGCCTCCGGGAATTGATCTGGAGATGGAGCCTGCCAACTCGCGGGAAACGAACCTGGGGATCATAAATCCCCAGACGGTCGCCCTGGATTCCCCCGAGCGAGCCCACAGAGCCTCCCCACCGACGTAGCGGCTGTCGAATGCGTGGGATGTAAGCCGACGATCTTATCGGGATTCGCGCACCGAGTCGGGCGATCATCGCCCCGAAGCATGCGGGGTGTCGCCACTCTGGGGTCGGAGCCACGTTACATCACGTCCAATCTCACTCGGGAAGAATTCTGGATGAATCTCGGCAACTTGATTGATGAGACAGGCGGCTGCACCAGCATCCGGCGCCCTCTGTTTGGTTCGGCTTGTGGGAAGGATCAGTTGGGCGCCTTGTGGCTTGCAGATCCTGGCCACCTTTGTCTCTACTCTTAATCATCGTCATGGTTTCTGACTTGGCTTTTGATTTCGGTGTGTGACCGCGAAGCGAAATGCGATACTCTTGGTGGTTTCTTGGTAGAACGAAGAGCAAGTGCTGACTGGTTATTGACTCGTTGTGCCGGGTTCAAGCTGGAGACAGCCGTTGAAGCCAAATCGCAGAGGAGACCACCCACCCTTAAACACACAGTGGGCGATTGGTTCGTGCCTTGCAAGCCAATCCTCCACGAGATACGGCCAGTACGGGCCACGATAATAGATTTTCAAGGCTCAGGTTCGGTGCACGTTAACCCGACGTAAGTTAGAAGCTGTGAAGTCGATTTCCCGGGCCCTTGTTGCCTTTAGTAGATAAGGTCAGCAATCTGCTTATAGCTGTGCTCAAAAATATCGGCGCTGGACTTTGCCCTACTGAGAAAGAAATCCGTACCTATTTAGAAAGAGAAACGATTGTTCATCGTGCCTGTTTCCGACATTCCCGCCCGTCTTGAGTGGGACAAGCCGAATATCCCCCTTGTGGGGTACCTTGAGAGACATCCATGCATGCTGGAAGAGATGCCTCAGTAGAGGCATTGAGGCTCTGCATCAGCCTCTCTTCCTGTAGAGGTCTCGCCAGCTCCATCTTCGCCAGCCCTCGGCTGAAACCATCGAAACTGTATTGATAAGAGGCGGACTCAGTTTGCAGCTCTGCAAAGGGTCGCATCTGACCTCTCGTTGCTCCGAGACCACGAGGGATGAAGGCGAGAATTTCACACTACCTCGGGGCGGGGGTTAGGCCGCGAAGGTTGCAGACCTTAGCCATCTTGCATAAAAATCGAAGTCGTCAATATCGGGCGGTATAAGCAAAATATCACCTGAGGTTGTGAAAATCGCGTCACATAATTCAAAGGGAGACGCCAACCAACCATGTAACAAAACACACGAATTATACTAGCAGGTCATCGACAACAACAATGAGAACAAAGATAATAACATAGCAGTGGGCTGTGCTGGTGCAACAAAGAGAAACCCAAATACTTCGAAACAAGATTGGCGGCTGCAAGGATCAAAGTGAATGGCCGTACGAACCTGTTACCTAGTGAGCATAGCGTCATCCTCAGTCTTCGAGGTGTGCTGGCACTTGCATCTTCCAAGGCCGTAAAGTCATAATTGGCAGCCTTTTACACTGAAGGATATCCCTTATGTCAATTGTTACACAAGGGCGAAGGATTGGGAAAGACTCATATGGGGATGCTGCATCTGACGCGGCGAAACCAAGATCGATCATGCATATCCAGAGATCCGGATCCCATTGCTCATCAACTCACTGTATGCGTCCACCAACCTTTTCACGCAGTGACTCTCGGGAGAACAGCCAGAGAAGAACATCGTACCTCGTCAAAATGATAAAGATCCTCCTAGCCCGGTAATGCTTATTGATTTGAGTCTGCTGATCTAAGAGACAGAAAGCTGTCGATTGGATTGGGGCGAGATCGGCGAGGAAAGAGCGAAACGCCTAGAAGCACGATCCATGTTCGGTGTTAGACTTGAGCTGAGGACATCGACAGCACACCATGCCTGCAGATCACTAAGCGCTTCAGTGGCGCCGTAATCGAGGTCGAGTGCTCAAGGGAAGGCTGGGTGACGTTATTTGTGAGGGCATAAGCGCCATGTTTGCTTTGTCGGGAGGAAGAGCCCGCATTTGTCCGTCTGACACGTCTCCCCTCAAATGAGCGGGGTAGCTCCTTTTGCTTGTTTTGATGTGCCTTCACATCAGATTGGGAGACAAAAAACAGGTTGTTTGAGCAATGGAAAAGGGTTGCCGGATAGTCAGATGTCATGAACTTAGGTAAAGAGGGTCACCATGAGCTAGCGAAGGGGCGATGGATGACGCGATTCTAGCTCCCGTCGCATGTCATTGGGCTTGTTTGCTTGTTCAATTAGGAACCACAACGATGGGTCCACATGCTCGTGCCTCAGAAGCGTATCGATCCTGCAGAACTACGATCAATCCGTGCAGATCTGTCGACATCTCATTACGAAATGGCAAACAAACTGCAGCACGGAGCGTCTCGGAAATATCTCTTTGCAATAGACCTCAGCTAGCCACATCAATGTCTTTGCAGCAGATGACGCACTGGACGGCGCTTTGACTGGCGCTCTCTGACGAAATGTGATGAAACTTGCAGAGTCCATCAATGAATTGTCCAGTGAGTGAGCGCCTCACGCTCTGGGCCCAGGCTGAGCTCTGCCAGGTGCGTAGGGATCACCATTGGCAAGAGACGCCTGGGTATTGCACGATATTGCACGATATTGCGCAAGGAATGATTCGTGAGAGACGAGGGTCGACCCAGCTCCCTCATCTATAAGAACCCCCATCTCGCCCTCCCAATCTGCGATACCAACAACATCCCCAATCCCATCACATTTCTCAAACAACCACCACACCCCCAAGACCAATCCAACTACCCTCAAAATGGTTGATGCAATCTACTACCACCCAGGTGGGAAGCAAACCTATGCCTTTGGCGGCCGGCGCTATGCCCGCATCGACTTTGTCCCCAGCGGCTCCGACGAGAAAATCACCTTTGGCCCTGCTACAATCAGCCAGTACTGGCCCTCGCTGAAGTCCATCGGCTTCGGCAGCGTTGAAGCTGTCCTCCCAGTCCAAGGCAGCGAGGACGAGTCCTACTTCTTCTTCGGCGGCCGCGTCGCCCGCGTCAAAGTCATTCCTTCTACCTCCAGCGATACCGTTGTCGAGGGGCCTTCGGTCATCACCAACAAATGGAAGAGTCTCGGCCAAGCGGGATTCGACACCATTGACGCCGCACTTCCAGTACCCGGCAAGTCGGGCGAGGTGTACTTCTTCCGCGGCATCAACTACGTCCGTGTCAATGTCGACCAGGACAAGATTGTCTATGGTCCCGCTGCACTGGCCAAGGAGTGGCCTGGTTTGACCTCCGCGGGCTTCGATTCCGTCGATGCCGCTTTTGCGCAGCCTGGTAGCTCTGATGTCGCGTACTTTTTCAAAGGCGACCGGTACGTCAAGATCAGAGTGATTGCGTCCGCGCCGGATGAGGTCACGTACGGGCCTAAGCTCATCGCCGATCACTGGAAGACGCTCGACTGGACTTAGATGAACGGATGATCAGGGAGTTGGCCAACGGCGCCGCTCGCGGAGACCGCAAGTGCTCCAGTGCTTGGACAGTCAGTTGATGTATCGTGCTGTTTGTAAATAGCCAGCTTAGTGCTATACGCTCGTTAATGAATTAACTGCCCATGAGTTCACCGTACAATATCCTGTAGAGAGGGGAGCGTGAGATGCGGAGCGGGAACTCCCACCCAAGGGCAGGCGAAACAGCTTTGAATCGCTTGTTGTAGGGACCAGACAAATCTGAGACTGGAAAACAGAATTTGCTGACAGGGAAAGTTCGAAAAATCGCGTCTTATTTCTGCGGAGTAATGATACGGCGTCAAGTGGTCCGAGAGGCTTTGTCGAATTAGGGCTTCGTCTGTGCTGACACCTCAGGCACCAACACCCAGCAAGGATGACCGCATCAACTTCGCGCAGTGTCAATCGCCTTTTCTGCCCTTCAAGTCTTTTTGCAACCAGATGCTCTGACTTTCAGGCCTTCAGCAGATCATCGAAGCGCCACCAGTTCTTCAGGAAACCGCAGCTTCGTCCCAGAGCAAGGCTAGGAGGGCGCGTGTGCGACAGGACAAGCAGTTGAGTATGATTATTATTCGGATATGAGGGAGCTCGGGCTGTAAATAACTCGTATATCGTCAAGATGTCTTGCTGAGGTGGGCGGAGGCCTTATGAAGGCCCACCGATTCCGCGACATAGCGGGAGCTGGCTGCAATGGCCTTCGGAAACGTTATCCAGGGACACAGTTGTGTGTCTCGTCTTGGGTGCCATATCTGAAAAGGTTACATTTAGTAACGTACTTCCAAGAGTGCTTTTGGGACCAGGACACAGAACGGTACTTACCGGCGCAATCGGAGATTGGCCCAGGGCAAGAAGACCTTGTCAATGCCACAGCTGTCCGACAGTATCCTCAACCTCCCAAAGCCCAGCCTGTTTTGCCATGGATTTATCGTGGCCGCGACTTGGGTGACTATCGTACGGATTGGCATTGGATTCACAGGACACGCCTGCGGGTTCAACTGGAACAGGAGCAACATCCTGAAATAAGAGGACTAGTATTGTAGTGACGGTTAGGCACGACGTGTTGTCAAGTGCTAGTTCTCGGGGTTCAAATATTATATACGTTTGATTCCCTAATGCTATATGAGCTGTCGCCGGTGCGGTTCCTGCGTAATTTCGCATCGATGATTGCTGACTTTTCTGCCGAAATTCCGACAAAAGCCACAAGCACCATGGCTCCGTAGTCGAGGATGTTTCTCAGAGTGTGCCACACATGCTCTTCTGTCATCAATGCCTTCCCCGATGTCCTGGCTTCCGCTGTATCGATGCCCATTTGCCCGTCTCGTAGCACGATACCGTTCCCTTTTGGCCAGTGAAGGGAGGCGTGTCAGGCGAGGTTATCCCTGTAGCTCAGAGGATAACGAGAATTGCAAAAAGGCGGGCGATGTATATTATGCTCATAGTTTGGGATCGCATTTCTCTGGCTGCCACAGACGGAGACTGAGTGGAAGGAGGAAACCGGACGGATCGAGCGAGGGAATTTGACGGAGGCCGTTTGACGGTCGAGAGAATCTTGCTCATCTCCTTCGACCGCCGATACTATCAGCATTGTAGATCGAGAAAGTAATAGGGAGGGAAGAGAGAGAGCCAACACTGGAGATTGGTATCTTGCCGAGCCGCGGGCTCAGATCTCGAGTCGCTCCTTCTGAAGACTTTGGCGATGTCTTCTGTCGCTGCAATGTCCGAAAAGCAGGAAATGTTGTTCAAACATATCTTTCCTGGTGTTTGATTCGTCTCTTTGGGCTCCCAAGTGCAATATCCGAACGGAAAGATGAAGCGTGAAGTCTGCTGGTGAAGCTAGAGACTTCCCAATTCGACAAATCGACGGCAAGCGACGCAGAAGCCGAGTCCCTTCCGAGGGTGGATCGTAGAAAGTAAATCAAGAGCCGTAAATGAAAACACGATCGGAAAATGGGTAGTAAGATCAAGTCCGTTCTAGATGCTGGACAGCTGGAATAGCGTTCAGGAAGCTTAGTTCTTGGATTCAAGAAAGGTTGACCATCATAGATTGCGGGGCGCTACGGGCATCAGATCACAGTGGGGCTGGACGTCACTCCAGACTGTCCTGGACCACCGCCAGAGATTCACTCGAGAGCTTGCGAGCCAAGGTCTTTTTCCGGATTGTATTTCCAGCAATTCTACGCGTAGCTCCAAGCGGTTGCAATGTCCACAGGCTGGGGTATAGGACCAGGTTTCCTTTTCTGGCAATCCAAGTAATATTTAGAGATAGAAACCCCTCGACGCTCAGCCTTGCGCAGCTCAAAGCTCTCTGGATGCCTCAAGCACGTTGAGACGAAGTTAGAACGCTCTTCCTTCTACTTGTAAACTGTTAAGTGAAAGGTCTGTCATGCTGGGATTCGATCCTGGGACACAAACATGGTCGAGGCACGCGCCAGCCACGCGCTGCGGTGTCCTGTGGCGAAGACGCGAGGGTGAGTGACGGACAAAACCCAGCTGCAAGAAGTGAATGAGAAATCCTGGGGTGCCTGAGGACCTATAAGGCCGCACTGATTTTCCAGGCTTCCACCCGACACTGATCTAAACTCTCCTCTCCCTCTCCTCTCTCTCCCTCCTACCTCCTCTCTCCAACCACTCGCTTGGCCTCGACTTTTTTACTATCAGATTCAGAGCTACCTCTCATTCATTAAACAATCGTCAGTACGCTCTCTCCCTCCCCTTGCTCTACCATTTGCACACCCACTCTGGCTTCTAGTCGTCACGTCCTATCGCAGAACTAACGATCCATCGCGGCACAGACTGTTGGATTTTTGTACAACACCAGGTCCTCGTGACTCCTCTGCTTGTCTGAGACCTCAACTCACTCGTCGCAGCCTACAGAAACGTTGCTCAACTCACAAACCTTAGCAATGGAGAACGGTGATACTGTGGATATGTCGGCTGGCGAGGCTCCTCGGCTTAGGCCCATCATTCCATTTGTCTACACTAAAAAGCGAGCAGCACTCACAATGAGCGTCGCGATAACCCTGGAGCTCCTCGGGTAACTACCCTCCCAACGCGCCTCTATCAAACTCACTAACTCGGTTCCAGAATACCATACGGGATAGCCTTTGATAAGCATGGCACCACTATGCTTAGTGAACCCATTAGGGAAGGTGACGGCAAATGGGGCGAGGAGACGGTTTTTGGAGCACAGATCGTCGAGTATCTTTTTCAAACGTACGACACCGAGAAGGAGTTCTCTTACGAAAAGGGAAGCTCCAAAGCCGCCATGGTCGCCGATCGGGCAAAGTTTGTGTTTGAGAGTGTTGGCGAGAACGACATGACTATAACCATGCTATGCAAGCTCGAGTACTACTTGCATAACTCTGTCGGTTTCCATGTCGTCGGAAACAAAGTGTATGGGACTCCGTTCCTCCACTCAGCTTGACCAAGGTTGCTAACAGCGCACAGCACACTCGCCGACATTGGTTGGTTTCCGTACATCTACTTGAACTGCATTCCCGCCATAGATTCTGGCATGTTCCCCAATGTCCGCCAATGGTATTTCCAGATGGCCGCAATTAGCGATCTTCGGAAGGGGGTCCTCGGGGCAGGCTGGGACTTTGAGAGTAAGAAATTTAGAGATCTGCTTGCAAGGGGCTTGCTTTATCAAGGGCGACTCTGAGTGGATCGACAGATAAATGGGGGTCTGTGACAACTTGGATACGGAGTTTTGTATAGGGTGCTGGTGGCGGTTGACATTTTCGTGCGATTTGAAGAGACGCGGATGGACCGAGTTTTGTACAGGAGAGAACCTTGGATTGGAGTGTCATTTATGTATCGAGATGAGTTGATGGTATTGCAGCGCCTGTTTGTTCTTGCCCTTGTCGGCGTCCCTGTGCCTAGAAAAGAAATCGAAACTTTCGATGGGTGCAGGTCCTGGTCCGTAAACACATGTGTCCTGATGTCCTTGACTACACTACTCGACGGACAACGGTATTACACCCACTGATAGTCTTTTCAACAACCCCAGTCTGAGGCTGCTTGACCGGAACAACCGAGCCTCTCCTGAGCGAAACTCTTCAGACGTGAGCTATAGGTTCGGCACCCACAGCTGGAATCTCGGTTCTATCGATTTTGCAGACTGATTTCTTTCTCGTCTTCCAAGTTTTCTTTGCAACCGATCGGGTGCAAAGGCTCATCCATCTAGTAAAGCCAGCCCGAAAGCCAAATCTGCCAAATTTGACTCTCAGCCAGATTACAGCTACCGCTGGTCAGTTTCCTCGTAAGCTTCTCACCTTGAGCAAAGCGGAGCTACATGTTCTGTACCTACAGCTGGGCCTCGACGATTTTCAATCTCGCAGAACTGGGCGATCTCTCTCTCTGAGTTTGTTTGCAATGCAAGAAATAGAATGATGTATCCAGTGCTAGTTAAAAATCCAGGTCCGCTGCAAAGGCATATGACAGCCGCCACTGGTTTTCCCACTTGGACCGCCCTGATCAAGCTTTTTCTGGGAAATCTCAGATTTTGAACAACACGGAGCTGCACGTGCCTAGCCAGCAGCGGCTTCCATCCTTCTTGGAGTTTGCTGCTACGGAGGCAAAAAAGTCATTTTCTTGAAGCCAGTCAAAAACTCAAACCTGGCGCAAATCATACCGTAGCCACCAACAGTCTTTCCTTTCGTCTTGGACGCTGCAGTCCTGCGCAGGTCACCCTTTTGTCTCGCATAGTACCCCACCTCGAGCAAAGTAGAGCTGCAGGTAACTGAGGACTGTCGGGAGGGTGCGTCTGATCTCCGCCAATCAAGGTCCTCTCGATTGGCCGTCTTCGCCTCGATCCACCTCGCCCAGCACGTCACGGGTGCCCAGCGACTGCAGGTCCTGTCCTGATCCTATTGGACATGAAGTGTGAAGCCACTGCAGGCTGTCCGTCTACGTGAGTGGGGCGCAAGGGTGATTCACTGAGCTTCCCTCGCCTGATAAAACGACCAGCCTTGCTCTTCCTTTCCTGCCCCTCCGCTCTCTTTCCTTCACGTCCTTCAAAACGCAAACCTCGATACATTCTCATATTCACATCTTAACCTCTCAACATCTTCACACTTCCAGCGTTCTGATTACAGTCGCCTCGCCAGATTCAGCACATAAGAAGCCCTGTTCCTCATCTTTCGATCAAGGTCTTCCTCAACCACCTCCCCGCCCTCAGTGCCCATCCATTACAGCCTGTACTGTCGAAGAAGGTCCCGATTGGCGCCAGCGCGGCCCTGATACTCCAATGGTACAAGTAAGCTTGCAAGAACAGTCTTCCGGACTGATAGCATTGGACTGACAGACCAGCGCCCAATACCGTGTGTGCTGGGACGAGAAAGACGTCGGCGTGGACTCAACCCGCCCTGCACGATCCGCATACCGACGAGACTATAGGTGGTTTCGGCATTGTGCCGCACCTTCTCAAGACGCTAGACACTGAAAAGAAACGGAAGTACGAAGAAGACACACTGGAATCCCAGATAGTGCAGATCCCAATCGACCGGATGATGGAACGCATCCAGGCCGGCGACCCAGTTCGTTTCGCATTCGACCTGGAAACGTATTTGTGCGAGGAACGTTCCTGTCGGTACGTCGGACGTACAACGTAAGTCAGACTCAATTGCATCTCGCTTTGGCACCTTGTGAGACTTGTGGGTTTGCTGTTCCTGACAAGACATGCAGCTCGATTGCCGACTTTCTCTTCTTCCCAGTCTCGTTTAGCATCTTTATTCCCTTTCAGGAAGCCAGAAACTGTCTTTTTAGACGGACTAATCTTTGGTACAGCGCCTGGGCGTGTGACCCCAGCACCCCTCAATGCAATGGCATCGGTTGGATGGCGGAAAGGGGATCCTGCCTATGACGATCTGCTGGAACGAAACGGCTTGTGATGGATTTGGCATCTTCAGGAACAGTCTACGGCTGGGAAATTCTTTGGACGGAGGTGTTTCTGCTTGGGATGGGGCATTGTTGGATAATATTCTGTCTCTCTGTCTTTCTTTTTTTCTTATCGCTTTTGTACGCTTAGGACTACGATTTGGCTGGTTGTATATCAGAGCTGTTTTCTTCTGAGAATTTTTCAATGGCCCTACAAGGCTTCCCAGCTGCAGATTAGACGACTAAGCCTGTAAAGCCTGGTCGAAATCTACCGAATGGGCACCCATCAGTCTGCTTCAAGGCTCCCACTGACTCCCCTGACTCCTTTTGTTTCTCCTTGAGCTACTAGATTATAGCGAAAGACTTGGAGAGTTCTGCAACTTCCAAGATACTAGCAAGATTCAAGCCTCTGTACTTCCGTCAGGCAAGAAGCGATTCTGTTTTGGTGGCCGTCTTCGAATCCACCAGGCAGGAAATCACGAGCTGCAGGGAGTGAATCTGCCCTCAATGTAAAAGTTTCTTGCCTGCAGGGTCCTGGTGACCGTGACCCCCCCTCTCTGGCTTATTTGCACAAGCCCTCTGCCCCGTTTTCCCTTTTCTGTTGTCGTGTGCTTCACCCAGCTCGCCTCTTCTTCTTCTTTTCTCCCACCCACCTCTCTTCCTCCTCTTCTTCTTCTTTGTCTCTCCCCTCCTCAGCAGTCTGCTCCAAGCTTTCATTCTACAACAGTTCACAACGTCGTTCAGCTCAAGTCTCTCTGTCGTTGTGACTAGTTGTAAAGTCTACTGCTCATTGCATCTCCCTGTTTCTCTCCCCCTTCTCCTCTACATTCCCTCTTTTCCTCTTATCCTCAGTCAAGGTCGCTCTTCTATTCCACTTCCCTCTTTGCCTTTTCTCCTTAACAGCCAGGCTCACATTTCAATTCCCTACCTGTTTACAGAGACAGTCAAGTCACGCACCTCTGTTGTTGAGATCAGTCGGGAAGTCCTCCTGCTCGGTCCTCTCATTACCCCTCATCGTCTCGTCGTCTGGATTCCTCCTTTCCTTTCACCACCAGTCGAGTTCACATATCCATTCTACACTGCTTTGCAAGCGACACTCTATTCAAATTTCTGCGTTTCTGAGACCACTTACTGGATACTGCTGCTGATCCGTCTGATTGACACCTACGCTGTCTCCCTGTCTTGCCCTTTTTCTCCCGTCTTTGATCAGATTCACTCTTCCATTTCACCCGATACAATCATCTACAGCTCGAGACCGGCTCTAGTGACTACCGCTGTTGAGCCTGTCTCGTCGTTTGCTACCTTCACATCCTTTCGTGTCTTCTTCATTCACCTCCTCTTGACCGGCTTCACCTTTCGACCCCACCACCACTCGACCACAAGAGTCAATTCATAAAGCGTTGCCAAAGCTGTGCTTAAATACAGCGCATCGCCCAGTCTCATCGTCTGTTCATGCCTCATCACCTCATCTTCAGCACTTGTCACCCTTAGCAAAAATGTCCGTCTTCGGCATCTGGCCCTCCGAGGCTCTCCTCGCAACCCTCAACGAGGAACCGATTCAGGAGAGACGATACACTCTTATCTGCAAGAAGGAGTCTCGCTTGGGAACAGCTGCTGCGATGGCGATGTCCATTCTAGGGTAAGCAACCACATTACAATCCTCCCTCTGAAGAGCACCCCACTGACTACACACCATCCAGCGTCAAATATCGTGTCGATTTCGAACAGACGGACGACGACAAGCCCGCGTTAAACTTGAACGTTCCAAATGACACTGTCATCGTCCACAATGAGGAGATTCTCACCTTTCTGGTCAAGAACCATGACCAGCACCACAAAATCTCCTATGAAGAAGGCAGTCTTATGGCCAGCAAGGTTCAAACTCGCTATGAGCAAGTTAAGCAGGACATTAAAAATCTCGGCGACGACGCAGGCGCATTCTGTGCCCTGAGCTACGGTCTGGTCTGGTCGCGCGAGCAGTGGGTTGTGGGACGCAAGGTGTACGTCTTCCCTTCCACGTTCTAATTCACTAATCATTCCTCTTGGATCACTCCTCGGACTGCTTTAGTTGGCGTTCAGTCCGTGCTCAGGATACGCGCTGACAAGTCTCTATTTACCTAGCACACTCCCCGACCTCGTCTTGCTGCCCTACGTCTACGCTCTGCATCGAAGGCTCAAGGCACCGACCCTCCCACGCGTGGACGATTGGCTCGATAGAATGGTCAAAAAGCCCGCCGTGAGAAATGGTATGGTGAGAGCAGGCTGGGAACTGGGCGGAACCGACGAGGAGTTTGAGATGATGTTCGAGGGTTGGAGTCCTCTTGTGCAGAGGCACGAAGCCGATCAGGGAATGAGGTCTTTGGGTGATCAGTTTTTCGCTGGACACGGCAGGTCGGGATCAAATAACTGAGAGGTTCGATGCGTGCCTGTCGTGAGGTTTAGGTTGGGTGTTTGCCGATGAAGAGCCCGTACGGCAAGCTCGGTGATTGATTGATTGGAAGTGATAGTACGGCTGGCTCGTTGTCTACGTCTGGTGAGAGATGTATTGAACAGCCTGAGAAAGAATAAAGTAATGTCAATGTGATTATTCCACCATCAATTCGCCTTCGTATCTTGTCCTATCCCAGCTCAAAGGAGGTGCGGCATCAGCCAACCTGGGCTAGGAAGCAATTGCACTTTGCCAGCCTCTCTTTCGTGCGAAGACCTTGTCGGGTTGCTTTGCGAGTCTGCCGGAAACTTCATAACAGTCATTGCCTCCTTTCTGAGCTCTCTCGCCTGAACGCTCTGAATCCCTGTATGGTTTCTTGTCGCAAAGGTCCGGCCGTTTCATGACGCACATCCACGCTGTGTTCCTCTGTGTATATCCCACCAAGGTTTTCCATAGTCCCGCTGACTGTGCTGATTGTTCAGGTTTCTTTGACAACCTGCAAGTCTAATCCACTGTCTTATAACTGATTGGATACTCCGGGCGTCCGCTTTTCCTCGTAGGATTCCAAGGACTTGGACTTGGACTCGGCTTGGACGAGCTCGTTTGAGGGTGGTAGTGAGAGGCATGTAAACATTTCCTACTCACCATCCACACGCTCACCGGTCAGCAGTCTGTATTATTTGAAGCAGGACCAAGTAAAGAGGAAAGAACCAAAACCGAATCTAGACACACGCTGTCGCCGAGCACAAAACAGAAAAGAAAGCTCCCCTGTCTGCCTGGATCTTTCCAGCTCTGCCTCACTCGATGTAGGTGGTATCCCGTATGTAGAGTCTACAATGCCCTCGAACTGCTTTATTGAGTCAGAAATGTCTGCGGCCATTGGCGCAAATAGCCTCAAAGGTGCGCTGTTCCCCGGATTGTGAGATCAGAGCCCGGCGCCTTTGATCGCTTCGCTCGGCATCCCGCTCCGCTCCTTGAGCCAGTTGCTCCCAAAGAACCTCGGAACCCTCAAGAGGTGCTGGCTTCACTTTCTTGATAATCAAATTCACTAATCCGGCTGGAGACCTTTCGCTGAGCGAGCGAGGAAGACTCCTTGAAAGCTACTACCTAACCATCCCCAGTTCCATCGACGTTATCGAATCGATCTCAGCTCCACCTCCGCCTCCACACCAAACCCGACTACGTACTGGATCACTATTGCTCCATCTTATTTAGCGCCGAGATCGACTACTCGGCCATCGACTGCCAGCTCTCCAAACCCCACACCCATGGCGCCGGAGCCTCCAACGTGGCGGGGATACCGATTGAGCTGGCGTTTTGAGATAGGGGACAAGCAACAAGCGACTTGTGAGCAGTGTGCTTTAAGGAGCTCGAAAGCGAAGGACCGGGTTTTTGTGGTATCCTGATCCTATCAGCAACATTTGTGGTGACCCAGTCCGCTGTTTATGTCAGGACGACCCGAGCAATCAGTTGGAGAATTGCAAGAGCCGAAATGAAAAGCACCTCCAGTTGCTGCTGCTATGATATGTGTTCGATTCGAACGGAATTGAGCCATCGAGGGCACAATCCGTTGAGATTTTGTCGTGATATGCGCTGGCTGAGCATATCCCACTGGGTCCACCGGTGGTTCGAATACCAGTGCGGCGTCGGCCTGCATGAGCTCTTTTTGTTTGGGGTTCCCAACATCGACTCTGGCAGCATCACCCCATATCCTCCTGGCCAGACGGTTTGGCCACGGAGCTGGTCAGAGCCGGCAAGATGGCTCTGCCTCCAGCTGTGATTGGGACATTGCTTCCAAGAGTCACGGTAGGGGTGCTCAATCCCGACCTATACACCTCTTGTTCTCTTTCTTCTCTTTTTGTTTATTATCCCTTTTCTGTTACAACACGTTTCCAACTGGTGGACGTAAAAGCCACTACTACTGGGTGATTTGCACGCTGTATACAGATCGAAGGCCAGCATCCACTCAGGTCACGACAACGGTGCGATATGGAAAAGGTAGACTCGAGTTCCATTGTTCGGTGCTAATTACATACAGGAGCAAATCGAAGAATCGTTTCAATGACCCACGCACACACACATACCAACTCGACATTGAGTTTTCCCAAACAAAAAGGGAGACAAAAAAACAGGAGTGAACACATGATGACCAATCTGTCCCGAATCCGCGATAAAACAATAACGTTGCTATACCTTTTATTACACCTAATATATCCAACCAGTATCGAATTCGGGTTTGCAGATGCTGCCAATGGTGTGTCTAGCGTGCTGGACTACACTATACCGTCGCTTTTAGCCCTCGGCTTATATTTTCCTGCATCTCGCAACCGTCGTCTAACGCTTAGAATCATTATATACCTACGCCTGGTCAGACCACACCCTCAGGGTGAACCTTCATCAGCAACGTTCAATCCCCTACCTCAATCTACGTCTTGGTAAGCGCCGCACCCGCGGTGTATCAGCTTGGGATCTTTGCGGAGCTGTGCTGGTCAGCGAATTCCCATGCAGCTTATAACTCATAAGCGACGAGATCTGAATTTGTTTAATCGGTGATATCTATGTCGACAGTCCTACGCCGTTAAGTCAGCCCGTTTCATTCTTTGTCCACTCATAATATTGGGTGCATTGCGTACCTTGGGTTTATAGACTAGTAAGCTCCGTACTCGCACCTTCCGAGCCCTCGGATCTGTGTTTCTTCTCTTCTTCTGTTGTTCTTCTTATGTTCCGCGTACTGTGAGGTGGATGTGGTTCGGTCCCGCTTCAAATTGGTAGTGGATGATAAGAGAGTTTGCTATGCGTGGTTGGTGTTTGCGTTGTGCCTTCATGATGTGGCCATAATCTAAGTGTCGTCCGGTGTCGTGTCGTTTGGGTCAGTTCGGTTCGTCATGCTAGGGAGCACGTATCGCCAACGAATCCTCCTAGGAGCTAGAATCAAATCGAACTCTCCAACACTGCTGACCACTCTCGCGCGAGTCGTTAGCCAGCTCCTCGACCATCCCACACAGACATCCCGAAGAAAAAGCGCACCTATCAATCTATGACTTCTATCTCCGCAATTCTTCTCCCCTTCCTCTGACCTCTCACGCCACTTTCGCACCCTCAGCCGCACTCGCAATAGCGGTAAGTGGCGTCGGATTCTCATTCACAAACTCATGATGCGACGAATATGCCTCTGCATCAGCAATGGCGGGAGTCCCCTTGAGCATGCGGCGCAGACGGATGATCTGGTACTCGCGGTGGATCCGCTCGGTGCTGCGCTGGAACTGTTTCTGGATGTGCGAGTGCACGCGCGGGAGCGGGTTTGTGAGAGGCATGGCGGTGGTATGGTTGGTCGTGGGTGGATTTTGGTCGTCGGTGTTATGTGATCCTTTGGTGGTATTCTTTGAGCCTGTGATGGCCGATAACTTGCAGGTCGGGTGAGATGGGGATAATGTCGGTGGTGGTTGTGGTCGTGGTTGGAATGGGTTGTTTTTGGGAATCGTGATGTGGTAGTGGTGGTGAGGGTGGTGGTTGGATTCCAGTTGACTCGGACAAAGGTGAGAGATGGAAGGAATATTGTTATCGTCTGTGACAAGGACGATGAGAGTATCAAATAAAGGTAAGATGGTCAGCGGTAGACAGGTAGAATGATAATATTCCGTTCCGTATGTAAGACAGAGAAGTAGCTCAATACTGTGATTTAGATGGATCAGACACAACTGACAGAGAGACCTGGACAAAAAGAAAAGAGCAAGAGGAATGAAACGACTCAAGAAAAACCTTCCCAAGCGGTCTGAGACCGGGCATGACATGGCACTTCTCCGCTGGAAGCTTCATGGATCAAGCTTTTCACACGCGCATGAGGCTTCCCACCCAACCGGATCTCGTCCGCTGCAAAGGCCATATCGATGGAATGGGGTGGAAGTGGCGCTCGCTCACATCGAGAGTTTGATTTGGCAGCGATTGGCGAGACGTCATTCGGAGATTGATTCCGGGTGTCGTGGCTCTTGTTCCGGAAGTTTGTTTGCAAAAGGAGGTTCCAGGGGGAGATCTAGATGCCGTGAGGAGTTTTCTAGGACGGCGGAGTGCGGTTTGGAGGTGTGGTGGCGCCGAGCAGAGGGCCTTTGCTTCAGCTTTTCTTTTTTTTTTAGTTGTGCCCCGTATATCGAGGACATATATTCGAGTCAGGAGAGGGGTTAGCGATATGTGAACAGAATATCTAGTTAATACAGCGCCGAAAGCGCCAAGAATGAATTAATCTCTTTTATTCAAATCAGAAAATCAATCAATATTTAAACCTCAAGAGCCCCATATCCAACAGCCTTCTCCCCCTCTTCTACACTAGGCCCAAACCCCAACCGAATCCCCTCGACACTCTCCCCCTCAAAGAAGCCCTCCGTCCTCGCCATCCTCTCAAACCCCATCCCGCCCCTCATCCTCCTCCCTCCCGACGGGATCAACAGGAGCCAGCCAGACGAGATTAAACCCATAAAACAAGAACCCCGTCCATCGCAAAACTCAACAAAAACCCCAGCTTATACATATGTATCCTTACTCGCCCGTTTGACCGCATCCGCCCGTAGACTGCCCCGCAATCCCATGGACCGTAAACGCCACACCCCCGATCCACGCCGCCACCGATCTCAGATTCCACCCGTGGCAGTACGCATACGGCGACGCGGGGTCCCTCGTGTACAGACTCGGGACGCGGAAATTGCCCCGCCGGATAAGCCAGTAGTCGACCAGCATGATTGCGCACGTTGGCATGCGGAAGACGGTGTACGAGCCCAGGAAGGTGAGGAAGGAGCTGGCGCTGGAGATGATCTTCCAGGGGACGCAAAGGGGCGCGAGGAGGGCGCAGAGGACCTGCCCGCGGACGATGTTGAGGTAGCGGGGTAAGAGGCTTGTAATGTGTGCGCCGACGGGAGAGAGTTTGTTCCGGCGTTTGTGGCGATTATAGCTAGGACCACGGCCTGGACCACCAGGCTCCAGTTAGTGGCTGATGACACGAGAAGAGAAATGGAGGAAAAGAAAGCAGTAACCAATGTAAAGGAAACCGAAAGGTTAGGCGGGAGGGAAGGGAAAACATAGCAACCCAGCAAAAGATATCCTCGCCCTCGCCTGCGCCCCAACACTGCGTGAGAATCGCATCATACGAATCCCAAACATTCCAAACTCTCCGCCCTAGAAACTGTGTCGTTGCGCTCGTCGTCGCACAGCTGACCAACATAGCCAGCACTTTTGAAATGACGATCCCCAGCGCCTGGCTCCACGTCGCCTGCGAGGGCCGCGTCGCGTACCGCGCGACATCGGGCTGGTTCACCAGGATCGGGCAGTGCCACCAGCGCGGTACATTCCTTCCGTTAGTCTTTGGGGCCGGCCGAGATGGGGAAGTGTGGAATGGGTGGACGCACCAGGCCGAGACTGATGAGCGTTGCGCCGAGGTTGTAGCTGCTCAGGGAAGAGGTTGTCATCAGGTAGGAGGCGAAGAAGTGGAGGACGGTCCACATGCGGTGTTCTGGTTTCATCAGCGAATGGAAACACAACTGGAGAATTGAAGGAGGGTTCGGTACGGACCCGGCGGCGTCGGCAACGAATCCTCATTAAAGTACGCAGCGCCCTCAGCGCCCTCTTCAGGCGCATCGCGAGTCTGGAGGTACTTTTTCAGCTTGGCCACGCGGGGCCGCAGGTTCGATTGCTGGCTCATCTCGGTAGAAACAAGTAAAGAGTCGAGACACTGCAGTGGGACTCTACCACAGACCCGGGCTACTAGCGCTAGATATACACATGGCGCTATCTGGAGACTCCGAAGACAAGGTCGGATGTCCGGGGTCCACTGCTATCAATTGCATACTGAAGGAATAACCTTCTTACCCCACGTGGTCTTCTAGTAACGGTAGATCCGAGGACGAGGAACGGGAGAATGAGCGGGCAAAGACGATACACACCAGGATGATCGTCAGGAAGTTTTACTCGAAGTAGGTGTGGAACATATTTTAAGGACATGTACCATATTTGATTCAGGCCTACAGTAACAGGCACAGAACAAAGAAATGCGAATATATACAACCAAAATAGGACCATAAACACCTAACCCAATCTCAAACCCGCGATGCCACAAAATAAAAGTAAATCAACCGTTTTTCACCCTCTCAAAACAACCCCAAATCCAGTCCCCAGCTTTCATT
Source organism: Aspergillus calidoustus (assembly GCA_001511075.1). NCBI lineage: Eukaryota > Fungi > Ascomycota > Eurotiomycetes > Eurotiales > Aspergillaceae > Aspergillus > Aspergillus calidoustus. Next base: position 1,180,915 of record CDMC01000008.1, read on the forward strand.
TTTACAGCTTCTTCCTCGGCCTCCCCCTCTTCTTAGCGACCTTTGGCGAAGCAACCATAATCGGCTCCTCAATCGACGGAATGATCCCAAGATCAGGAACCTTCTTCGGCCTACCCCGGGGCCTCTTCACAGGCGCCGCCACAGCAGCAACAGGAACCTCAAACGGTCTCCGTGCAGCATTGGCAGGACTTCGAGGAGAGGCAGGACTCGGGTTCTGAGCGACTGTGTCGATGTGGTATCCCGGTCGTCGCGCAGCGGGGACCGGTGCCGGCGCCGGTGCCGGTGCTGGGGGTGGGGGGAGAACATGCGCGGGTCCATTCGCACGCTCTCCAGGACCTGTATTCCAGAACGTGACCATCGCAAATACTTTCAGGACGCTGTGGACATAGCTCCAGAGGAGGTACCCCGGCGCCAGAAACATATCCTGCGGCTCGCGGAGGAAGTACGGTATGACCTCGAGCAGCTTCGCTCCCAGCATCACGCGCGAGAGGTAGAAGAATGCATGCTGCTGTTCACCGAGCCGACTATCCCAAAGTGTATACACCAGCGCGGCATCGTAGACGAGCGGGATGTCGAGGATCGACGTCGCATACACGGCGTACGTGCACCACGGGTGCCGGAACCACGATATCGGAGATGTAAGCGAGGCACAACTACTCCGGAAGGCCGTCCGCGCCTTTCGAAGCGATTCCGCGAGGAAGCCTGTTACCCCAGCGTTATCGAGCGCAATCTCCACGCAGGCGTCGTGCGACGACTGGATGCGCACCGCGTATCCCTCCTTGACCGTCCAGCGGGTAAGAAAGTTATCGGCTGCGCTCTCGTCGACGGCAAACGGACCGAACATGCCCCAGCCCAGATACTCCCAGCTATACGCCGTGAGGAACGCTGGGTTCGAGATGATCTCGGAACGGTGCGCGGAGGTGAGGCTCGAGACGGCGGAGACGCCGCCGTCGATTGCGCACGTCGACTCGATGTCGCGGCTCTCGCGGTCGACCTCGATTGCGCCGAGCATGTTCAGGAAGGATGGCCAGTTGAAGCCCTCGGGGCCGCGACGCGCGCGCTTTGTCGTCCCGACGATTCCGACGCGCGGGTTTGCGAAGGGGGCGAGGAGGGCTGGGAGGAAGCGGGCGGAAGGCCAGATGGCATGTTCGTCGAGGAGGACTGTGATTTTCGTGTTGACGTAACCGAGTCCAGTCGCGATTTGGAGACGCTTGTTGACCCCGTTGCCAGTTTTGACGGCGATCTTGGTGTAGGGGAAGCGCTGCATGAAGGGGATCATGAGGCGTTTTGTGAGTGTAGCCATTTTGGCGCTGCTTGTGACGACGAGGACACAGGCGGGCTCGTTGATGAGGCATGAGATAAGGCATTCTTCAAACTGTTGGCTTTCAGGGTTAACGACTGGAATAATGACGGTGCAGTCGCTTCGACGGACTTTATTTTTCTTCGGGACAGGTGTCGAGCCGTTGAGGAACAGAAGAGAGATGAGGTTTCCGAGGACCCGGATATATCGAAAGACGAAGAGATAGATGAAGTAGACGGTCATGTTGTCGGCGAGAAGCCACTCGGCGTAGATCTGCGAGTCCGATGGGAGGAGAGTGATGAGCGCGCCGACGACTCCCTTCTTCTCGAGAAGACGGCGGATCCTCTGTCGACATTTTTGTGAGCACCAGAACTGTGAAGCCCAGCTCGCCCAGCCGTTGAAGATGCTGGTAAAGTAGTACGGAAGCGATTCGGCAAAGGAGATGAGGGAGATGTAATAGTAGAATGGGTAGGCATAGTAAAAGTCGCGCGCTCGATCGACGACAAGAGAGGCAAAGGAGGTGACGTGCGGAGAGGTGACTGCCAGAGGCACGAGAAGGAGCGCGAATAGAATGGCCAGCATGGTGACGAGTGGTACCTGACCAGATGCGTGAGTTTGTGAAAATGGAGATGCGAAATATTCAAGGAAGAAAAAGGCCGCGTCGCGATTCTGCGGCTGTCTGGGTATATGTAGACGTAATAGGATGATTCTGGGAAACCTCGGGCACAAAGCCCGAGGGGCAGCTTGAAAGCAGACTCGAAACATGTTTGAAGACACTCGGCCAAAGATAAGATGAATGGGATCCTAATTTGGGAAAACAAGTCAAGACAAAGGGCGCTCGACCAAGTAGGGCTCTTTGTCCCAGACAGCTTATATAAGCAGCACTGCCTCTACATCAAGACATCCTTGCCATTCTACTTGTCGAGAATAAATCAGAGGGCTGAAGATAAAGAGGCTACTGCCTGCTAATGGTTGGGAAGATAATGCTGAGACTACACTACAATTTGCGCTTGTGATTTGGGCACCGGGGTCAAGATTGAGAGACAGCAGGAATGAGATTGATTGATACGGTGGTAATTACTACACGGGGTTAATAAAGTAGTCTGCTTAGCCTGCTCGGTGACAGAGACTGGGGCGTATCTATGGTAAAGAAAGCCAGTAATTGAATCAAGATTCAATTGGATTGTTCAGATGAAGACAAGGGGACTGAGGTCGAGTTTTATAGCTCTTGTCAACAAAGGACAGCTCCTCCAACAAAGATCGTATAGCTTTTTCTTTGACTGCGCGCGAACTTCGTTCTGTTGATCTTCGATACAAAGGGCGGTCTTTGTTCGAACGGTAATACTCGAAGATCTAGGAAAGCATCTCAAAGCTCTTTGTAGACCGTCGTTAAACGAGAAAGGCCTTTCGTCCATGCCTGCCGTTGTACGTTGCCTTTTTTTTTTATGACACACTCACGTGAAAGAGGCCCTGGACAAAAGGGGACGTACTTTCAAAACATGTCTGCGAGAAACCAAAGCAATGACTCCGGACAGGATATCGCCGTGAAACACCAAATTCCCATCCTCGTTGTCCGTCGTGTAGTATAATAATACCTCGACCCTTCCTCGACCTCGATAGTACCAAAACATATCCATCCAGTTTACCTTACCCCACAACGTGCCGTGGTATCAACCAAAATGTCATTTATCTCTTTCCCAAGCCTAGATGGCGAAGCCGAAGGGACACAGACCTCCACGTCTCTGAAGAATGCCACATTGCTGTCCGAAGACACAGGTCCTTATAAATGGCCACTGGGGTTGATCTCGTTGTTTTTTCCTGCGACGGTATACCTACATGGGGCTCGGAATGAGACTCGTTATGAGAGGCCTAGAGCATGCTAATATATATTCTCGTTCTTCTTGTTTTCTAAATAAATCGTAGATCCGTTCGCTCAGACTATAAACGCATAGTAGAGTGGAACGGCGTCGGTCCTCCTTGTGAACCCATTCTAAAGACCTAGTACTGTGCCACGTGCCCTAGATGTAGCAGGCCAACTAGTCACATAGCTACCCCCATCACCCATCACCCATCACCCATCAAGCCCCTGATAAAGCACCGCCTCAACACTCCCCCAAAGCCCGAGGACATGCTTATCAACAAACGGCAAAATCTGCGTAGCCACCAACCCCGCAACCCCTTTCTCCCGATCAACCCACCACCACAGATTCGCCAGTCCCGCCCAGTGCACGGTACTCGTCGACCGTCCCGTCGCGCCCCCATTGCTCAGCATGAATGTCAATCCCCACCCTTGCGGCGGATCGTCAGGGACCGGGTACAGTTCAGGAATGGGGTTTGTCAGTGCAGGCTTTGCGGCGGGGATGGGTGTTCGGGAGAAGTGGGGGAGGTGGGGGATTTGGTTTGTGAACATTGTTTCGACGGTGGACTTTGAGAGGAGGGATGTGCCGGTGGACGGGCAGGTGCCGTTGTTTAGTAATGTGGCGAGGATTTCTGGGTCATGTTAGTACTTGAAAGGCCCACCTGTGCGTTCATTGCATATGGCATGAGTGGGAAGGTGATAGTAGCGGAACGTACTGCAATAGTCGCCCACCCTCGCAAACATTCCCGCGCCCCCACTATTAAACACCCGCTTGACCTCCTCCTCATTGTCCGGGTCGACGACCAGCGGCAGACGAAGTAGATGGTCCCTCCCGCGTAACTTGCCCTCGGCGTCGCGGAAATTCATATACGCCAACCGGCTGCGCATCTCCCTATTCGGAATCATCGACATGTCTTTAATGCCGAGCGGCTCGAAGATGTGTTTTTGGAGGTAAGTGTTTAGTGTCATTCCCGTGACGCGCTCGAGGGCGATGCCGGCCCAGTCAATTCCGGCCTGCGCATCTGTTAGAACTCGTTCGCGAGCCGGGAGGTAAGCACGTGGATCGAGTCGAGAATGGAGATCTGCAGCGTACCCCATACTCCCACCCCTCGCCCGGCTGGAAGAGCAACGGCGTGCTAGTAATGTCCTCCACGCGCCCTGAAAACTCATCCACACCCGCCGGATACGACCAGTCCCTCAGTCTCTCGTTGAAAAACGTATACCCGAACCCAGCCGTATGTGTAAGCAGCATGCGCAGGGTAATCGCTTTCTTCTTCTCCTCAAAACTCCCGTCCGGTTTCAATACCTTCAACCTCTTCAATTCGGGACACAACTCTTCAATCTGCGTCTCGTCGTCGAGGGAGAGTTTGCCCTGCTCGACGAGCTGCATGCATGCGATGCCTACGAGGAGTTTTGTGCAGGATGCAATCCAGAAGATTGTGTCGAGGGTCATGGGCTCAGGCGACTCGGCGCCGCGTTTTCCGGCTGCGTGTGCGAAGCGCTCAGTTCCGGCTTTGTCGATGATTACGACGACGGCGCCGGGGATGGTTGTTTTGGGGTCTGCGCAGGCGTTGTCAACGAGGGTGCGGAGTGTCGAGAGGGTGTCTTCTGATAAAGGCATTTTACTCTGCTGGGGGCTTTTGTCCTGCAATCACGTTTTTGGGGGAAAGCTCCGGGTGAACAAGAGGGAATGGTAGAAGCAAAGTGAGGGGAAATAACGTGAACACTCGAGAGCGAAACAAAAGCAGAAATCCAAGCTGCGAGGGCCGCCTCAGCTATTTATCTGTGCCTCTCTGAGCCGATCCTTGGCTTCAGCTCAGCCGTGTCAGAGTCTTGGATCCTGGTGATGCCGCCAAGGCGTCCGTCGAACTGCTGCCCCAGTTCGAGACCACACCCGGCCTGGCACTGCGTTCCCAATGTAGATAAAATATCCAGCGCCATTTGCGGACCCGCAATATCGCTTCCGAACAGAACCAGTGCGGACAAGTCTGCGGGCAGACGGATGATCATCATCGCGATCGCGGATGGCTCACGGCAACTCCCAGAGCGGGGAGGGCGATCACTCGGCTGTGTAACCGCAGATAGTCTCGGCTGGCTTCGATAGTCGTCTTGGGGCAGCGAATCAGAGATCCATCTCGGTGTTATCACACCATCACCTGCGCTGCTGTGCATGAGGCTAGGTTGCTCTCAGTTAGTTCCGGTAGTGAACGAGGGGTGGAGGTGCGGGGAAACTTGGAGCCCACCACCGGGCGATTGTCTATCAACGCGGGGGTTGGATGGTGCTCCCTCAAGCTCAGGTCTAGACAATGGTGATGCTTACTAGCAGAGAGGAGTGACTGCAGCGCCAACGTAGTACGCTGTCCGGACAGATGGATGTTTGCTGGCTGCAGTGCGCAACACGTTGCCTGATTGCCCTGGTGATTGTTCGTCCTACTCGGCCGGATGTTTGTCAAACCTCGGGTATAAATATAGGCGAGATTCTGGCACTTTACTTGGAAGATACCTTCATTGCAATGACCGATCTGCCGAGTCAAAAGAGAAACTCCAGATAAATACCAAGCAAGCACAAGCTCAACGCCACAAGAATCATGGGCAGCATCGACGACACCGTGCCGCATCCCAAGAAATTCAACACCTCACTCACAGACTTCTCAGGCGTCCACGAGGACAAGACCGGCCCTTATGCTGAAAGTCTCAGCGTCGATGCGCTGATTGTTGGCGCTGGTTTCGGTACGGCGTCCCCCTCCCCTCCCCTCCTATCAAACAACACATCCCCTCTCGAACACTCCACGCTAACCAGAACCATCACTCTTATCTAGCCGGCATCTTCATGCTAAAAACCCTCCGCGACCTCGGCCTCCGCACTACAATCTTCGAAGCAGGTACCGACATCGGCGGCACCTGGCGCTGGAACTGCTACCCAGGCGCGGCCGTCGACTCCGAAGTCCCCGAGTACGAGTTCAGCTGGCCCGAGGTGTATAGCACCTGGACGTGGAAGAGTAACTACCCGACGTACAGCGAGCTGCGCGAGTACTTTGACCATGTGGATCGGGTAATCGGGGTTAAGCAGCACTGTGCGTTTGAGACTGTGGTTGTGGGGGCGAGGTTTGATACTGAACTGGGGGTTTGGAGGGTGCAGACGGAGGATGGGAGGGTTGCGACGGCGAGGTATTTGGTGTTGGGGACGGGGTTTGTATGTCCTCTCTTCATACCTACTTTTTACTACTCCATCCCCCATCGGAGCTGCGACAGCAGCAAGAACTAACTGCTATATAGTCCGCAAAACGCTACATCCCCCCCTGGCCCGGCATGGACAAATTCAAGGGAATCGTCCACCACAGCTCCTTCTGGCCGGACACCGAAATCCCCGTCGAGAACAAACGCTGCGCGATAATCGGGACCGGCGCCTCGGGGGTGCAAATCACCCAGGCCTGGGGCCCCCGCGCAGGCAGCCTAACCGTCTTTCAACGCACCCCGAATCTCGGCCTGCCCATGCGCAAACAATCCCTGACACCCGAGTCCCAGAATGCGCTGAAGCACTACTACGCGGAGCTGTTCCGCTACCGCGAGACGACATTCGCCGGGTTCCTCTACGACTGGGCCGAGAAGAATACATTCGACGACACCCCCGCGGACCGCGAAGCGTTCTATGAAAAAGTTTGGCAAGAAGGCGGGTTCCGCTTCTGGGTGTCCATCTACAAGGACAACGTTTTCGATGCCGAGGCGAATAAAGAGTCGTATGCATTCTGGGCGAAGAAGACGCGTGCCCGAATCCGGGATCCGCGACTCAGGGACCTCCTCGCGCCGGATCCAAAGGACATGCCGCATTTCTTTGGGATTAAACGGCCCGCGCTGGAGCGGGACTACTACGAGCAGTTTAATCGCGAGAACGTGGATCTTGTGGATATTAGGAGCAATGGGATTCGGGAGTTTACGGAGACGGGGATCAGACTGGAAAATGGGGAGCATTACGAGTTTGATGTTGTGGCTGTTGCGACGGGGTTTGTGAGTCCATCTACCCCCTTGAAATCTGACTCGTGGCCATCACGATTGGCTTGCGTTGGCAAAACTAATGTCACAGGACGTGGTCACCGGCGCAATGACCCAGCTCAACCTTCAAAGCATATCCGGCACCTCCTTATCCACCGAATGGTCCTCCGGCGCCCAAACCTACCTGGGCACAACCATAAGCGGCTACCCAAACATGTTCCACCTCTACGGCGCGCACGGCCCAACCCTCCTCAGCAACGGGCCAACCTCTGTCGCCGTCCAGGGCCGGTGGATCGCGGACGCGATATCCAAAATCGAAGCACAAGGCGTCAAATACATCAACCCGAAACCCGAGGCGTCGGCGAAATGGAAGAAGCGAATCATCGAGCTCAATGACAAGACGTTGTTTCCGACGACAAGGTCGACGTATATGGGGGGTGGGATTCCCGGCAAGGTTGTTGAGCCGGTCTGTTATGCGGGTGGGCTGCCGAGGTATGCGAAAGAGATCAGGAAGGCGTTGGATGAGTGGGAAGTCGGGTTTGATATTGTCAAGAAGTAGATGTTCTGAGGAGCTTTAGGGGTTCTATGTTGCTCTGGCCTTGCAGCACTTTCTGCTATACCTACTCAGTTGGGGATAATGGTTTCGCACGACTTGGCTGGCAAAGAAACATGCATTTCAAGCACCATCGGATGTGTCGGAGATTACGTCTGTCTACTGCCATCACTAAGAAACTCTCCTCTGGAGCCACAGCCAAAAGCTCATCTATTTTCTTGCTTCCCCTGCAGCATCTCCTCGTTCTGGTCAGCACCTCCTGTTATCATCCATTAAAAAGAAGAAGAGGCTGAGGAAAAGAGATTAATAGCTAACAGGAGTAGAGGATCGGATCTAAGCTAAGTTAACGCAGTTGGCCAGTAAGTGCAGTCGCATCGCAGCCACAGGGTAAACAGATCGGGCTACCGCAGACTCAATGAGGGTTACACAAAGTAAGCTACTTTAGACTTGCCGGCATTACGTTCAGCTATACACCAGCACGTAATCCATAATTCAAGAGACGATGTTCCACGCGCCTACGCTATTCAAGCTTCCGCCAGCCTTTGTACGGCGGGTATATCTCGACCTGGAAGGATGAGATCAGGCTGTTGACTGCTGCGGCGCCGACGGCAGAGATCCATATGCTGACGACAGGACAGCCTTTTTGCTATGGAACGGGTGTAACAGAATAGAAGGCGAGGTTGAAGGATGCTGTGGTGAATAAAACTGACATGGAAAATGGTGAGGACAGTCTGAGCGTAGAGTTCCGCCGAAGCTCGTCGAGCCGCACATTGCCTATAGTCCAGCAATCAAAACTGTCTCTACCTGCCTAGGCCACAAGGTTTAGATCGTATTGAATATACCAGAGACCGCTGGAGCGCTGGTAGATGCGCCTTACCAGACTAGCTAGCGATTTAAATGACACAGATGCTCAGTCTCTGCACATAAACCCTGTGAAATACCCATCGACAAAACAGGTGCTTGTCCATCCTTTGTATTTAGGTCTAAACGTCAATGATGATGAAACAATGGGGTGGAATCCTGGCCAGTCTAATTATGATGGTGGACAGGTCGTTTGGTACTGATGCCCGGCATATCTCACACCCTCATTTCTAGCCTCTTAATTCTTGGGCAGGTTCACGGTCATAGACCAAGACACTGTGATGCCTATAAACGCTACGAAAGGAGTACTGCGTACTGCGGTGGACTTCTGTGCGACCTACGAGATCGAGCCGACCAAGGGCTCGCGAATTCTATGCTAAGTACCCACCGAGAGAGTAGAGATGATGATCATCATCAGCAAGAGCGTGAGGCCTACCTACCTTGTGCTAATGGCGAAATTCTGGACCATGCAAATAGAGAATACCCAATACACCCGCTCCGGAATCCTCGGCCTCTCCCTCTTTATCAACATCAAGGACCCGCAGAACCTGCACTCGCCGACCAGCTCTACGCCTCAGGCAAACCATGGCAACGGCCTAAGCCCAACCAGGAGCCCTGTAGACGTAGAGGATTGCCAGGGGAAGAGTTTTTTCGCAGAGAAGCTTACTTTCAACGGCACCGACGAGCCATTGCGCAGCGAATCCTCGAAACCAGCAGCGGGCTTTGTCTAAAGCAATGACTGCCTCTACCTACTCGGGGTTGTCCAAGGGGACCACACCGACTATCCTTTACTCCTTTTCGTACCTGCAGACGCCACGAAAGGGCCCTGGCCGTCAGCATCGCCGTCACCTTCGCCGCTGTCAGAGCCGCCGATGAGTTTCAAGTTCGGACACATTTATCACGCGTTTATGGAACCTCGTTTCTATGTCACCAGTCCATTGCCAGTAGACAAGGTGGTCGATCCAAACATCAAAGAAGACAAAGGGTAGATATGCCACCCAACCCAAAATAAAGAAGGGAGTCACCGCAGGAAAGCGGTTCGGGATGGAGATATGGCGATGAAGGAACCAGAGGTTAGTAGGTTTAAAAGATGGCGTCTAGAACAGATGGCATACAGATCTATTCGAGGATAGCCGAGTGTCAACTCCGACCATACCATTAGGGCGAAGGGATTCTAACGTGGTCGAGGCAGGTACGTGTATTGTATTTTGTAGTGTAAGCCTCGTGGTCTCGTGCCAGCCGCGATCTAGAGACCATACTATGCTCGCCTCGAAAGTAGAAATCCGCGCACGACGGTTCCCTATATTGAAAGAGGACAACCGAAACCTGAGACACGCCTCGACATAATGAACTGCAATAATAGCCACAGTCTTTGAGCCCCGAAACACGGAACTTGGTCTGGTTCCTTAAAGATTTCAACAAAGCCGATGCGGGCTTTGTTCTTCCACCACCCGATCTCGCGTCTATACTCGACCATCCGAGGCGATATAAGCAAAAGCATGCTGTTCAGAGTTCAGTTTTTTTTTCCCTTTTCTGATTCTTCTGTGTAGATATTCTACTACCTATCATATCAGTTCAATATTCCTACCGTAATATCACTCATCTTATACAATGTCCGACGACGCTGCATCGGCCAGCGGGGGAGACGGCACGCAGGCGCAGCCTGGCAGAGTCGGCGGCACCACCCCAGACGGGCCTGCCCTAGGAGACGCCGGGGAAATTGAAGGTTCGAAGGGTACGTGCAATTCCATTTCCTCCTCTCCTCCCCTCCCTCCCGTGCTCCTTTCTCTTGCATAACCCCCATCTAACCACACAGTCGCACACAGAAATTGGCAGCCGCGCCCAACTCGCCGACTTGGACAGAGACATCGTCCGCCACCTCGAACGCCAGCGCGAGATCCAATGGGCAAACAAATCCAAACGCGCCACCAGAGGGGACCACCGCACCGCGATGCTGCTGCAGCGGCGCGGCGACGTCATGCAGCCGCCGTGCGACGAGTGCCAGCGGGACGGGGACGAGGACGAAGACGAGGACGAGGCCGAGGGCGCCGGCGTCTTCGCCGAGTGCGTTGCGGCGCCGGTGATTGGGGGCGCGGCGTTTGCGAACGGGGCTTGCGCGAGCTGCGTTTGGGAGAAGAAGACGTGTTCGCTGCGCGGGACGACGCTGGCGCTGGATGGGGGGAGCATTCGGCAGTTTGTTGATGTGGAGAATGGGCAGTTTAGTCTGCGAGATGCGATTGCGGCGCAGAGGGTTGCGCTTGGGGAGCAAGAGAAGGGGAAGGGGAAGGGGAAGGGGGAGAAGGGAAAAGATACAGATAAGGGAAAAGGCAAACAGAAGGAGGTAGTGGCTTCGTCTTCCAACGACACCTCCCCCGAGGAACCGGACGGCCGGAATATCCAGACGATCCCCTCGTCAACCTTCTTCGGCGCCTTCGTCCAGGACCGCAGACTCAACCGCGTAGGCGTCTCGCAGCGCGGGCCCCGCTGTGAGTTCGATGGCGATGAGCTGCGATTCCCCATCTCCCGCTTGATCTGGGAAGACCCCAAGCGGTTGCTCGCGGCGCGGTCGGATCTTGCGCATTTCCTGGCGACCGTTGATGCGAGGCTGTATGAGCTTGGAGAGGAAGGAGACGACGATTCGTTCTTTTGGCGCAGGGAGGCGAAGAGGTTGCCGGCGTTGTACGCTGCACCGCAGGCGCCTAAAAGGGTATGATCCAGCCATCCTTTGCTGCGAGGCCGTATGCTGACAGACCCCAGGCCAGCTCCGTGCAGGTCCCGCAGACGCAAGAGCCCACCGACGAGACCCCCGATGTCGTCCCCGAAACGCAGCAGAATGACGAGACCGTGATCGCCGAGACACCCCCCAAAACGACCCCCCAAGCGGCAACGCCAAAACCCCAAGACAAGGCCCCCGTGGTCCCCGAGACACAGCCGGCTGATGACAAGGTGATCCCTGAGACACCCGTTGAAGAAACCCCTAGCGCCCCGAAGCCGACCCCTCAAAAGAAGAGCCCTGAAGTTCCCGAAACGCAGTCCCAAGGCAAGCCATCGGTAGCCGCCGCGGTACAGAACAGACCCTCTTCCAAGGATCCAAAGACGGGCTCCAAACCGGGCACATCGAGGAATACAGCATTTGAAATCTCAGACTCGCAAGCAGACAACGAGTCGTCTTCGTCTGATAGCGGCCTTCCCAATCCCCCAGCTCGCGTAGACAGAAAGATCCGCCCATCCAGGGACGACGACGATGAGGACGATGACATGGCTGGCGCCGGAGTCGGAGCCGCTGGCCCCTCAACTGCTCCCGCCCGCCCGCTAGCGACGACCACGGCAACGCGGACTGTAGGGGGAGGGGCAACTGGCAGTACGGGCAGTGGCCCATCTCGGCGGAGAATGAAATTTCTGGGGACGGCTCTTGATGCGTTGAACTCCATTTCTGGGGGTGCGACTGGGTCGAAGCGGCGGAGTGGGGAAGGGAGTGCTGAGGAGCCTCCGGAGAAGAGGCCGAGGGGGGAGAACAACCCTGATGGGTCATCGCTTGGTGGCCCTGCAGCCTGATGGGAGTGTTGAGATGGATGGTTGGATAGGCAGGTGTGGCTACACTTTGCAGGACAGAGTGTATGCGTGTAATAGAGATCGATCTTCTGCTGCGTTTTTCCTTGTCCGTTGTGCTATTGTAGGGATCAAATGCATTATTTTGTTTCAAAGCCATTCTAGTAGACACGGCTCTAGGGTGGACACACCTACAGATGCTGAGCCGTTGAGGCAGTCGTCTCGAATCGGATTGAGGAAACCCCAGCCTCGGCCGGGTCCTTACTTGGGTCAATCCTTTCTTTCATTCTCCTTGGCGCAGTGACTGTCAGCGGGGAATCATGGCGTAGTCCGTCCATCTCTTTCAGTGGCCATTCCAGGCACGAGAACCAGGTGGTTACCAAAGGAACAAGCAGACCGCGATCTTTCAGGACGCCCGACAAACCAGAATCCAAGGATAGAAAGTAAGCCGTCTCGAAACATCATGGCGTTTCTTTATGGTACCGGCAAATACTCGCGCTACTTGATGTCTTTGTTCGTGAACGAATTGGTTTAACCACCGGAAAAGGAATAGACAAAGAAGCCTGCAAGGATTTGGACGACGCCATGGAAGTGGGAGTTTGCGAAGCCAAATAAACAGGCAGACTGTGATCTTTCAGGACGCCCGACAAGCCAGAACCCAAGGATAGAAAGTAATCTATTCCTGGACAAAAGCATCTTGGAATATCGTGGCCTTTCTCTATAGTACCGGCAAAGAAGGTCGAATCGCGCTACTCGACGTCTTTGTGCATGCCCGAGTCGGTTCAACTGCTGGAACAGGAGAAGACAAAGAAGCCTGCACTGATTCGGAACACGCCCTCGAAGCGGGAATTTTCGAAGCCAACACTTAAGACGAGGACGTTTCCTGGCTGCCCGTTCTGGATTAACTCTCGCGATACCCATCATCAAGCTCAACTTGAAAGTCTTGACAACAATCGCAAAAATTGATTACCCACTGCCCTCCATCACAATGCCCCGCAGAAAGGCAGAAAGAGGCGACTCGGATTCCTCCATGCACGACGCAGGACAGGCCTCGGACCGGGAAGCCATCGGATCAGACGGTGAAGCGCAGGCGCTAGCCGGTGAGTGAAGCAGCCTCGCTGCATTGATGCCCCTCGACAGATCAACAGCTGACGCATTCCTTCTGCAGAAATCGGGGCGTCCCAGGCTTCCGGTGGGAGGAAAGAAGATCGCCCGCGAGCGCAAGATCGTCCGCGACACCAACACTACGCTGACCCCCGGCACGGCCAAGCAGAGACTCGCTGCCATCCTCTACCGGCGCGGAGATCTGGTCGAGAATCCGTGTGCGCAGTGTGCCGGCACGGGAGGGACCTTCACGCAGTGCGTCGCCGTGACCGGATTCCAGCATAGCGCGTGCAGCAACTGTCTCTGGGCGAACAGGGCCTGCTCGCTGCGCAGCACCGAAATCCAGTCGAGTGCTGGACTTGGAAGCCAGTACAGCCATCCACGCAGTAAGCCAGACTGGAGTGTCCCCCGTGCGATCTCGAGCTAATACATGCGTTAGATCTAACCCCTGTCGATCTGGACGGTAGGCATCCTCGCCATCTGCCATTGTTATGCCATGGAGCCCCACTAACATGTGTATCGCTCACCATCAGTACTACGCTCTCTGACCGTTTCCCAGCGAGATGACGTCGAGGAGGGTGACGAGGAGACCTGCAACTGGGTCTTGGGATCGGCGGCCTACAGGCGTTGGGCATCCGGGAAGTCCGGCGTACTCTGGATCAAAGGCAAGCCAGGATCCGGAAAGTCGACGCTCATGTCATTCCTAGCTCTGGCCGCGCAGGAAGACGGAAAGGTCGTGCTCAAGTTTTTCTTCAATGACACGGCCTCGGAGCCGCCATCTACCGCATCCAACCTGCTCCGCTCGTTGCTCGCACAGCTCTACCACCAGGACGAGGCTGTACGCCCCGAGATCCGCAAATTGTTTGTCGAGAAATATGGCCTGGTCGGGGGTGATAAAGACAGCGTGGTTTGGCAACAGGCGGAACTCGAGAGCCTGTTACAACGTGCTGTTGTTGAAGCAGCCCAGAGGCGACCCGTCGCTGTCTTTGCGGATGCACTGGACCAGGCGGGGGCGCGGACAGGTACCGAGCTCGCCTGCTACTTTGACAAGATCATTGATGCTCTCCCCTCCAACAACCTTAGCTGCAAGATCTGTCTGTCCGCTCGCCACTATCCGATTCTAGCCACCCCCCCGCCAAGACAACCAAATCGCAGTAGACGAGTGCAATGGCGACAGCATCGAGGCATTCGTTCGCGAGGCCCTCTTGAAGCACGATCTAGTCCCCGATCAGCCGGTGGAGGTCAAGGAGGCGTGGAAGAACCTTACACAGCAGCTGATTTCGTCCGCAAAGGGGATTTTCCAATGGGTCCGTCTGGTCGTGCCGGAGGTCAAAAGAAAGATCCTCGAAGGCAGGTCGCCTGACGAGGTTAGCAGCTGCTCCGACAGGTCCCTCAAGAGCTACAGGCCAAGTATCGACGGATCATCGAAACCACGATTGAGCACCCGGATTGCGAAGACGCCTATCTGTTGTTTCAATGGGTTTGCTTTGCACAACACCCTCTCACCGTGGCTGCGCTGCCTTCTGCGATGGCGATCCAGGCTATCATTCCTAAGAAGTTTGGGGCCGTTTGGCGGCATACACGCCACCTCTTCGCCAGTGAAGCGGAGACCAAGAGGCGGATCATCCGCTTGTCTGGAGGCCTGCTCGAGACTGGACCGGCGCCCTATGGAACCGGAGAGTGCCCCCAATTCATCCACCCATCTGCCAAAGAATTCTTCCTTGAACGAGGTCTCTGCCTGCTCTTCGGCCGCGTGCCCCTCTGGAACCGGCTGGCGCTATTCAAAGACCTCGAGGAGGATCAAGATTTCGATACCCACAACCTGGTTTGCCACGCCATGCTCTATCGTGCATGCTTGCATTGGCTTTACGGTTCCCCATACCTGCAATATCTCCCCGCGGATCCACAGGACGCAGAGGTCGAGGATCTCTTCAAGCGCTCGCCCTTCTCAGAGTATGCCGCACAGAGCATCTTCCTCCATGCTAAACATGCAGGGGACCGCAGAGCCGCGTCGATTTTTCTGCACCGGGAGCTCGCCGCGCTCCAACAGATCTTCCCCAAATGGAGGCGGTTGTTCGCCGTGGCCAATCGCGTAGTATCTGGGCAGGGGCTCTCGATTTCCCCCTGGTCACTCTTATCCGCCGCGTGCAGCGCCAACATGGCAGACCTCGTCGTCCACATTTATGAAATGGGTCAGAATCTCGGTCCCCCCGACGCTTTGGGCAACAACACGCCACTCCACGTTGCGGCTGGGAAAGGGCATGTGGAAACTGCAAGAGCTCTGTGGAATTACGGTGCCCACTGGCAGTCCAAAAACAGCTCTGGCGACACCCCCTTCACAGTGGCAGCCTTGCGCGGTGAGCTCAAGTTTATCGAATGGGCAGCGGCGGAGTGCCATGGCGAGCTGACCTCGAACGATTTGAATACCGGGCTGGTCAAGGCCGCAGCAGCGGGGCACGGAGGCGTTGTTGAAGCCCTCCTCAGGCTGGGAGCGGATCCCAACCATTGCCATTCGAGCCTAGGTACCCCGCTGGCTGCCGCAATGCGCGCGACGCGTGATAAGAACATGCTGAGAATGCTTCTGCATGCAGGCGCGGATGGGGAGGCGCAGCTCCGATTAGCAGAGGAAGGAGACCAGGATACCCAGCTTCTGTCCGAGGTCATCGCCGAGGGCGGCTTTGTAGCCAGGGTGGGGCCACCCCCTAGCAGGATCAAGCGCAGTAGCCCCTCTGCTGCTGACGACGAGACCGACACCCGAAAGCGCAGCCGCGGTTCCCGTACCGTTTTTGACGATCACGGACCCGGCGGCAACATTGAGCCGAAGAACGATGACTTTCGCATTGGCAACATGAAGTTCGCCAACCATGGAACTGTGGGTATTCAATCTGCGGGGACCCCTGACATGCAGGGCACCACATTCTACCTGGATTGTCAATCGCCAGAGCCTCCGGCCCCGGGGAGCAGGGTATTCAGAGTGGGGAGCTACTCTCAAGGACCCCAAGACTCTCAGGGCAGGACATCCAACGTGGGAACCCAGTCTCTAGGATCCGAAGACTTGCGAGGCGCAACCTTCTACGTGGGCTGTGGGCCTGAACGAAGTACCCCTGCTGCTGCTGCTACTGCTGCTCCCGCTGCCGGCGACGACAGAGGAACACAAAGGCGCCGCCGCCGTGGCCGTGCCATTTTCCGCAATCATGGTACAGTTATTGGCAACGCGAGCCACCCGACCTGGGGGACCGTGCGAGAACCTGCGGATGGTGACGAGGGCGAGGATGATGGCGATGACGATGACAATGACGACGGGGAGAGTGCGGTCTTCGAGAATTATGGCGGCAGTGTCGGTACTCAAGCAATAACCAGAACATCACGGGCGGCGTCTACATCCTCATGAACTTCCCTTGATGCGCCGGCGTCTCGAGTACGAGTATTCGACAATAAGCGCAAGTCAAATCATTCAAGACTCCTAACTCAGCGGACGTCAGCCAGTAATGCGGGATACGCGAGTAGAATATTCTCACATATAACATATGGTGCTGCAATTCTGCGCCGCGGGCGGCGTTTTTTACCTCGTCTTTCCGTTCAGAGGCGTTCGTTGATGTGCAAATCAGTAATCTAGTCATGTCAGAAATATGGTTTTGGGTCTTGTTTTGTCCACTCACATGTATTTGTAATCGGTCATGTATAATTATATCTTCAACCAGGTAGTAGTGCGGGTGCCGGAGGAGGGGTCGTCATTGCGAGGCGCCGGGATTTCAAGGTTGAAGTCCAATCGAACGTCAAGGATGCATGAGATCAGTTTGGGTGCGTCGCATCAGAGGCCAGGGATACGCTCACCAATACCCAAGTGAACCAGTGGTGATGTCGGTAGAAGACGCCTTTCTAATGATGGCGGGATGGAAAGCGAACAGATCCTACAGTTTACAGCAAAACAGCACAATGCCAAGGGCAGACAGAGTTGACTAGGAGCAGAGGGCTATACTGAGGAAATCGACAGTAGGTGCCTGAACAAAGGATGAATGTCGGGCAGTCTCATCGTGGCAGAGAAGGTGGTGGTTTGATGACCGGATATGCAGCCCGAACACTTCCCATGCCGACCAACACCCATCTGGCTCTCAAAAGTCATCCCATGGAGAAACAACCCTCCGCTCCGTCACCGCTCGCCGGGTCCTTGGGGGGCGCCGAAATTGAAGGGAATGGTGAAGCCGCCGCTGATATTCTGATTGAATGCCTGATTCGCCACCGGCGAGTTGTGGTTCCTGAAGGTACCAGCGTACTGGTTCTGTTTGCGGATCAATAAACGTTGGCCTTCTCAACAGAACATGAAGTATTGATTTGTACTCACCCACAAGAACCTGTCATCGGTCGCGACTGGGGTACCATCGCTTTCAGGAGAGGGCAAATCATCGCGCTTTCCCCACAGCAATATCAGGGCCCTTGCACACGAAGCAGCTGTGAAGGCCGCATACGGGTGCCACCTCTTCTCCCTGTGACTATCACCATAGTCACACGCGGCTTTAACTATTATCGTGGGTATCGTCTCCCACACCCCTGCCCCTTCCATCTCAAATGCCACGATGTCCGGATGCTTTTCGCCAATGTCGTCCCGATGTGCCCCAGATTTCTGGACACGATCCCCAGACCCGAAAACTCCAAAATGAATCTGGGGATTGGCAACAGAGGTGCCCGGGCGCAGACGTTGGTTTTCCTTGGTATCACAATTCAGGTGCTGGCACGATGCCGTCCGTGAGAAGTCACACACTACGTCGTTCTTTGGGTCGCAGATTTCGCAGCCGGTTGGAGCATGGTGACAGTGAAGGTATTTTGGATCGAAGACAACATCAAACTCTGGCCCTGGCGGTTTATACTTACCATGTTTCTCGGTCCCGAGGGTAGCGGTTTTGGCAGCAGTCTCTTCAAGCAGCTTGTGGAGCGCCCACTGGCCCTGTGCTTGGTGGATAAACTTCTGCATTGACGGACGGTAGCAGGCCAGTCTCTCGTTCAAGCCGTCTTTCGTGATCTCCATGTCCTGGTATTGACGTACCAGGTCATATTGTATGACACCGGTGCTGACGACAACGTCGCCGAGGAAGATTTCACTGCCTTTACGGATGATGGGAACGGCTGCACAAATGCCGACTAGGAAACCCACTTCGATATCGGGGAAGTTTAGGGCAAGGGATGTGGCCACGGTCGCCGCCCTAGTCTTCCCCATGCCCCCGCCGTACGCTAAAACCACTGGGAGATCCCCAATGCGCCCAAATGTGTACCTATTTCTGTGGTCATCACCTGGCGGATTGGGGATATCCTCCCACACCTCGTCAAACATGCACTCGCAAGCATTACTCTCGACTGGTAACGCAAAGCTGAAGGCCACGCGGAAGGCCTTGTGGTTATTAGGTCGCGCCATTGCAGTTGATTACTATTTTAAGGATCACACGAATGGAAGGCCTCAGAAATGGAAAGTAGTTTTGAGCTGTGATGGGGGAAGAAAACAGATGAAAGAAGTTAGAATAAAGAATCCAGCACCAAGTAATCACTCTATTTTATAGGAATGAAATTAAAGAGCCACAAGTCCGCGAAACAAGTGCCTCTTCTTGTTAACATCGCGATTTCCATAGCCCCGCCTGCCAGTGTGCCGTGAGAATCCAATGCCCTCTTGCCAGCTCATCGCCGGGATCCAAATATTTTCAGCCTGGTTCAGTAATCAACGTGACTACTTTTTCAAAGACTAATCAGGGGAGAATATTAATTGAGAGACAAACAACCCCGCTTATTAACACTAAAAAAAAGGGTAAATGATGGCTTGCGGAAGCAGCTAGAACTCCCCCAAGCCAGGTTTGCAGGTAATTCCAGAGGTCCAGAGCCATTACACTACATAAAGACTGCGAGGATGCAAGGCACTTAGCATTCAAGCAGATATAGCAGTAGGATGTGGCTCCAGAGGTTTCGAGTGAAGCCGAGCAGCAAGTTTGGTCACATACCCTCAGGGATGGGAGAGAGGGGTTGGGCTGAGCACGATTTTGATCCAGACTGCCACGGGGGTCCGTACAACTTCAGGAGACGGTGAAGCTGAAGCTCTGCTTTCTACTGAGAGAGAAGCAGGATGAGCAGCCGTATGGCTAGAGGAAAGAGGTACGGTTGTTGAACCTCTTTGTGAAGTGGCTCCTGAAAGCCTGGTGGTGAACGCAATACACAAAGCTGCTGTAGGTACAGTGCCACCACCGCACCGTAGACCAACGAGAGAATGGCAACCTTCTGCGCGCTTCTACCAACCAGACCTTACCTCTGTCGTCGGGATCAAAGTTCGCTGCAGCAACATGTATGGTACTATCAACAACTACAAACCTGTTATGAACCAGGCGTATAATCAGACCTTCAACGGTCCTGTTGTGTTCGCCATCGAGAACCATGCGGATAACAGTAGGTCACGCAAGACCCAGCCCCTCGCGTCCCCGTAGCTAATCATGCATGCTGTTCTCAGCCCAGGGCGCAGAGCCAGATATGGAATGGTTGGAGGGGCAAGTCAAGCTGACTTGTCCCAGAGGTGAGTGAATCTGGAGCATCAGGTTCCTGATCAGTGCTCACTGTGTAACAACAGCCACCAATCGCGACTCGCAGCCGCCGGAGAAGAGACTCCGGTTCCAGTTTGATGTCCCCATACCTGAGCGGGCAGCTACTAGAGACCCAGTCAGTCCAAGGGAGCTCGCCACATTCACAATCCCAGTGTCAGACGACCCCTCACGCTCCCTCGAGGTGACAATCAAGGAAGTGAACACTCCCGGTATGGTAAGTGCTAGGCCTTCCGGATATGTTATGAGGAGTCATGCCTGCTAATTGCTTCCATTACTTCAAAAAGCTCTAAACATCGTTATTCCCCATCTATTAAACTTCAAATCGAGCCACCTAGCTGCTCCTGGTAAGCCGTCCTGACAGTGACCGTAGGGAGCGACCCCGCCCCGTCCTTTTCAGAATCTATCGATCGAAACAAACCCTCGGCTACGTCGGTCCACTCCAGCACATCCAGACCGCGATCGAGGAGAAGGACCTTGTGAAGATGACTAGGAACTGCATTGGCTTTTTCATAGCAAGCAAGCCTGCCCGGTCCAGTTCAGCCATTAGCATTCCGGCGATGCCATGCTTGCTACCTCTCGTTCCGTTGCTCGTTGCGTTTCCCAAAGCTCCGGCAAAAGAGGGGTGAGTTTCCAATCGCACGCATTCCAGCATCCCGATACGGCGTTTTGCGACCGTCGAGACGATCCCCAGTAGGCAGAGTATTCAAAGTCGGTTCGAGCGGCAAGCGCGACTTAGGTGGATAAAATTGTGATTCCCATCCATGCGACACCTGGGCTCGTCGAACGATGTTGAGGTCTGGCCAGAGAAACACCGTTGTGCCAGCATCCGGTCCGTCAAGAAGTGGATTTGCATCCCGACCGTGGCTGTGAATGCCCGAAATCGGGAATGGCATCCTCCAGTCACAAGGCGACGATATGGCATTCGGTGCGCAGACAGCAAAGCCTAGCCGGAAAGAACTTGGCCGACATGGGTCCATTGCCTCTGGAGTCTGAGATTGCTCGCCATTGCCAGCCACACAAGCCAATCGATCTCGCGCGGGGAAAAGTGGGTTCGGAACGACCGGTATTTCGCTAGTTGCCTCGGACGGTGAAATGTCAATACACCGTAGACTTGGGGGGTGATCGGTTGAGAATGTGCGCAAGTCTGAAGAGGCTCACAGTGACTGAAGCCCAGAAGAAGGAGAGTCGTGGAAGCGTGGAGCAAAGGTTTGTCGGTCGCCGCGCCAGATCGCCCTCAGCTTTGCCACACCGCCTTTTGTGAGAAGACGCGACCGAACTTGACCTCAAGTGCCAGCAACTACTAAAGTCAGAATACTTTTGTTGTAATCTCCTGTCTCTCCTATACGATTTCCTTTAACAGTTAAGCAATCTCACCCGCTATCTTGGCGTTTCTACCCCACAACATACATCATGATCTACAAGTTCCAAGGTTGCGAGAATAGACCGTGTCTGGAGTGCAGCGGCCAGCTGAGTAAGCTTTACGTACTCTGTAGACTGAATTCAAGTTTCCATGTTCCAAGTTACTTGACAACCTTCCAAGGTTGGTTGATCAATAACAGCCCGATCGTATCTGCATACTTCAGAGAAACACTCCGTACAAGTTATGCGCTTCTAGTGCAGCTGCACAACTTGATCATTGCGCGCCCAGTGAGCAGGTGAGATAGCGTTTCTTTGTCACGTGATGTAGTTCAACTGCTAGGTAAGTTTGGTTATTTCTTGGCAAAACCTTCCCTCAATCTAATTGGTTAAGAAAACTTTAGTAACGTGACCTAATATGTCCCTTAAAGAGGCACACTTGGGTGCTGAGAGAAGCGATGCTTTCTTACCCAAGGGGGGGCGCTTGCTAAAAGATCCAAGGGGCAATGTGAGTTTCGAGAAGCAATACGATATCCTTAGGGTAGGACCACATGATATTCAGTAACAACAACGAGCCCAAATGTCGCTCGCAACCTTCCTGTCCATTCTGGAGAAGACCAAGCAATATTGCGCGGGTTGTAGACGGCGCTCTATAGAGAAACAAGCAGTAGATGCCGCCCAGCTGCGCCAGCGGCACGTCCCTCGTGCGAAATAACCTTGACGCCAGCCTCAGGGTCAAATCTTTGTGTCCAAAACCTATAGTACTCCATCCCCAACTTCATATCTCCAGAATAGCCTATTCACGGGTTCTCGAGAGTTAACTTTCCTAAACCACCAGAAAAGCCTGAATCCACAATCGGCAACAGTCCCAGGGTAGTAGTCAAGATCTCGATAAGATTCTATCATGCTGGTAAATAACTTCTTCCTTTCAATCTTTGCGGACCATACCCCTGATGGAAGAGGCCATGACAAAGAAACGACGCATTGGTCTAACTACCTGCTAAGGGAGAGAAAAGAAAGAAGAAACCACTGGACGGCTCTTTCCTATAAAGGAAAGGGCCACACGTACAGCGCTAAACGTCTTTTCGAAGTGAAAGGGAGACCAGGCTTCCAACAACCCCAACTCCCAGTACCATCCACGAGAACCCACAATCCTCAAGCGATCGAGCTCAAACAGGGACAGCCGGATACACCAAATTCTCACAACTCTCCCCACAAGCCTGGTAAACCCCGATATACGCCGCTCCACCACAATTCTGCCCCGGATTCCCACTGCACGGATGCAGGCACTTGCCCATCGGCGCAACGGCCGGCTCGTGCTCGGGCGAAATACTACTCCCACAATAACACTCGCGCGAATACTCGAGCCCCGCATAGGTATACCCTTTGCCGTCACAGAAGGCAATGCATTTCTGCACGGTCATGTCGTCGGCGCTGGTGCTTGCCTCTGAGAGAACGCGCTGCCCGTCGACGTTGTCGCGTGTGCATCCGATCCAGGCCCATTCGAGAGAGGCGGTTACGTCTGTGTAGTAGTGTTGCGGGATGTCGATTTCGGTTGGCGCCGTGGTGCAATTTTTGGTTGCTTGTGCGTCCCCGGGACCAGATTGAACGGCGTTGCAGCCTGGGAGGGAGGGGAGCCAGCCGGAGACGGGTTCGGGGATGGAGGTTTCCAGCAGGCAGCCTTCGGTCATGTAGTCTTCGTAGAGCGTGAGTGCGGCGCAGTTCTTGATGTCGCCGTTTAGGTCGTCGCACGTGTCGAGGGCTTCTTGGAGGATATCAATGTCCCAGCCGTTGACCTGCATCATGGATCATTAGCGTAAATACAAATTCGACGTGGTGGAACGTACAAAGTCGCCGTGCAACCCATACTCAGTCGGGTCTCCATTCGAAAACACAAACGGCTGCCTATCGCCATACCACATATCGGCAAAGTACTCCGTGTGCCAGATAACTTCGATGAAAATCGAAACGATCTTGACGGGGTGCGACTCTGGACATGTACCACTGTTGTAGGCTTCGATGGGATATGCCATGTGAGACTTGTGGTCCGGGCTGTCGTAGTTCTTCCCGTCCCAACAGGAGGGAAAGAACACCTGGCCGCGAAGGCCATTGGGGCAGTTATAGTTTGGTAGACCATTTGTTTCGGGCTTCGCTCCGCCAGTATAGTCGAGGCACGCGTAGCTACGGGCTTCGGCTTCCCGGGTATCTTTGTATTCGCGGTCGAGGGGGTTCCCGGCGAGCATGCGCAGGTCTTTCGGAGGGGCGCGGACGGTATCACTTCCAGGTTCGGGGCGTTGCCTGCTCAGATTAGTATACTACCTATTTCGAATAAAGAGACCTTACAGATAGTAAATCAGAGCTCCCCCATTCTGTGGAACGGGTGTAAAGCTCCCGTTCTCGGCCTGGTAGTACAGCGACGGAATCCAGTAATTCGACTTGTCTGCGATTGGCGCACAAGAACTGCACTGCGACTCCTGAGTCTGGTTGTAATCCATGGTGAACCCGAATCCCGAACCACCCATAATGGTATGGACGTGGCCCGCGACAAGCCCAGGGTTCACAATCGGATCGGCCCGCTCAACCACCAATGGGTTGCTGCAGGGGACCTTGAAAAACGCCTGAGCCAGCTCGAGGCACGACAAAAAGAGCGGAAGATGCCGAGTTCCAGCCCGCATCTTGAAAAGTATAACGAGTGTTTTTAATGAAGAGAAAAATGAATGTAATGAGCGTCTGGCGACCAGCAGTGAAAACTCATCGTCTTTGGTTCCCTTCCGACCCTTTTATACGCGCCCACCCCTATCTCTGCCTCGCAAGGCGCTTAGCAGTTTCCATATCTTCTTCAGCGAAACTTGGTTGATGAAGGGACCAGGATCCGTGGTGAACCCCTTGGTAGCATGGGTAATCTGCCGTGGTCTCACCATCTGCGGGGATGGCAGCTCAGAGGCGCCCAGGCCCTGGATTAAGGATCCTGAAACGCACCCGCGAATCCGCGACGACCCGCCGAGTGTACTCTGAAGTAGTATTTGCTCCACCGCGAGCGCAACGCTGCTGGATCCATCGGTCTCCTAGCTCTCACTCTCCCTTAAAGTCTTGTCTGCGATTGATCGATTCGGCAAAATCCTCGGAATCTTCACCGGTCGGGCCGCTGAGTGATCTGGTCGTGGACCCATGGACCCTGGGAGACCGAGCGACTATGGAGTAGCAGTTTTGGACTCCTGGGACTCGAAACAAGGCGCTGGTTAGGTTTGATCGTTGATGGGGATAAATTGGCCGTTCCTCTGGTCCTTGTCGGAACGATTTGATCAAGGAACGCATCCAAGCTTCACGCCCTGCTGTTGTTGGCAACTGAGAGCTCAGTTTTATCGCTCGGTGACCCGAGCGACTGGAAAACTGTGTTGTCTCGACGAGTTCTGGGATTTTCTGTCTAGTCTGACGGTCCATTGCGTGTTTCCATTGCCATTCATCAAGAAAGAAGCTGTGCAAGTTCTTCTTGGAAGTGAATTCCATTATATCCTCTGCTTCCAGTACTCTATCTTATAAAGCATGCTTTTGTCCGGCTTGCCTTTGTATTCATGGCCTGGTGCTAGCAGCCACTTCCAAAATATATATCTGCAGGAAACTCAGAGTGAATGGGAATTGCGTTCAATGGAGGACGAGGACGCTGTTTCATATCACATGCTATTCAACCTGATTGATAATCTCAACAATTCATCTCGATAGCGAATGTTTGATGCTTTAGCTTGTGGTCTCCGAAGAGACAATGCCATGTTGCGCTTTGTTCTGGTCGAGGCACGTGATCAGATCTCGACAGTCCGAAATCTGACTCGTGACCAACTCCGCGTTCGGGGTTCGGAACAATCTTCCACCCACTCATCCTACCAATCGTCCCACTCGACCACCATCTCCACGCGTTTTGAGGAGCAAAAGAACGACTATCGCTCCTCGTCTAACTCGTTGCTACGAATTCAAAGCCAATTCCTGATAGAAGAAATGTGCGGGCTTTCTAGCTTTGAATCAACACAAGGCCGAAAGGAGGCGTGACTGTTGAATGACTCTTTCTCCACAGTCGCTTGACCATCGCCATCTATATCCCCAAGTTAACTATGACTACCTTACAAACTTACGGCAATCCTACTAGTCATGGGACCCTATTCTATACGCGCTTGGGGAAAAAGGAATTAACCTG
The DNA here is from genome assembly GCA_001511075.1 of Aspergillus calidoustus. Taxonomy (NCBI): domain Eukaryota; kingdom Fungi; phylum Ascomycota; class Eurotiomycetes; order Eurotiales; family Aspergillaceae; genus Aspergillus; species Aspergillus calidoustus. The sequence goes on from CDMC01000008.1 coordinate 1,206,244, forward strand.
AGTTCTACACTCCCCCAGATCTGATTAGCGCGGATGAGTCGACTCGACTCACAGGTCAACGGGATTCAGTCGCGGTAATCACCTGGTGGTTGTGAGAAGTCTTTCTGCAGACAGCAAGGGGAAACGCGGATATCATTATCAGATGACTTCTCCTGCTTATCGAGATCAACGCCCGTACCTCGTCCGGATTCCGTACCGAGGACTTTCCTTTGGTGGACTCCGATGGAAGGTGCTTAGTCTGTCTTCTCATCCGATCTGCTCGGAAGCCCTACATGGCTACATTGTTTCTCAACGCATGCTCTATAGGGCACCATTCGTGATGCTCGGGTGATTTAGGCCACGCGCGCTAGCGACAGGTAATGAGGATTGTCATCCAATGGAGGAAGCACGACCCCTCCAGACTGTCGCATTCACACTCGCCTGGACGAAACCCAGGGCTGCGTGGGACAAGCGCTCAGCCACCAACCTAAGCCGGCTGCTGGGACTCGTCAGATAAATGTCGCGTACGAGGAGGACACCCAACACGACCTTTCGAGGCTAGAGTTGCCCGATTGCGAGACCTGACCAGACGAGGATTTGAGCCGGACCCTTCAGTTTGAGCTCTCAGAAGCCTGCCGCAGACTCGCGGTCTTGCCGAACTCGGGAGACATCACGCCGTATCTGTTTGGCGGTCCAGATGAATCACTGTCAAACGACCGCCATCGAAAGGTTTCTCGTTCGCTATCAGCTCCGATAATTACGCCAAAAGAATCTGTAGCTTAGCGACAGAGATTTTAACGTCGCCACAATCACCGCCACACAGTCTAGGTCGGCCTGATCCTGTCGAGTTGCTCGAGTTTAGCTACGAGAAAATCCTTTGGTGGCCGCCAATCACAAGTACTGGCCGAACAAAGAGCTCATCTGTATACTCGCATCTGGGCCAAGAAACCGGCCAACTTGACTTGCATATCATGAAGCTCTCGCACAGCACGTGGAGAGACGACATACTGCATGGCAATATCGCTCCATTTGGCGTCGATTCCAACTCGATCCTCAATCGCTCATGCATATGCAGCCTGATATCAAACCGACCTTGTACCCCTGTCGGAGCTTGCATGCATGCAGCATGACGCACTCCAAACCAGGCCATGTCCGAAAGTGCGAAATTGGACTGCTGCTCGCTGGGTCCCATCCCTGCATCACGCCGTCAGCTTACCGTACGACGATCTGCACCAATGACCCCTGTGCATCGGCCTAGCGCACACGCAGCTGACATCCAAACATGGGAATGTCAGGGCGAATCCCTCCAAAACCGGCAAGGCTTCCTGCACTAGAACTTCTAGAAGCCTTCCACAAACTTCGGACATCCCACGCCCAGCTGCTGCCCCGAAGCCAGGCGCTCGGAGCTGCCGCCTCGCGAAAACGAGCTCCTTTGATCGCAAGAGGCGCTCAGATGATCCCTTTTCGCGTCACACACGTCCAGAAAAGCCGTCCGCGGCTCGACAACACTTTGGAGGTCTTGATTTCATCTCTCAGACTTGGCCTCTATGAACCCAAGAATGGATGCGTCCGCCCAGTAAATCTGAAATGCTTGTCATTAGTCAAGACAAATCGCGCATCCTGGACAAGAACTCGGCGGACGATCTGAGTGGTACTCGGACATGAAGCACCGGAATGTAGCCTTAGCTTTTCTCGTCCTCCTTGACCCTGAAGGCTGAGCGCAGACATGGCGAGCGATTGGAGCATTCCGCGGAAGGCTTGGCATTTGATCTCCAGCAAAAGGCGGAAGAGGCCACACGTGGGAAGATCCGCAACTCCCGTTGGTCGGGACGCTCCATCCGCCAAGACCACATTTGGACCCGCACTCGCAAATGGCCACCACCCATTCTTCGCCCAGACACCGCCGAGCCTGCCAAGCTGCATGGCGTCGACGAAGCCTAGAACAACCGAGGATTGAGTTTTCAACGGCGAATGACAAGCCTCAAGAAGGGAACGTGCTCTCTCCCAAGTTTCTGTCCGCGGGATGCCTCAGCGTTGCGTATTCGGGCATTTTCACGCTCCAGCGCCATCGTCGGCTATCGTCATTTGAACCATCCGGTTTCCAATTGGCGTGACAAATGGCTCAATGCTGGGCGAGTGAATTTTTGATTCCGCCCACTGGGGCGGTCCGCTGGTGAAGCTTCCCCCTTGGATATGATCGTATCCGAGTGCAGTCTCCACGAAGAGTGAATGGGAAAGATGCACAAGATACCGGTTTGCCACAATGGCAGCCTCTCCTGTCATTTGTGGGGTATCGGCGACTCCAGATGCCCCTCCGCAAGACTGCTGCGACTGGCTGGATCTGCGGCTAAAATCACTGCTGGACTAGCGCAACTCTGTCAACGCCACAGTCCCCTGGGGCACGCGACACCTCTGGCACTACTCCTCCAACCGGCCAATCTCGCCCTTGTCGTCCCGCTCCGAACCTGGATTTTGCTCCTGCGGCCACAGCGAGACAGTTCCGCACGTGGGGGGGTAACAGTCCACCCGCTGTACGTTTTCCTCCCGCCGCAGGACACATAAAACCCTCCATTTGCCCGCTTGATATTGTCTCTTTTCTTTCTCTCCCAGCCAGACAACTCCCCCATCACTTTCATCCTTCTCTCATTGACCGTCAAGATGGTCCTCTCCGACTACACTTATGTGTTCGTCATCGGCACATTCTTTGCCATGTTGGATGCCTACAACAACGGTGCAAGTATGTTCGACTATATCCCCACCATCGATCCGTACTAACGTCTCTAGACGATGTGGCCAATGCATGGGCTACTAGTGTCTCCTCCCGCTCGATCAGCTATCGCCAGGCCATGATCTTCGGCACGATATTCGAAATGCTCGGAGCTATCACCGTCGGTGCCCGCACAGCTGATACAATCAAGAATGGAATCATCCCACACGAAGCCTTCCAGGGTAACGCAGGTGTGCAGATGCTTGCCTTTACCTGTGCACTTGCTGCCGCTTCCTCCTGGGTCATGTGGTGTACACGCCATTCCGCACACGTTTCCTCTACATACACTTTGATTTCCGCCGTTGCTGGCGTTGGTGTGGCCACAGTCGGAGCGTCCCAGGTTCAGTGGGGTTGGAACGGCGGCCAGGGCCTGGGAGCCATCTTCGCTGGTCTTGGAATGGCACCCGCTATTGCTGCTTGCTTTGGAGCGATCATCTTCATGTTGATCAAGCTCGTGGTCCACATGCGCAAGAACCCGATCCCGTGGGCTATTTGGACCGCACCCTTCTTCTTCCTTGTCGCCGCGACCGTCTGCACACTTTCCATCGTGTACAAGGGCTCCCCCAACCTTGGCCTGAAGAAGAAGCCCGCCTGGTATATTGCCGCGGTCACCATGGGCACCGGCGGCGGCGTTTGTCTCCTCTCCGCGCTGTTCTTCGTCCCCTGGGCACACGCTAGGGTAATCAAGCGCGACGGCTCGATCAAATGGTTCCACGTTTTCATGGGCCCACTCCTCTGGAGCCGCCCCTACCCCGCTGATGCCGACCGCGCCGTCGCCCTCGTCCCGGACTACGCCGTCGTCCAGCACGATCCGGACCTCAACGATATTGGCTCCCCCGATACCATTGTCGCTTCTCCCACGATGGAGGCTCTCCCCAAGGCTGCACAGGTCAACGAGAAATCCGTCAGCGCCGCCGAAGCCCAAGTCGACTACAAGCTGCTCCTGGCGCAGGCGGAAGAGAAGTTCCACGCGAAGCTCCGCAAGGGCCGCGGCCCGCTTGCCTGGGCGATGCGGACGTTGCACGAGAACCCGATGCAGGCTGGTGAAATCTACGAGATCAAGAACATAAAGATCCTTCTCAAGCGCATCCCCTGCATGATTGTCGTCGGCGCGCTCTATGGTCTTCACTACGATATCCACGCCGCGCAGAGCGGTATCCATGGCACTCCTGAAGGTGACCGTATGGAGCGGGTGTACTCGCACGCAAAGAAGTATCCCAACGAGGTTGAACACACCTATTCCTTCATTCAGATCCTTACTGCCTGCACTGCGTCCTTTGCGCACGGAGCGAACGACATTGGTAACTCGGTTGGTCCCTGGGCTGTGCTCTACGGCGCGTGGAAGACTGGAAACGCAGCTGAGTCGGAAGCCGACGTCGCCGTGTGGCAGCTGGCTGTCCTCTCCGCGACCATTTCCCTCGGTCTTATCACCTACGGGTACAACATCATGAAAGGTTCGCACCCCCTCACACACCACCCTCCACTTATTTAACAACCAGCTAACTCTTCTATCTAGTCATGGGCAACAAAATCACCTACCACTCCCCTAGCCGCGGCTGCTCAATGGAAATGGGCGCCGCAATCACCGTCCTCATCTTCTCGCAATACAAACTACCCGTCTCTACCTCCATGTGCATTACGGGCGCGACGGTCGGTGTTGGACTGTGCAATGGCACCTTCAAGGCTGTCAACTGGCAGCGTGTTGGACTCTTGGTTATTGCGTGGATCATGACGATTCCCATTGCTGGAACCCTGGGTGGTGTCACCATGGGGCTTGTTCTGAATGCGCCGCATTTCAGCTGAAGCGGTTTTGGTTGATCGAGTTTCGATGAGCATGGACGGATTGATAAACTTTTTTCCTTGGTTCTTATAGCGATAGATAGCGATTCATGGTCTTGAATTCTAATTTCCTTTCTTGATTCAAGCCGGTCCTTGCATCCTTGAAGCATTGCAGATGAGCCAGGCATCAACCCCACCAGGCAACCGCAACCACAGCCCCGCACCTTAACTCCGCAAATATAGGAGCCTCACCTCGACTCTCCTCATTCATCCATCCAAACCTCACCACCCCAACAACCAAATCATCCCTAAAGAAACAAAGTCAAGCATGTCCTCCGCCGAACACACCCAAGATCCCATCCTCACCCCGCTCTCATTCACCACCACCTCCCCACAGCCAACATCCCCGCTCTTCAGCACCCTCCCCCCCGAACTCCGCCACCAAATCTTCACCTACACCCTCACGCAATGCGAAGACACAGATCCATCCCACGCCTACAACCGCGAAACCTACTGGGCGCGACCGGGGTACTCCGCGCCGCTAAAAACCCACACTGCGCTCCTGCGAACATGTAAGCTCGCCTACGCCGAGGGCTGGTGGATGCCGCTTGCCTTTGCCGAACAAGTCTTCTACCTGACGGCCGACGAGCGCGCGCCACCACGCATTGGCGGCGGCCGCATCGAGCGCCGCGCGTTTGAGGGATTCCTCAAACACATCCACGAGATGCACGCGCGGCGCGGGATGAGCGAGATGCAGATGCACACGGGCCCCCTGCACATCTTCGCGCAGCTGTACATGCTGGAGCCCGGGTCCGCGCTCCAAGACCTCTTCGATATCGAGCATTTCGCGCCGCGCAGTGTCACGCTGACCCTGCGGTACACGGACTTCTGGCACTGGGAGCGGAATGAGCCCCTGCGGGTTAGTGCGACGTGGGTGAATCGGGTCCGGTTCCCAGAGAGTGTTGTGCGGTTTGTGGTGGATTTCGAGTCAGTTGAGAGGCGGAAGGGGGAGGTTGATTGTATTGTTGGGCAGGCGGTGGCAGGGTGGGTGTTTCGGCGAAGGGATGGCGGGGTCCTTCGTGCGACGGCGCAGGATGTGAGTGTTAGTCGGTGGAGTGGGAGTAGCATGTTCGGTGGGAGACGGTGGGTTCGCGATGAGACGCCAGATAGGCCGGGGGTGTTGGATTATTATGTTGTTTCGGTTGTGTGGAGGCTGGATCGGTCTTCTCTTCGTCCTGGTCCTGACCCTGGTCTTGCTCAAGAAGAGGAGGAGGAGGAGGGGGGATGCGAGGAATGTCTGAGCATCCAAGTCCCGTACGACTTCGTGCAGGTTTCTCCGCCGCTGAGCGGCTGGACTTCGCTATCTGAGAATGAGTTGCGCATGGCGGGTGTTGGGATGGATGTTCCAGCTGAGGAGGCTGTTGAGGCTGTACGGACGTTCAGAACCAACAGTGTGGCGACAAGGGCGAGAAGTCGGAGTCTGGCGAGGGGGTTGAGGATGGGGGGCGTCATGCGGAGGGGTGGTGGTGACTTGATCTAGGACAGCGAGTTGGCGTTTGGGGTTGGAGGGAGAAAATGTAACTAAACTCATGATATACGCCTGATATGGGGAATAACACGTCGCAACAAATTCTGTTCCTTCTTCATAAGAAAATCTCCTAGCGCCGCTGTCCATATCTTGCCTCAACTGATCCTTGTTTGCTCTATCACGATGATCCCTCAAGAAGGCAATAAACAACCCTGTTCATACCACCAAAGCATGAAAACCCTTCCTTTGCGCCAAACGCCAGCGAAGCCCGTCTCAGTGATTTATCTATGCCGCACCAAAGATACTCACACGCCACCCTCCAAGACGCCAGCCAAAACCACAGTCAGCTCGCAGATGCATCCTTCTCCAGCACATACCAACCTCACAATGTCCAAATTCGGGAACCAGCCGGGTGGATTGCGTTGATGCTAAATGACTCAGTACGGTCATCCAATACAACCTTTCAGGGCGGTAAGTCTCATATAGTAACGGGGGTCGCTGTCTCTCAGGAGTAGGAGCTCGTAAACTCTGACCGCGAGCGTCACTGAGTAGTCCTGAGACCCGTGATAGCGAAAGAAAAAGCAATCCTCAAGGTGAGGACTCGGGAAACAAAAGTTATGATACCGACTAGTGCAGGAGATGAAGCAGTCCCCACCGCAACCAACATCCACCGCAGAGAAGCCCTGAAGAAGGACATACCAAGAGCCGTCTCCGAACGCCAGACGACTTCACCTCAGGCCCTTTCCTCCGCCGGATCTTCTCCAACAGAGTATATCGAGCGCCGCCAATCCTCGTTACAATAGCCCAGCTCGCGAAGGCGGCCATCCACGGTTGCGATAAGCCGCGCTAGGTCAGATCGTGCGCGGAAAAGCTGTCTAGGGTCGTTCATCGCGGTGCCGGTTAGAGGGAGGTGGAGCAGCTGCCCAGTATATGTGGCGGGGTGCATAGTCAAGTTTGCCGGGAAGGTCTGGGGGGATGCGGTAATTGAGGATGGGTGGGGAAGGGTTTCAGCGTGGCTGTTAGAGGGTGGCGGAGAATATGTCATCGGCGTCGCAAAAACAGGTTTGGGTGTTAAGGTTTGAGACGTCTTCGAAACGGGAGAGAGATGACGAGGAGGGACATTAGGCGGAGGGATATTGCACTTCATCGAGGCGAGGTGGGAGCCAGGGGCTGAGTGAGTCGTGAGCGTATGGGTGGCAGTCGATGCAGTTAAAAAGGGCGGTGATTCGGAGGGGTTCAAAGTTGGCTGTGCAGCCGTCACCGTCCCTGCACCCTTCCAACTTGGTGTGCGCCACTGCAGTGGCGTGGAATCGGGGTTGCGACGGAGTATTAAAGGAGACGTAACCTCATTAGGGGCAACCGTATTCGACACATCTTGCCAACGAGGGGTGGGTTGGATAGTGGTGTCTTGCATGGAGAGACTGCCGAGGAATGTTAGTGGGGGACGAGCGGATAAACGGGGTTGACAAGATGCTCACCAAGCCGCGGAAGCCTCGTTACTCCCCTTATCGATTCGATGACTGCAAGCATATCCCCGATGCCTAAAAAGACAATTACTGCACGACCCGCCCTGAAACACCCTCCCGCCTACTGTCGGCGACACAACACAGGATTGCCAGGGCCTATCATTTCTCGAGAGGCAATCTTGACACGGCTGGGATGCCACGACGCCGCGACGGTGCAACACCGCGGCCAGACGTTTCGAGTCACTGTAAGCTGCCCGTTCCAGAGCTCTGCCGCTTTGATCGCTTGTCCAGTCGTATCCGCGTTTGATTGTGATGGCCCGGGCTATGCGTACTGCATCTTTTGTCAGGTAGCCTTGCAGTTCTGTGGCATAGTCAGTTGGTCATGATCATGGTGAGAGAGGGAGTAATTCCGATGGGGGTATACCGGCTTGAGCCTGCTGGACACCGGCACTCTTAAGCGCGTTGGGATCTTCGTTGGCGCTGGGGCGAGGAATAATACCTCGCTTGACATTGCGGTCCCGGCTGTGCTTGGTCATGATGGCGTATTCAGGCGGAAGGTCGTAGTAAATGAGTAAGAATTGTGAACGAGATCGTCAAAATCTGGTCGGATTTACCTCCGGCCGGGATCCTTGATATCTTGGACGATGGCGAAGAGACCGGGTTTGTAGAATTGGGTTCAGAATGCTGTAGTTGGAGCAAGTGATTTTCATGTTGAGAGGATGACTTGCTGAAATTGCTAGTAGCAGAATTTATACTCGAGAAGGACGTCCTAGAATTATAGTCAGTCAAAGTTTCCATTCACTTTGTGCACAATGCAATTTTATTAACCTGGAAGTCCATTCACCTGGAGGGCTCAGGTAGCCAATTCACCGCCACCCACTTCACTTCACGGGCTGTCAAGGCAGCGAGGGCTCCAACGATGGCAGATCAGCGAACCTCAAACGGAGGTAGGGTTTTAGGGACGGGGACCAGCTGCATGCTAGCTCCTATCACAATGGCTGCGTGCGATTGGATCAAAGTCCCAGATCCAGGTAATGAACAGAATAGGCATCCTTTCGACGCCCTGGATAACATGGATGACAGGTGTAAAAGACCATGATTCAACGCGGGTTGAAGACGAACATTGCTTCAAAGTTGGAACAAACAAAAAAACAACAGTCTTTCGTCAAGGAATACAACGTTCATTTGAACACCCACCCAGCAGCTCTCGACAGCACAGTCCTCGACGTCGCCTCCTCCTCATCCCTCGCGTAGAACCTTCGTGGCCCATCCAAATCAATTGTACCAGCATCCACCCACCACCACCCGCGATACCAACATCTTGCCCCGGTGTAAACAACAAGAATCACAATCACACTGACATAATTCGCAAAGAAATCTCTCGGATTCGGGCTCGTATGAAGCGGCCATACACTCAGGTAGAATTCCGCAATGATTAGAAGAACACACCAGAAGAGTCCCCAGCATGATGCATATGGATATGTCCAGGTCCGCCAAGGCAGGTCACTCTCAGCTCGACCTTGCGTCTTCCATGCGTGCCGCATTCGCAGGTGCGAGAGGCAGATGGTGCCCCAGCCGAACAGGGTGAAGAGGGAGGTTAGGTTTGAGAACCAGCTGAAGACGTCTGAGCCGCTGCTGCTTACATTGAGATATGACAGACCGCCACCGACGAGAAGGACGACGAAGAGACCGGCGTAGGGGCGGCCGGTGTCGTCTGCGCGGCCGAAGATCTGCGACGGCTTAGTAGCATTCAACCGAACGTGGTTAAAACGGTTTACCTTGGGCGCCATGTTGAGATGGGACAATCCCATCAATGTCCTAGAGCCACCATAACCTGAGATGCTCCCAGTGGAGATGATCGAGATAAAAATCACAGCGTTCATCATATGCGCGAGCACGGGGATTCCAGCATTCTGGTACGCGACGACGAATGGTGAGTTCGAACCACCATTCCCACCAAAAAGGTTCGGATCATGTGGCGAGACAGTGATCGTGATCGCAAGCGAGCCTAGAATATAGAAAAGAGACAGACGCAGCCATATTGAACCCACTGCCCTAGGAACCGATTTGCGAGGGTTCTGCGTCTCTGCTGCCACCAGCGCAGAGCTCTCGGAGCCGGACATGGCGAAGATGCAGGTAGGCATGACACTGAGAAAACCCTTGAAGCCGTTGGTGAAGGGCTCTGCGTTCCAATAGCGGAAACCAATCGCGTCCTGGTCGGGGGCTCCGCCGGCGGATACCACTGCCAGCGGGAGTTAGTAGGATCGGTATAGCTAGGAGAAGAGGACTAACCTATCAACGAGATTATGACAACGAAGATCCATGAGAACTTTATAGTTGATGAAATCACTTCCACTTCACCGAAGAATCTGACGGCGCATACATTGATGAGAATGATCACCAGCCAGAAGATCGTGATCCAGGCTGCCGTCGGTACGGAGTCGGTCCAGAAGTTGAGGACAGTCACAACGCCCTCCGCCATCAGCAATGGGAACACCGGCATGTGGGTACTCGAGTAGCCTACCTGAAGCTCATTCGCAATTGTAATCAAATAGCCAAACAAATATGCATAGCCAACAGCAAAACCAACGGAAGGGCTGATGAAAATGCACGCCCACTGCACAAAAGCACTAGGAAGCGGGTATAGCACGGCCATCTCGCCAATAGCATGACTAACAGCCCATACCATTGTACCAGCCAGAATGTATCCAATAAATATCGCCGCCGGTCCGCCGTTCCGAAGGGAAGTACCGCTGCCGAGCCAGAGGCCCATACCAATCGATGAGCCGAGCGCGATCATCGTGAGATGACGTGTCGATAACGAGCGCCGAAGGTCGGTGTCCGCTCCATGGTCGCCAGTAGACTGGGTGGAGGCCAGGTGCTTCTCTGATTCATTTTCGCGGCTGCTAGAGCTTTCGAAAGGAGGGGTCAGTGTCGATATGTCCATCGCGAAGCTTGATCAGCCGGCGGTATCAGTCGAGGGGATAATATCAGGCGGAACCTTGGGCACTCCCCATATTATATCATTGCGAGAAGGCTTACGCACAATAAGCCTCAGGCTGACCGTCGCACAAAGATGCGCAATCAGGCTCGGGGATGCCTTACTGACGGACTCGGTCGATCCTCGTCCGCACCCTGAAATTGGGGATGCCGCCTCACCGGGGCGCAGGCACGAGGAGGAGAGGTAACAACGCAGCTCAATACATAAGAGCACCAAAAGCATCTTCGCGCTCTCAGTCGGCTTGTCAGTGTAGGATGGACCGGCTCTGAGGTGGCGTCGCGATAAGCCTTGGACAAGCCAGCCGGTCCAGAACTAAACCTCCCTTGCGTTAACAGCTGCATTGACAACTCGCACAACCACTTGGCGCTTCGTGGATTCACCGGTATGAACTGCTGCCCTCATGATTACTTTTTCTCGAGCGGCGTAATCCTGCCATGTAATTGCTTCAATCCAATTCAGTGGCTGTCTTAACACCACTATTGGTTTGCGTCGTAGGCAAAAAAAGGAATATGCGACTAGTGTTTCTTTCTCGACCAGGAAAGATGACGGTGTGGTTACGCGGGCCACAAACAGTCCATCGCTCGGTCCAGTGTCGAGAGGCCTGCGCTATATAATCAGCAAGGTCTGCCCTTGGGTTGAGAGCCTAATCCGTGAAGTCGAATATGGCTGATGGGTGGATGGCAAGACGGTCTGACGGTGCCACTGTGTTGGTCATGCGCTCGGCCATCGAGCAAGGTTTGAGGATCATTGACCGACTCTGGGAATTCCTGAGCGCTGATCTGAACATTCCAGTAGGAGACAAGAGTCGTCAGACAAGGAACCGAAGGCCAACATTTAATTCCGGGTACACGTTAGCTATCGTTGAACGTTGCTCTCATCGAAACCTTGAATACTCTGGGTAGAGAGATTGGAATGCGGACAAGGCAAAGTTCACATAATGAGCAAAGGCAATTTCCCAATGGCGCGGCAATGCGCCCGGTGGTTGTGGATGAGATTTGCTTTTGTGAAACTCTTACGGCCTCACTAGAAGTCCGGACAGCAATTGATCTGCTGCTTGAGTCGTCGACAATAGCAAGATGGAGAATTCGATGAGACTTCTTCGTCTTTCTGAAGGACCTACCTTTGGAAGGAGCCGTATGCGATAAGGGTTCGATCGGCTTTGCAATCGATACCCGCCAGAGCCTGGAACAACTAACCATTCGATTATGCCCACCGATCGTTGGCAAATTGATAGGATCGCATGGGAACAGGCACACCAGTTGCCTCGTCATGACTAACATGGCCAGGTACATTTACCCGACAAAGTGATCGACGAGAATTACCGACGGGCTGTTCTCGGTAAAAGTGAGCTTGAAGGATGCTGTCTCATCGATCGGGCAATACATATCACGAAGCTGAGACAGACACGCAATTTGGGACTCCAGACCCCAGGCCTCACGGAAGGGTTGTGGGTACGCTGTGGGTCGAGCTGCGAAACAGAGTCTGGGGCCCGTTTCCGGAGATTGTGGTTTGAATTCAACCGAGACTGAGCATCAGCCTAGGGAAACTCATCGATGGGTGATATACTATCGAGGGAGGCGAAGGATAACGGTCGGCTGGCTGCCAGGAGCCATGGTCGGCGATAAGCCGCCCTTACTACATTTGATGTTGGCAGCATTCTACCGAATGTGTTGACGCGGGAAAGAGTTCGCCTTCAAGTACCTGAACCGAACAAAGCAAAGATGTCGAACAGGCGACTGGGGCTGATACTGGTTTGGATCATCCTCATCGGAGTAGTTTGACTGAGGATTCGGCCCGTTCTCCGGCACGCATAGACGGCTTGTTGTCGCCAAAGTGGCGCAATTCAGGATTCGACAGGGATATTCCCGGGTACTAAGTTCCCTCCATGGCGGGACAAACACAGCACTGCCCGATTCTTGCCGATGGACATCAACGCCGCGCTTATGAGATAGTATTTTGCTCCTGCGTTGACGTTGGAGTATAGTTCGGCAGTGCAAAAGGGCGCTTGCTACGTAGCGTCACGGGAGGATTGCGGCTAGATTAAAGCGCAGCCGCTGACGTCGCGACAAGACGGATTTATATTAAATGGCTTGAACGCAAACCAGGAAAGAATTTATCCGCCAGTCCTATGCGAAACCGCGCGTGTGGCTTCCTCGTGGTTCGCAGCGAGCGATGTTAGTGGCGTTTGGTTGTTCCCTGCAACGATATCGGCAATTTGGCTGTCATGCAAGAAGTGACTATCAGAAGCTTCTCCGGTGGAGAGAACTGCAGAGCATGGAAGTCATCACCGTCATCGAGGAAAGGATTACTTGCCCTGACAGTCGTTTCCCTGACCTGACCTGCTTTTTCATGGCACCACTTCGGTTAAATTGGCGCATAACCGATGGAAGGAGTAAAACAAACCGACTGGATCGCTTGGAATGAGGCCATCCCCACTGTGACGCAAATCCCAAGAACTCCAGATTCTGGTTGGGTCTGGTCCAGTTTTCCCCCATCCCGGGCCTCCGCAACCCGCATTTCGCTGGTCGCACCTCGATTTTCGATTGTCCGACAGCGTTGCATCGGGAAAGACTGGGAATCGGCTGAGATGTGCCAAGTTGGCAGGGCTCGGCCGCGGTCAAGTATAAAAGGGTCCTCTTCGAATTCCGGGTCGGGGTCTCCAGATTTCTTCCCCGGGTGAACCGGTCTCTATTGCCAAGATGTATCGCATCACTAATATCTATGGTAGGTCGAGCCGAAGGTTGTCAAAAGCTATGATTCTGACGCTGTCCAGTTCTCGCTGCCTTTGGCACGATCGGAGGTGCCCTGTTCGGTTTCGATGTCAGTTCAATGAGCGCTTGGATCGGAACAGACCAGTACCTGGAATATTTCAACCATCCAAACTCTGATCTTCAAGGAGGAGTGAGTGGCCCCCGAGCTGCAGCACGCGCAGTGTTAACAAACGGTAGATTACCGCGTCAATGTCGGCCGGATCTTTCGCTGGTGCCATCGCCGCCGGTTGGGTTGCTGACCATCTCGGTCGTCGCTATGCCTTGATGATCGCCTCCGTCATTTGGATCATTGGTGCTGTCATTCAGTGTTCTGCTCAGAATGTTGCTCATCTTGTCGCGGGGCGAGTCATCAGCGGTCTTTCTGGTAAATATATTGCCCCCGTCCACCGCCTGGGACAGCAACACATTTGAGAGCGTCGCACCTAATTATTTCACTTCGCAGTCGGTATTACCTCGAGTCAAGTCTGTGTATACTTGGCCGAGCTGGCTCCTGCCAAGATCCGTGGTCGCATCGTCGGTATCCAACAATGGGCAATCGAGTGGGGTGTAAGTACCCAAATTCCTCTTTCAGCACTATGTACTGACGGGTTACCCTTTAGATTTTGATCATGTACCTGATCTCCTGGGGCTGCGGCAAGGGTGTTGATGGCCCATCATCCTTCCGAATTGCCTGGGGAGTCCAGGCCATCCCGGGGCTGATCCTCCTCCTCGCGTTACCCTTCTTCCCCGAATCCCCCCGCTGGCTCGCTGGCCAAGAACGATGGGAAGAAGCCCTCGACACGCTCGCCCTTCTGCATGGTAACGGAAACCGAAACGATCCAGTCGTCCAGGTCGAGTACGAAGAGGTCCAGGAAGCCGCTCGGATTGCCCATGAGGCCAAGGATGTCACCTTCCTCGCTCTCTTTGGCCCCGAGATTTGGAAGCGGACTCTTTGCGGTGTTAGTGTTCAGGTTTGGCAGCAGCTTCTCGGTGGGAATGTTGCCATGTACTACGTTGTTTATATCTTCCAGCAGGCTGGCATGGTACGTTGCTGAACTAACTTTCTCTGAGGTTCTCCAAGCTGAATGGTGTCGAACTAACTCGCTACCTAACAGACCGGTGATACCTCTCTATACTCCTCAATCATCCAATACGTCATCTTCCTCGTGACAACAGGCGTTATCCTCCCTTACATCGATCGAATCGGACGCCGTCTCTTGCTCATTTCCGGTGCCATCGCATCCATGGCTCTGCACTTCGCTATTGCTGGTACAATGGCAACGTACGGAAACCCGGTCGACTCGATTAACGGAAACGAGAACCTAAAGTGGGAGGTGAAGGGCGCGGCAGGAAAGGGAGTTATTGCGTGCTCCTACATTTTCGTCGGAGTTTACGGCCTTACCTGGGTAAGTTGTTTTCTTCTTCCGTATTTTGTGTGTATCTTGGTTGCAGGAACTGACAGCCCACACGATAGGCCCCCACCGCCTGGATTTATGCCTCCGAGGTCTTCCCCCTCAAGTACCGCGCCAAGGGTGTCGGTCTGTCCGCAGCAGGAAACTGGATATTCAACTTTGCCCTCGCATACTTTGTCGCTCCGGCTTTCACGAACATTCAGTGGAAGACATATATCATCTTCGGTGTTTTCTGTACTGTAATGACCTTCCACGTCTTCTTCATGTACCCTGAGACAGCAGAACGATCTCTCGAGGAGATTGATCTCATGTTTGACTCTGGGGTCAAGGCGTGGGAGACGGCCAAGATGCATGGCCGGTTCGGGGAGCAGATCGAACAGCACCGCAAGCAGAGTGTTGTTGATGACCATATGGGGGATGCTAGCCACAAGGAAGACGTCTAGACGGTTCGGAATTTTCCCTGCGGAGAGACTTATTATATAGAGACCTATTTTGAATGAGTAAGACGGTAATGCGTTTCTTTCTTCGAGCAGCTTGGGGTTGACAGACCAAGGATTCATTTTAATGGCTTTACATATGACAAGAGCAACTGGATGACTTGTTGTGAAGCAAGGAAACAGGCAACTTAGGTTTAGTTTGACGTAGCACAACATGATCATGCTTATAACAATAATCCGACATTCATAAACACACAGACCACAGCAGGCTCGTACAACGATGAAATAACCCTTCGAGCTCCCGCAAATCCTTCGAGAAGTTAGATATGATCATTGAATGAGCAAGTCAGGTAGCCTTACCTATGACAAATCTTCCTGGAAGTTCTCCATTGTCCTAGCTGAGCTCCGTTCCTAAGCCGCGGGTCGCCGGATTGGCACCAGCATTGAGGGAGCTTCATCTTCGGCTAGAAGATCAGTCGCTGCCGTAGAAAGGTCTGGTCGGGCGTGAGCTACCTGCTGCCGGGGACTTCCGCAGAGAGTTTGCCGGCCGTATCATTGTACTCAGCATGGTCGAAACGCGTTATGTCGTGGTCGAAGGCTTCCGCTCGCCGTGGCTGATGCCGTGGTCCGTGTTCTATCTCGAGTGCCAGAAGTAATTAGCGAGTTATCCTCAAGATTGGTCTTCCAGAACATACCGTTCGTTCTCTGTAGCCTCAAGAGGCCCTTTCGGCCAGGCTAGGTATCCGGTGTTATTGGGCCGTTGGGCGGATTGTGTGTTCAATCGTTGAACTGCGGTTTATCTAGGGAGTATCCTACAGGAAACATTGTTAGTAAAGATATGTTAGTGTAATAAGCACGATAAAATGCGATGCCAGCCCCGGAGTTGTCTGGGTTAAAGGTGAGGAGTTGGGAGAGGAGAGGGAGCAGGAAGAAGGATCGTGGTGGGAGGCGGGTGGACAATAAGACAGGGAAAGTGCGACCCCTGACGTGACATGAGTCAATTGTTCCTTCGTGTCTGAAACCGCCACGGGTGGCCTTGTCTAGCACTTCTTAAAAACACGGCATCTATGATCTAGCCGAAGGTTCGGACAGTTGAATGGGCGCGGGTGGCCGTCGTGTTCATTTCATTTCCCCCGAGATGCCTCTTGCTGCGATTAACACACATGCTTCTGTAAATAAGAAGTCAGAGCAATCATCAAAGCGGTCGAGATGCGCAGCCAAGGGGGATTATAATACCTAACAATCATCTACCCACATGTTGCGAGCTTTGAGAGCCCCTGAAGGGCCCTCCCTATCCACAGCGCAGGCACCTAACGGAGGCGCTCCAAGCTGGACAGATATCGCAAGGGGCACCCCCCGCCGCCCCTCCTCCTTCTTGACTTCGTGAAGGACGTCCCCTACAGCGTCGGAACATGGACTCACTACTTGGCGTAGAAACGGCACCTTTAGACTCGCAGAGTGGCACGGGGCTTTACAATCTGCCATTCCTACTCTAGTCCTGGAAAGCGGCTAATACTCTTCATAGAATCAATTCAATGACAGCGAGCTTAAGCTACATACATCCTTTTTCAAGCAGAGTAAAAAAAAGAAAGCCACAGTTCCGAGCCCATTCTACACATTCCAGAGTTCATTTTCGGTCCATATCCGCTCAGCCCTTTCCCATAAACCACGGTCAAGGAGCCGGTCCCAGCACGACTGTAGCCCAGGCTGCCTGGCAAGCCCTAAACGCGTTATTGCAGGCGAATATAGACAGAGTGACAGCAGCATAGCTGCACCCCATACAAAGCCCGCGGCAGAACAACAGGCCATCACTACACCGCCGCATCCAGCTTGGCGGACCCCGTACGCGGCTGGGCCAGCGCATGCAGTCGGGGCAAGAAGGAGGAGACCGATCGTGGTTGCGTTGGCGACCTTCATGGATTTTGTCTCAGGGTTCGTTGGTATTCTCTTAAGTGAGGGAATAGATCGTTACTTACTTCCAAGCCAAGTGAGGACTTATCGACCGATGATAGCTTGTTAGGGAAGCTGTCCGCTGAGCAGCGAGTGGCCTAGGAAGCAAGCATCGGGACCCTTCTTATAGTCGACGTTGCCATGGCGAGTTGACTAGTTTGACAGCTTGTGTCATCTTGAACTGGAAGCAAGTATTGGGTGTGGATGATCTATGAGAAGGCTTTGGAGCTGTCCAGATCGAACCAAAGTATACACAAGTTTGGACCTGCAGGGGAAAACGGTCTCAGGACACAAGAACCATGGGTATGGGGGGCGGTGCCTGCTGGTGAAAAATCGCCACATACTGCCTTCAGGCGATGGTCCGGCCAGAGGAGCAACACAGCCGGATATTACTAACTCTAGACGTACGGGTTAGATGTGGATCGGTGCCTACATTTGAGACGAGCACAGCGTCGAGCATCCGCAATTATTCGGATAGCTCGGGAATAGATGGAAAACCGTATTATTCTTGAAATTCATGTTCGCTGAGAGGTATAACAAATCGCACTTTTCGTCATTATAGTCTATAACCCGCACTCGGTACAACGGCAGAGGATCGCAACCGAAGCAGAGGCGCGATGAACAGGCAGTGTCCAGCACTGCTCAGACAAGCCGTGTCAGTCACCGGTCATCGAGATAGGCAGCATACCGAACCCAGATAGCCATCAATCTCTCCATTATGAGAAATGAATACCCTCGGTATTGCAGCTATGCAACAGTCGCAGGAAATCATTCTCGTCGCACTTTTGCGCACGCGCGTTCGCCAATCCCGCCTGATCGAGGATCTTCTCAATTTTGTACTGAATCAACTTGGTGACCAGATTCCGCGGTACCTGGTGTCCGGCAACGGTGATGATCGGTCCACTCTGCGCAGTGGCGGCCGCCTTGTCCTCCTTCGATTCATCGCCCATGAAAATATCCACGTCGTCGTCGTCGCCGTCAACATCACCGCCGGCGGCCGTTTCCTCAACGCCATCCATCTCGACATCCTCCTCTCCCTTGTTATTCCCCGCAAACTTCTCCGGAAACGCCACCTTCCCCGTAAGCAACTCGACATCCTCCGCCCGAACCGCCTCGGGATGCATAGCCGCCCACGTAATCCAATTCCGCTCAATCAACTGGCGAATCTTCGTCGCCATAAACCCGGCGCGCAACGTCTTATTCTTCCTCACAAAGCAAATCCGGAGCATCCCATCCCACTCGTCCCAGCTGATATCCGGGCGCTGCGGTTTGGGCTCGACGCGGACGACGCTCGATTCAACTTGCGGAGGCGGGCGGAAGTTGTTGCGGCCGACTTTCATGATGTGGGATACCTTTGAGAAGAATTGCACGTTTACGGAGAGGCGTGAGTAGAGGGCGTCGCCGGGGCGGGCGATTAGGCGGAGCGCGAATTCGCGTTGGACCATGAGCACGCATACCTTGGGGGGGTTGGGCATCGAGAGGAGTTTGAAGATGAGGGGGGAGGAGATCTATCGCGGAAATACTGTTAGCATGTCCATGCCAGGCCAACGCACCATGAGCGCGTTGAAGGGAGAAGAGGGGAGACAAACCTGATACGGCGTATTACTAATAACAGTCTGAAAAGGCGGCAATTTCGACAAATCCGTCTTGATGAAATCCCCCAAAACAATCTGCAGCTTCTTCTCCTGTGGCGTCCCCTGCACGCGCTTTGTCAACTCCGCCGCCATGCGCGGATCCAGTTCCACCGCAATGACCTTCTTCGCCTTTTCCAGAATCCGACTCGTCAAGATACCGGGACCGGGACCGACTTCCAGCACCGTCTGCGAGGGTTGCACATTCGCCTTGTCGACAATGTTGTCCGCGATCGCGCCGTTTTTCAAAATGTGTTGGCCGATGTCTGTGTTGAATTTGAAGATTGTCGAGCCGGCACTCGCCAGGCCTTTTGAGGAGGGCTTTGAGTAAGGTGCTGAGGAGGCACGCGCGCCTTTTCTGCGATCGGCTTTGCCCATTGTGACTGTGCTGTGTTGAAGTTGGTGTGGATTGTTTTGTGGTGGTTGCGGGATTGACGGAGAGGGCGGGCGACAATTTCGAGATCTTTTTTTCGCGGGCTTATCGCTTGTGTCCCTGATTGGTGGGACTTAGCACGTGATGATAAGACAGCTCTATCTCTATTGTGGGCCTGTAGTCACGTGGTCCATTTGTCCCGAAGAAGCCAAAGCAGACTTGAACAACAGCCGCGCAATTTGTTCTTGCGAGATGATTGAGTGCTAAATATGTCGTACTGTCTGTCTCTTCTATCTCCTTGAGACGCTTCTATGATGCTATAAAGACGGGGTACCTGCCTGGTTACCTTCCTGCGTCCGTGTCGTGTCTGAGATATATGTTTCCCCCATTGCGGAGCGGAAAGCTCAGTAACCTGGCCCGTGTGAGCGCACACTACATACGGCGACGAACGCCTAGAAGCTAGACCAGAGAGGCCTGGTAAGCCAAGGCCTACAAAGTAAGTGGCAACTGATGGCAGTGAATTAGCTGGAATCGAACATCCATACTAGTATCGATCGCTAATTTGAGGTTCAGTAACTACCAAAGCGGCAGCGAAGGGCCTCCAGCAGTCCGACCACCCACATAAGAACCTCGACTTGCTTGTCGGACCCTATCACCTCCGTCCTTCCCACCATACCATGAGCATCCCTATCGCTAGTGGATAGCTCCACAAATGTCATTTCTTCCAGCCCTTTCTAGCCTTGCCCTACAAAACCAATCCGGAACCGGGCGACAGGTAACTAGGTAGACTACCTACAGGGTGCTCACGTCGGAAGAAATTACAGTCCATCAGCTTTGGCGCACCCGCCCTCGCAAACGATGAAACATCCTGGTACTCCAGCGCAATCCCTGTCATGAAACACACATCCTCCGCAGCCGCAAATTTGTCCATCCGCTGCGTGTTACAACCCTTCATATCTTCTATGACAATCTTCTCTAGATTCGGCGCCACTTCCCTGCTCGCGACCGCAATGTGTCAGGGGTGATTTGCTCAAAGTACCAGGTGGAGAGGCATAGTGTGCGGATTTCAGGGCTCAGAAGGGAAGACACTACTTCAGACATTCCGATTTTGTTGTAGTTGAACGTGTACAGGAAGTTCGGGATTGAGAGGGTGCGGAGATTGGTGTACTACGAGAGGACGTAGGGCTTGTACCGTGGGTACCAGGATAGCTTGGGGGCTGTCGTGGAGTGTGCGGAGAGACGGAGTTCTTTCAGGTTGGTGGCTTGGGTCTGGAGCGCCGCTTCTAGGTAACTCTGCTCGTCGGGGCGGAAGAAGAACATGGGACACAAGTGCAGACTGAGAACTTCCAAAGACTTCAGGGGGCGCACCGCACCAGCGTTGACGAGTCCATAAGAATGATCGGGCTCGAGACCGTCAGTTTGCGGATCGACGAGGTGTTGATGCCGGACTGCGACCGGAAATACAGCTTCAGCACCGGCACAGTCTGGGAGATGGAGAGCGACTGTATGTTGGGCCGGTACACGAAAACGTGCATGAAGGAGCCTTGATTTGGGTAGCGGATTCTCTAAATGTCGACTTCCTCTACGCTGCCGAGCAAGGGCAAGGGCCGAACCTCCACCTCCGTCTGATCCTGCATCTCTCGAGCGGCGAGCCTGGTGAAGAAACAGATAAAGGTATTTTGGAACCTTGACCCGGATCTATTGGCCGCGAGGAAACGGAAGTATTTCAGGTTATGCAAATGATGCAGGACGTACACCAGCTTGCAGAGCAGTACTGTGCTCCCGCGGGTACCATACCCTATGTTTCCGTCTGGGAACGATATCTAGAAGGTCCGGCGTGGGATCCTTTGTTTTGGGAAACGTGCTAAAATCCGTCGGCTCCATCACAAGAAGCGCTTTCACATGCTTCCTCATAGACGGATTCGCTCGCACGGTGTTATATAACTTTTCGACATCGACGCTGTTTGAAAGACATATCGTGTGATAGAGGAACGGCCGGACGAGGAGATAGAACCGGCGGGATAGAAAGAGGACTGAGCAGAGGGTCGACCGTAGCTTTGTGGCGCTGTCGGGATTCCTCTCAGGTGAGGGGTTGCGGATCTCGGCCTCCTGCTCGCGTAGATAGTAGCTGAAGATCTCGTAGAGGATGTCGTTGGGGAGAGATGGGGATTTCTTAAACGGGGTTGCCGATTCAAAGTATTGGCCAAGTTGCTTGTTCTCAGAAGGTTGTGCGTTTGCAGAAGTTAGGGCAGCAGCTGAGGGTGTTTCAATCTAGGAACCCATTGTGGTGGTGGGTGAGTGCAAGGCTGCTACCGATGGATGAGGAAACGACACAAAGATACGTGGAATACATTTATGCATCCTCAATATCCATCTGTGCGGCGACTGTTGGCATCAGTGGTCGCTCGCTCGGTAGCGAAAAGGTTACAAGTTCAATGGTAGCGGCAATCACGGCGTTGGGTTACTATCTAGGTTCATGGCCTGATTCCTTGAAGGGACAAATCTGGTACCAGAACCAGATCTTCTAAAACATGTTTTATCATGAGGGTAAGAAGATAAATAAGTCAAAGTGTTGGAATTATGGCCTGAATATTAGAAAAGGAGAGGCTTGAGAGACAGTGATAACGCAAAGGCAAGTGTGGCAACCGGGAATCGTCCACGATGGAAGACCACTCAAACTTGATCTATTGTCTAAGAAACCCAGGTGGCTACATACATCATATTGCCCTGAATGAGTATACAGATTCAACAAGAAAAGGAGGCGCACAAGCAAGCAAAACGAATCGCAGCCAGAATCCAAGCATGTCACCAGGCGAGGTTGGCGCAATTAGGGCTAACCAGTAGGGCTCTCGACATGTCCGAGCGACCAACCGCATACCCCGCCCTGAGTAGCTATCCCCACCACGGGCATTTCTCCTTGGCCCGTGCCCGTCCTTCAGCGGCACAGTCCTCGTAGACCAAAGCCACATTGCGCTTAGCAAACGCCTTGCGAGCATTCCCGAATTTATACATGCGCCCGTGTTGGCCGCCAACGAGATCCTGCAAAACGACCTTTTGCAACTGCAAGCAGACGGCAGTATCCTGCACGAGAAAGTCCACATCCACAGGTTCTAGTGTCTTAAACCACCAGTGGGAGATGATGAGCGTCTCGACATGCGGAGGGATGAGGAAATGAGTCGCGCGTGTGATGTTCACTCCATAGTGGTTGTACAGCTCATCGGGGATGCTGAGGATACGCAGGTTTGTACATTCCCAGAAGGACCACGGACGGTTGTTGGTTCCCAGAAAGTGTACCCCGCATGGTGTGCGCGACGAGATGTGTAGCTCTCTGAGGTGTGTGTGTTGGGTCTCGAGAGCATCTTTGAACGCAGTATATGCTGATGTGAATTCGAAGGATGACGGGCAGATGTCTAGATGTAGTACTTCGAGCTTGTCGACGGCACGTAGGAGGCTGGGGAAGTTGTTGAGAGATATAGGGCTCGTGATTCTGAGCTCACGAATTGTCTGGGAGAGGCGGTCGGGAAGATATTGGGGCAGCGTCTGTAAATGCGAGGCAGGCCTCAGAGACAAAGAGCGAAGGTTGGGAAGCTTGAAAAACACGCGGAGAAAGGTCGCTTTGTTTGGCGGCGAAAGCCCTGTGATGTCTACTTCTTCCAAGCTATGGAGAAGCCCATGACCGTACTTCCTCGACGCTAATGTCGAGATGAGCGTCATGAAAATCCAGTCAAAAGTAGTGCCGCGGGCCCTGACCGGCCACTGCGTGGAATCGATGTTTGCACGATATTTGAACGTCTTCAGGCTCTTGAGACCCGCAAGGATGGAAACGAGTTGTAGCGCGACATCACGTTGCGCTTTCGACGTTCTCTTCCAATTCGCGGCGACTTCAGGGCGCTGACACTTAACTGACTGCCAGAGCTGCGGCATGGCCTCGGACTTGGGTTTGAGGCCACTCCAGTCCTTCTGCTCAACGAAGAATAAATGTCTCACATGACTCGAGAGTGAAGGAGATTTCTCTATCGAGCGGTATAGCTGCCTGACACGCTTCCCGTGTGTGAGGAAGATGGTATGGTACAGGAACGGCCTCGCAACGAAGTAGAATTGGTGCGAGATAAAGAGGAAGTCGTGGAACGTTCGAGTAGAGACCCTGGCGGCATCCAGGTCGGTCGTCGATCTAGCACTCTGAAGCAAGGAGTCTAGGTCCTGGCGGAGGCATAAGAAGATTTCGTAGAGGATTTCGTTCGGTAGTCGAGGAATGAAGCGTTGACGCCCGCTAGGTGTGGCAGATTGATGGATATCGACGGCGTCCTTGGACTGAGCTCCAGTAAGCGAACTATGGTTGGCCGACGAAGTGGAAACACTAGAGAGGAAAGCCATCCTGGAGGATTGACAATGTATCTAGAACAATAAAGAGAACGGAGAGTCTGCTGCGGAACGACAATGACAATATGGATGTAGAATGAACAAATGTGAAAAGCAGGTCGAGCCTTTTATACCCCCCTTTCTCCGCCTTGGCTGACAGGGCATAACACCGGCTGGTATAGTTGTTCAAGGTGCTGTCCCGTCGTCTAATATGCATCAATACTGGGGGAAGAGCAATACTTGTTTCCTTGACTGCCAGCTGAAGTACATTGTTTATGTTACAAGCAGCCCTAGGCATTGACAATGGTGTCGTGTAGCTTATAAAGCTGCGCAAGATGCTCGATCAAGATTGTGCCATAGAGGTAGGGCTGGGCAGCCTCATGAAAGTGGTGACAGGTTATAGAAATGGCCTGCAGGGCGCGGACGTATGTGTGTGTGGCAAGTCGTTGTTCGTAATTTCCATAATCGGGGATGAGAAACTCGAATATCTGCCAGAGAATCCCATTTGGCAGGAACTGTGCCGGCTCGTGGATGATGAGGTCTGCTGCAGATGTCTGTTGCGTTTTGTAGGCGCACCAAAAGTAGAGAGAGAAGCAAAATGAGTGTGGGAGAGAAAAGTCCTACCGTCCAAAGATGGCTGGACATAGGCAAGTTCTCCCCGCCCTGGCCGAGTGGATAGTACATTGCCTGCAATACTGCTCAAGCGATTGTGGAGATAGACAATAGGGGAAGAGTCATTTATTGCTCCTTCTTATACACAGCCATGTCCATTACGCCCATTTTCTCGCCTAACTGATGGCTTGACGGGCCATGAGCCCTCTGCTCTGTATTTCTGAGTTCGCATCATCTTATAAATCTGCAGACTTTCGTTTTTGAGACCCTCTAGTGAAGGTGTATTAAAGTGCCTGAGGCTATCAATAACGTGTCAGGACGCATCAGGCCATTGACTACCGGGCGAACATCGCTTGACCGGGAGTTTTTTTCGCTGCTCGTTCGTCCCTCTGAGAATGGGGCTTTGAGGACAGAAGTATTCTTCTCTGCCGTGATATACTGGGGATCTCTGCCTGAGAAGACGATGCCTCGGATATAGCTCGTCCCATGTGGCGCACTTGAAATGCTCTCGATAAGAGTGCAAAGCTGCGAGAGGCTGAAAATCCAAGCTGATCGATAGAGAAATGGTTGGACGGCGTGATAAAGCTGCCGAGATGTTAAAGCGAGGGCCTGCAGCGATCTGAGATGGCGCTTGAGGCCCTCGGGATATTTGCGGCTTTCGGAGAGCTGCGGAGCGTTGTGGCGCCAGTACTCCTCATCGTCCTGAAATGCGTGCCGGAGAATTTCGAACATTATCTCGTTTGGCACGCATCGTATCGTATTGCGCCGAGGATTATTGACCTTTGGCATGATGAGGGACTTTGGCGTATTGCTTGAAGTAGAGATGGGAAAAAGTTGAAAGACTGAGGAGTCCTATCGTTTGCGAGGACTGGATATCGAAGTCAGAGCAACAGTGGTACTGATGGAGTATAGTCCAAGAGAAGGTGAAGGCCAGATGCACACAAGGATGGCTAGATACATAGACCAAAGACTTTTGGCAGCACCCTTTGTCTCCACACGGACCTGACAAACATGCACGGATCTATCCCGTGCAGCTTGAATACATCTCACAAGCTTCCAAGTATTGGGCATGTCCATACAGCTTTATAAGGACGTTTACCATGTTATGGCAATCAAACTAGCCGCTGACCTTCACTCAAACTACACTAGTTCCATCTATATCAGAAGGCCTCTGCTTGATACTACCAAAAGACCCTCCATTGAGATGCGTACGAAGATGAGGCCCATGGCCGTAAGCAACAGATTACTGATAATAGAGCTACTAGTCACCTACTTGATGAGAAGCAACAGGAGTAAAACCTACCACCTCAAAGATATCCGATAACTCCCCAATATCAGCCTCTGGATAATCAACAGGCAGCCATGAACCCGCAAGGAACAAACGATCAAGACGACGCAGTTCAAGGAGAAGCGCCTCGACATCACGCAATGGAACCGGGACTGAGAGCTGGGGAAGCTCCGGGAACCACAGCGTTCAAACCCGGACATCATTGGAGTATCAGGAGACGGAGAGGCTTTAATGGAGGTAAAGTCGCGGCATACGGCATGAAATCTTGCCAAGAATCTGGATATCGGCACCCTAAGTCTATCTACTCGATGGCGTGGAATAACCGAGGTTTCACGGGGACGTGGAGTTTGGATTGTAATGTAGGGAGGCGCTGGACAAAGGCTTGAAAGCCGTTCCACTCCCAGTCCGGCCCCGCAACGTAGCTAATGAAGCGGAGATCGGGCAGGCGGAGCAGGAGACTGGTAAGTTCCATGGCTTCTTTCTCTTCGGCGGACGGAGGGATAGATCTTAATTTGTTTTGTGCCCCATAGGCCCCATTGATCGTGCCCAGTCGATACTTCCAGTTGCGATTCATATACTCGAGATTGGCGCTCCAGGGCCATCTGTTGAGAAACGCTGGGGCAACCCACGATTGGTTCCCGATTCAGCCAGCCGCTCTGGATTGAAAGGTATTTGTCCTCGAAAAGCACGAGATTTCTAAAGTACGCCGCTAGATGCCGACTTCGTATAAGACGGTGATATAGCGCCTTGTGTCTCGATGCGAGAACGACTGTGCGGTAGAATAGCGGTTGGGCTAGGACGTGGAAGCGGCGGGCTGTCAGTGTCAGGGCGTGGAGGGGCCATTGTGTGTCAGTTGTGGCTCGAAAAGCCATAGTGCGTCGGCCTCTGGCCTCGTGCTCAGCATGCAGTGTTTCAAAGGTTTGGAGGAGGATCTCGTCTGGAAGGTCGATGATGGGGGTATGGCGGTGGACTTGGGTAACGGACTTGCTTCTGGTGGTACTTGGAACCATCATGTGCAAATGAGTGCTGGGAGGAAACTCAGTCTCTTAGTCGCTGGAAGTGCAGAATGAAAAAGAAGGACGAAGAAAATTAAAGGGTTGGGAGTAGGTAGACGGATGAATTCCAGGCACAACACGCCCAGTGTTAGTCGATGCAGAGCCTCTCAAACGGGTTGCTTTGTTAACACTACGCTTCCGTTGCCCCTCACGTCTGTCTCCTCCCACTTTCATCTTTCTCCATCCCTCATCCCATTTTTATATCCTCTGATGCTGCTGATGACATCTCAAATTGTCAAAATGTCTTCACTAACCAGGCCCCCAAGAGGCTTCCCCAACTCGGTGCTTAGAGAGATCTTTACTATCCTGGCCGCCGCACACGATAAGCATGCCCGACAGGCCCAAGCAGTCCCAATGCCTCATGACTCTGCCCAGTGTGTGAAAACCCTGGCAGCTCTAGCTGTAGCGTCGCGGCGCTTCAGCGAGCTTGCCCTCCCGGTCCTCTACCGCACTATCGTCTTCTCCCGCGACACGCATCATCGGTTGCTCTTTCAGGCTCTAAGGCAGAACCGGTCACTAGGCAGACTAGTGGAGAACCTGACCTTTTTTGAACTGAGAGACTATCCTGCCAGAGAGAAAACAGCCTTCCCATCGCTGATTGATCACAATTGCGACATCGTTGCAACCGGCCCCCTCGCGGATGACATGCAGCGCCTGTGGGGGCAGGTTCCTAGCCCAGACAGAAAGGAGCTCAATGAAAATGTCCCCGAGATCCGGGACGCGGTACTGGAGCTTCTTACAGTTATCAAGCACCTGCCGAATTTGAAATTCCTGCGGTATGTGGGCCGGGCGAGCCAGACCATGTTCGGTTCCGTCTTGACAAAGGTCATTAACACGATCCCAGCGTGGCTCGCGTTGCCAATGTTCCGTGACCTTGAAGGGATCGAGATCCTGGGATGCGCCGCCGATACCTGGTTCAAACGGATCTTCAAGAGTTTCCGGCCACCGAGGCTTCGTTCGCTCTCTGTGACATACCTCGGCAGCCCTCCAGCAGAATTGGGCATGATTAGGCTGCCAGCCTCATTTTCGCCGCTGGCTACAATCCGGGATTTGCGCCTTTCTCTCCCAAGTCTCTCCCCAGCGTGCCTGCTGCCTCTGATCGTCGGAAGCACCGACCTTGAAATCCTACACCTAGACTTATTCTCCCTAATGGCGACGGGCGATCGCAGCCACGAGCACCTGTGGTTCGCAATCCGCTCCCGCTCTCAAACTCTTCGGGAACTCCGTATGCGATTCAAAGATCGCTACTGGACGACCGCCCAGGCCCCAGATGCTCGCCTGATACCTCCGCCGTTGTCTAGATTTTACAGTCTCCCCGCCCTCGAGCTCCCAGATGCGCTTCTTCTTAGCATGCAGTTTGGCCCCCAGAGCGACGGGTGGATCAGTCTGCTGCCGCCCAATATCCAGTTTCTGACGGTTACTGCGTGGTTCATGAAGAGTGATGTTCCGAAGAGATTGGAGGAGGTGTTTCAGGATGCGTGGCGCCTTCCGAAGTTGACGAGGATCGTGGTTCGCGAGAGGATTGGGCAGTCGCCATTGATCAAGGTTAGACTTAGGGAGGTGGTGGAGCGTTATTCGCATCGGAATATTGCGTATTCCCATGAGTGGTTCTGACTTTCTCGTGGTATCCCCCGGTTCGACACTAAGTGCTGCAAGGAAGGTTATACAGTTGTTATTGTTCGGATGCGCAGGTTGTCTGGGGGTTGGAGATCGTACACTGTTTACAGTATTCCCATACTTATCGATAGGCAACCGAATTAGAGGTCAGATCACCAGCATGATGACGAAAGAGGCACACGGAGTAAGTCCGGCGCGGTTGCTCCTGCCAAAGTGGGGGTTGATGCGGGGTGCCCAACTTCTCAACACACGATCTTCCCCGTTTGCTGTCAACATCTCTCATCAACCTCTATTCCCTCTTCACTATACTCTTATACTATCATAGCCTCAATATCCTTACACACAGTTACACTTGACACCGTCACCATGGTTCTATCTCAGCCGGCCAACCAACATGTCATGAAGGCGTTTGACCTGTCCGGAAAGGTCGCCGTCGTCACTGGTACTCCTTGTGTGCCCCCTCAATGAACAGCTGCTGATACCTTCTAGGAGGAGCTCGCGGCATCGGCCTTGAAGTCTCGCGAGGTCTAGCCGAAGCTGGCGCAAATGTACAACCCTAGTATCCTCTCCTCCACAGCCTCTGATCGAACTCCAGGTCGCCCTGATCTACAATTCCTCCTCCAACGCCAACGATCTCGCTGCCGAGATTGCCTCCGCGAACAACGTCACAGCTCGCGCCTACAAAGCGAACGTAACAAGCCAGAGCGAGATCGAGTCGACAATTCAGCAGATCAAGACCGACTTTGGGAAACTCGACGTCATCGTCGTGAACTCCGGTATCACAGAGACCGTTCCGGCTGAGGACTACACTGTTGAGCAGTGGCGGAAGATTATGGATGTCAATCTAGACGGCGCGTTTTACTCGGCTCAGGCTGCGGCGAAGATTTTCAAGGAACAGGGGAAGGGGAATATCATCTTTACGGCTTCTGTTAGCGCGACGCTCGTCAATGTTCCTCAGAAACAGGCGGCTGTAAGGGACCAATCTTAGACGTGTGACTGGGGCTAATCAGAATAGTACAACGCCTCGAAAGCGGCGGTCGTCCAGCTTGCCAAATGTCTGTCCGTTGAATGGGTCGATTTCTGCCGCGTCAACTGCATCTCGCCTGGGTTCATCGCAACGGACATCCTCGACATCCATCCTCAAGAGTGGCGAGAGAAGTGGTACAGCATGATTCCTGCTCGGCGGATGGCGGAAACCTACGAGCTCAAGGGTGTAAGTTCGGGCACTCCTTCAATGCTTTACCAATTTTCGACCAATGCTGAACCTATAGGCTTACGTCTTCTGTGCCTCCGACGCCTCGAGTTACATGACTGGAGCTGACATCGTTATTGACGGTGGATACACTCTCCCTTAAAAGGTGCACTGACAATCAGATTGCGGTGTCTCACTTAATTTAGGATAACTTGCTTTACGCTAGCTTTGCTGACTAGCTTCAGACTTAATCTAACATCACTATCCCACAACTCTGGACAATAGTAACATTGCTGCTCGTGGCCAAAGATACCGTGCTATAAGAGGGTTTCCGAACATGCTGTACTCTGCCCATCTATGGACAGTGGACATCAGGCTCTCACATCGACCCGGTGTGTGCCTTTGTTATCTTTAATACATGCAGTTCTTTAGATAATAATTTGCCGTCACGAAAGGATCCACAACCCGGTAAATTTGTTTCACTGATCTACTTTGTGCTGTTCCGAAAGACACATATACAACGGCTCCAGCAAATAAATGAAGAAAATGAGACAGGAAATAGATGGAGCCCGGACCTCAAAACCGTACCAAGATGAGACTCGGCGACCTGATATGTACACAACATGGCCTCACCTATACACTGAAGACATGCACGGACTTCTAGATTGAGACCTATGCTTTGCCCTTAGCCCCAACCTTCACCTGCATGATTCCGTTCCGGCCAGCCCGTAGCAGCTAACAGCTGCCATCACATTTCTCAGGCATGTGTTCATCCATCACAAGCTCAAGCTAGAAAATATCAGTCAGCACCACTGCACTATAATAGCCCCTCACGGGAGCACGCAAAACCCTCACATTCGCATAAAGTCCCTTCCCCGTCGCCTGCTGCGTCAGCGCCGCAACCGGACTCTGACAATTATACGTCTTCCACTCCACAATCTCCCCGCCCAGCGCATTACTAAACCGCACCACGACCGTCTCGAGCATTGGATCGAGCTCCAAGCCCTGCACATCATACCGGTTCGCCATCTCACAGTATACCCTCGGGCCCCCAGCAGCAGCATCCGCGTCCGCAACAGCAACCTGCGAAACGACTCTTCGCTCCTTGAGAACCTGCTCGCCGAGCATCTCGCGGTACGCCTGCATCGCCGCGTCGCGGCCGATGGCCCGGTGCTTCCAGTGGCGCATGCTTCGCGGCTCGGCGGTGCAGTTGGGGGCGAAGAATGCGCCGAGGCGTTGGAGGTTCTCGTCGCTTGTGTTAGTTTGGAAGGCGAGGAGGGCGTTGTAGAACGCGTCGAGCTTGGCTATGAGGGCGTTTGCTGCGGGGGAGGGGGATGCCATTGTCCGGGTCGCCGTTGGGTGCTTGGTTAGATGGAATGGAACTGAACGGTCTGGAGGTGATTGATTTCAGAGTAAATTAAGAATTGTCTGCGCTGGGTCTGTTTTTGGAATGCAAAGTCATCGTCAAGCGCAATTCAGTTGGGCTTTATACCACCAGGTATAGTAGAGCTTTTGGGTACAATCATCTCGCTATTGGGCATCACGTAAGCTTTGTCATGCAGCTGGACTGATTTGCAAGCACCTCGGAACTGTACCGCTCGTTTTGAGACCCAGGCTGTGCTTTCTGGGTAAGTTAGCACACGAGACGTCAAGTAAGCAGGAACAAAGTCTGCGACAGCTGAAGAGCTGTTGTGGTTGGATCCGAAAGCGAAGATATATGTCTACCGGAACCGCATGGAAGTAGAGGCGTTAAGACCTCATAGTAGGTCTTTCCGCAGTATCTCCCTTGCCAGCACATGATGTAAGTAGCAGAGACATAAATTACATGAGTTTCACCATCCCTCTAAGCCCCGTGGGCTTGCAAACAAGGGAAGAGGTATGGTTCAATAAAACTAAACTCTAGAGTTAAATCGTGGGCAGGGAGTGCCAGTCCTCTATCCATAACTAGCTAGGCTTTTGCCCTTGGTACTTAGCCGCCGCCACTTTTAGTTATAGGTACCGTACCCTGTGGAGCAGCGCATACATACTACTAGTAGTAACAGTTGCCAGAGCTCCAACCTCGCTACTCCCTGTCAGAACAACACACAAGGGGAAACCACTGAAGGGGAAATTAAAGCTCTTGAAGAAAGGTTGCAGGCAAATCTAGGACTAATAATTCTTGGACGGTGTGACTGATGATACTGGTCGTTTTAGATCGGGACCTGAATAGACCTGAATATGGAGATCCTACTCGTCCGGGGGAATAAGGTACTTGGCAAGACAACAATTTCCATGGCGGGCGATGTCTACAGGGAAACAGGAGGAAACGAGTGGATTAAAGGAAGGTCTGGTAAAGTGGTTGAGACTTTTGAGCAGATTTCCAACCGTGTGTCGTGCCTTCCAGCCACGGCATCCATCCCACTTCGTTACCACCTCAAGTCGCGCAACACAAACGGAGTTGCGATCTGCCATTACTCACATTTTTATACACTTTCTAGAAACGCCAGCATGTTTACCGGAAGCATATACTACCATTCGATTATGCCCGCTCAAGTGGTCACTACGGGCTGGGATAAGCTCCCTCGCGAGATCGACCTGATGATTTTCAAGGAGCTTTCAGATCTGGACACCGAAGCAAAGGACCTCGATGGCAAGCATGGTATCTTTGGCGCTGGCGGTGATCTAACCTTGGGGTCTATGTGGACGGCGTGGAAAGGGATCATATCCTACTGCCTGGTCTGCAGTATGTTACTCCGCGGCGGGTTTGCACTCCATACTAACGTGGCGCCAGGGTCCTGGAATACCGGATTACGCGTTACCATTATCGAGGGCCGTTCGATCCGCACCATATTGAATCTTGCATCGGAGGATATGGGTTTGGCTGCCGTAGCAAGACTGATACGGACGACAGAGACTAAGATAGAGCAGTGGACCTTGGAGCAATTCGCCAGGTACACCTTGCGGAGAAACTATCTACGCTGCACGGAGATGCTACTGGAGGAAATGGATGAGGATCGGCCAGACATTAGTCTTTTGGATATAGCCGTGAAAAAGGGAAACATCGCTGCGGTCAGGTTACTCCTCGATTACGGCGTGGAAAATGGATGGCCGGGGCTTGACTGGCATAGCTGGTCAATGGAAACCCCACTGGCAGATGCAGTACACGACGGGAAGATTGCTATTGTGCAGGAGCTTCTGGAAGGAGGAGCGTCTGTCTTTTTTACCTATAACTACCTCGATGGCCTGCAGGACGTAAGTAACGCTGGGGGCGATGGAGCCTTGATTCGGCTCCTCGTTCAGTATGGGCTTGCGATAGACGATACGCGGTACAAGATGTATGGAGGGCGGGATGACTGGGCGGGCAAAGATGGTGAAGAAGCTGATCCAGCCAACGCTGGGTGGTCGCTAAACTGGCACCCACTGGAGATGGCGATCTGTCAGGATGCTGTCTCTGCCGCTGAGGCAATACTAAGCTATGATAAAACTCGACTTGTGGATATAGCTCGGGCTTATAAGGAGGCCAGGAGTAAGAAGATGAGACAGCTGCTCGAGTCGTATATGCAACGCGCGATCGCTCGTTGTCAAATCTAACCATGGCATCGTGTTGAAGATACTCCTGGCGACCGAACACTCTTTTGATAGGCGGCTCAGCAACCTGTTACCTTGATTTAGAACTAGGTCTTTCTTTTCATAGAGTACATACACTTGGTGAAGATATTATTATTGTTCCCAGGGCGACAATGATACATAGAAGTCCTAATCGGGCTAGTGCTTCTGAAGCCGCCGCTGACTAATTCTTGCCTCTCCGGCTGCGAGACGAACGCAAGTCACCATCTTCACTCAGTCACTTGTTCACGGATTGCGGATAAAACTCGACTTCGGTCTTGCCATCTCCATCATACCTCCTCGATATGCAATGTAATCTTTTGCAATGACCCAAGCCTGCTATACGTGCCGCCGACGGCACATCCAATGCGACCGCTCCGCGGTCCCGTGCGCCAAATGCCAAAAGGCGGGCCTCCAGTGCCTCGACAAAAGGCCAGTGCGGTGGGTGCAAGGCGTCGCCATTCGCGGAGGAATGCGGGGACGATCTTTCGAGAACTCTTTAGTGTCGAGTTCTCCGGTGGGAAAGATTGATATCTGTTCTACCCCGGCAAACAATCTCCAGTCTCCGACGCCTACGCAACACCACGCCAAGCTTCCCACATCCCTCGGCGAGCTTTCGCCGCTTCTCCAACGCCATGACGCCATCATTCCTGTTCGTCCGGCTTTACCGAGTGTCCCTGTGGCTATCGGCGATGCTGCCCTGGCCGGATTGAATTCGACAGCTCGATATTATCTGGACTACTGTATGTTGACTCGCCCTGCCGCTGTTCAAGACTAATCGAAGACGCAGATAATGACCGGATATGTGAGCTGTTCATTGTCTACGATAGCCAGACTAATCCTTTTCGGAATTTGATACCGCTCGCTTTGAGCGACACTGTCCTCCTCGATGCTCTTCTCGGCCTCGCTGCTCGGCACAGGGCTAATTTTGACCACCCCTTTTCGACAAGCACCACGCAAGACATGCCAGCATTCGCAGAGCCGCATCATGAGGCTCTTCGATTCAAGCATCGCGCCATCCAAGGACTAGCCCAGGCGCTGAACGGTCAGAAAGGCTACCGCGACGCCACTGTGGCCACTGTCTTCCTTCTTGTTTTCCTGGACTTGCTAGAATCGGGTTGCGACCAGTGGAACTATCACCTTGAAGGGGCAAAGAGCTTACTGGCGCTCATACCAATTGAAGATCCTGGTCGGACCGTCCAGCGGTTACGGCAGTTTATCACGAAGCAGATCCATCTGTACACATGCCTTTTCCAGTCGTCCCTTCTATTACTGACATTTTTCCAGGATTGAAGCGCTTGGGGCAACGTTTGTGCGTCCGCATCTCTTGTCACAATCCAACTCGATAGAGCAAAATATCGGCCTCCTTGAGGATGTCGTAGAGGAGTCATTTCTTGGTTGCCCTGAATATATCTTGACATCACTGCAATTCCTCTCCATCCAACGGGACATCATGGCCCATGGAGATGCCACTGATCAAGCACCAATATCCGATGTGATGTCCGTACTGAACGGGGTGAAAGAGTTCGACTGTTACTTTTGGGCATCGACTCTGCCGCAGCATTCTGCGATGCACAACGTCGACGATCTCGCCAAGCTCGCCAGGACATACCAGCTCGGCGCCGTACTATATGGGCAGCGCGTACTCGATGCACTGCAAAATACTCGAACACAACAGGACTCTGTGGTTTCCGCACTGGTCAGCCTAGTCGATACCTTCAAAGACGGATCAACCTTGCTCAAGTGCATTCTCTGGCCCATTACGGTGGCAGGCCTAGAATGCCAGGAACACTCCCAGAGAGATTTACTTATCCGCATCCTAGAGACATTCTGGATAGGAACCCACTGCTTGAACGTGATGAACGCCGCCAAAATCCTCAAAGCCCATTGGGCGAAGATCGACGAAAACAAATCGGTGGCAACGAACTGGATCTTTGAAATTGGCCGGTCGAGCCATGATTGGCTGCTTATCTAGCCTTTTTTTCTCCGGCTCATGGCGCCCCACTCCCTTCACCTGCCTAAAGCGGCTACTCCCTTTGACGGCAAGGCTTCGTATTTGTCGGACCGCTCCACAGACATCCATGGCGTCGAGCATGACCATTGTTCTTAAGCGGCAAAGGGGCCGTGAGCCCGTGACATTGAATCATCGGCCAGTCGTAACGTCCTCTAGGAGCCAAGCATTCGGCCATCCTTTCTACTTTCTCCGCTCCTCTCCTTGCAACTACCCCAAGCAGAAGGTCTTGGGAGAGACTCAGATCCCATTACGAGATGCAAATTTAGTCAGCACGCCTTCGACCCCTATTAATATGTCAGACTCCAGGCTTTCCAGGTTCTAAGGCTAGAGTTTATAATGGACGCTCAGACCAGTGGCCGTTTTCCTTCAACGCTTTTCCTGCAGAGATCATGACGTCGCCAAAGGAATCGGGGTCTGATGACTCGCGCTTCGCGGAAAGTGCAGCACTCATTGACGACTCGACATTGGAGCGACTTGGTCGCGAGAGACCGGCGTTCTTTACCGGTGCATTTCCGGAAATCGGATTTTGCTTTTCGATTGTCATGTCGCAGATTCTTGCAGTACGTTGTACTGATTATTTCGTTTTGGAACCTACTAATTGGTGTACAGGAGTACTACATCTCCGGCTCGAATGTCCTCCTTCCCGCGCTGATTGAGGAACTCGACTTCCCACCAGCCTCAGCAATATGGCCGTCCACATCACTCTCGCTAGCCGTCACCTCGACGCTTCTTATCTTCGGCCGGCTGACTGACATGTTTGGTGGTTACGCCGTGTACATCGGCGGCGCCGCATGGCTAACAATATCATCGATCCTCTGCGGCATCTCACAATCATGGCTCATGCTCGTCGTATTCCGCGCCCTCCAAGGTCTAGGCCTCGCGGCATTTCTGCCGTCCGGCGTGATGGTCCTAGGTAAAACTTATCGCCCAGGTCCGCGAAAGAACTTCGTCTTTAGTCTCTACGGCGCATGCGCAGCGCTCGGCTTCTTCGTTGGGATTTTTTTCTCCGGGCTATGCAGCCAGTACCTGACTTGGAGGTGGTACTTCTTCATCGGCGCGATTCTCTCCGCCATTACAACGCTATCGTCGATTTTCTTTGTCCCGCGCGACTATAAGGAGACGAGAAAGCAAGGTGCGCAGATGGATTGGGCTGGATGTACCTTGTCCGTATCCGGTACTGTGCTTTTCGTCTTCGCCATCGCCTACAGCTCGTACGCGCCCGAAGGATGGAGAACTCCATATATACCTGTCTGCTTCATCCTTGGTGCTCTTCTTATAATCGCCATGGTTTATGTGGAAGGCTGGGTTGCCAAGAACCCCCTCCTTCCCGGTGACATTTTCGCCGTGAAATACATGAAGCCCCTGGCAATTGCGCTCCTCTTCCTTTATGGCAGCCTTGGGGTTTTCTTTCTCTACGCCGTGCTATAGTAAGTCCATTCCTTCCTAATTTGCACCCTGCCTCAATCTAACAAACCCTAGCATGTCCGAATTCATGGGCGCAACCCCCTTCCAAATGGTCGCCTGGAGCGTCCCCATGGCGCTAGGCGGCCTAATCATCTGCTGCATCGGCGGGTTGATCTTCCACCGCGTCTCCGGCACAATCCTTCTAATAATCTCATCGCTGGGCTACATCGGCTCCGGCCTCTTCTTCGCCGTCGCCCCGCAAGGGGCCAACTACTGGGCGTTCGTCTTCCCCGCAATGATTTGTGGCACGATCGGCATCGACATTAGTTTCAACCTCGCGAACATATTCATTACAACGAACATGCCCAAATCGAAACAGGGCCTCGCGGGCGCGTTGATTAATTGCACGCTGCATTTGGGAATCGCGGTTATGCTGGGCTTTGCGGATATCGTGCATATTGAGACGATGGAGTATGCCGGGATGAGGGGAAGTTATAAGGCGGTGTTTTGGTTTGAGGTTGGCCTTGCGGTCGTCGGATTGCTTGTTGTTGCTGGCTTTGTGAGGGTTAAGGAGGCGAGGAGTGAGCTCACCGTTGATGAGAGGGAGGCATTGGCTCGGGAGGCGGTTTTGAGGCAACACTCGGCGCAGGCTTAGTTGTTGCTCTTGGACAATATTTGCATTCGCCGTTTAGCGTGTTTAGTGAGCATTTGTTTCAAGTTATATAGCGCTAGATCTATATTAATCTAGATGGATATATTTTTCCACCCCTGGCTCCCAGTTCCAGTCAAGGACATATAAGCTTATCTACGGCAATCCGACAAACGCCAAAAACACATTGTACGTCGCCTCCAACAGCTTCCTCTCCTCATCGCTAAGTGTCTCATTGAACACCGGATCCGGATTCGCACTGTCGGCCGCATCCCCACCAGGAAAGACATTCTGGCTCACATCATGCACTTCCGGCGTAGCCGGCAAAGTCCCATCAACGAAATACTCCCGGATCGCCTGGACAAGACCCAACGACCCGAGACTTATCGTTGTATGCCCAGGTCCTCGCCTCGTAAGTAACTGCGAAGATGACGGAAGCCACTCGTGCAGTCTTTTCGCGGAGGAGACGGGGGTTGTGGGGTCATGCAGGGCGTTCACGATCAGGATAGATGTATTCTTTGCAAAGAGGATATTGTTCGTTTCCCCAGTTGTGAGCTTCCCAGCACCGAGGTTCGGCACCTGTGGTCGTGTATTC
Source organism: Aspergillus calidoustus (assembly GCA_001511075.1). Classification (NCBI taxonomy): domain Eukaryota; kingdom Fungi; phylum Ascomycota; class Eurotiomycetes; order Eurotiales; family Aspergillaceae; genus Aspergillus; species Aspergillus calidoustus. The sequence goes on from CDMC01000008.1 coordinate 1,243,687, forward strand.
GGAAAATTCCGACAGAATGATAACGTCGACAAATCAGCGTTCAGCCACGGCGTTTCCTCCGCAAGCGAAACATCAAGTATCAGTTTGCCGATCTCGCGCAGAGTTGTCTGATTCGACGGCGCGTTATCCGTACACTGAATCGGCCACCCAGCCAACGACCCTGTCGCAGGCGCATTCTCATTCGTTACAGAGGCCGTCGTCGCCCCAGTGAGAAGCGTAGCGAAGGGTCCCGAGTCCCCGGTCTCGAGTGCGCGGACGGCAGATGTAACGATCGGCCATGTCGGGGGGAGCTTGAGGTACGAGTACATGAAGAAGCTGAAGATTCCAGCTGTGATGGACCAGGTTCCGTCGGGGGCCGAGATGGGGTTGTGGTAGAGGGATTCCTGGAGGTTTGCGAGGCGGGTTGTGATGCTAAGGTTCGTTGAGTGATTTCCTGGTGAGAGACTCAGAGCGCAAGCATCCGTACCAGCGTCAGTGCACATCGTGTCGAAATCTGCTATCGCGTCGCGGACGTATAGCTCGTCATGCGGGAGCTGGCTTGTATATTGCTCGGAATTAGCCTCGGCATCGAAGACACCATCTAGGATAATCCTCCCAACTCGCTCGGGGAACGTCTGGATGAACTCCGCGCCATAAATCGTCCCATATGACAGGCCCCAGTAGTTCAATCTCGCATTCTTCGTCCCTTCAATCGCATCAACGATGGCAGCCATATCGCGCACGACATACGCCGCGCTCGACGTATACAGCGCCGAGGAATTATACTCCGCGCACTCCCGCGCAAGTTCTCCAACGGCACTGTCATACTCCTCCAACCTCTCGTAAAACTCAAGCATATAGCTCGCATTCCTGAACTGGGTATACTCGATCTCCGCCGCGAGCGGGAGACTCGCCGACCCTCTGCTCTCTTCCCCGACCGTGTCGAAACATCGCAGGAGTGGCTCTGCCGACCCGACACCGCGCGGATCCCAGGAGATTATATCGTAGAACCCGCCTGTAATTGCTGAAAGCCCCTCGCCTGCGCCGTTGAGCAGGAAGTCGATTCCCGAGGACCCGGGGCCGCCGGGATTCGTGAGGAGGGGGCCTTTGCGTTTGGATGGCGGGACGGTGGCGTTGAGGCGGGCGAGGGGGATGGATGCGGACTGTCCGTTGTTTGGGGCGGCGTATTCGAGGGGGACTGGTAGCGTTGTGCAGTCGAAGGTCGGATTCGAGGGGCAGGGGGTCCAGTGGAGTGTGCCGAGCGCTTTACCCGAGTATATGAACACAGCCAACAAGGCGGAAACGGAGGGAACGGCGCTCATGGTGGTCATGGCTGGTCTGTGCAAGGCTAGAGCTCGACGAAGGCCCCGAAGTTATATACCATCAAGGAAAGGCAAGCCAGGACGCGGCACCGCCGGGTGCTAGAAGTGCCGACAGCAGCGGCCGGATTATGTGGACCGAAGAAAGAGTAGATACTCCGGAGTAAATCCAGGCACAACATACCGTGGCAGAAGATACCGACAATCTGATAGGTAGAATCGAGGGGATCGGCGTTCGTCATGACGATCACTGCTCGCTCGGCTCGGAGTCCGGCCAAGCTCTTCCATCCAGCTTGACAGAGCAATTTCACCGTGTGTAGGATAGTCCGTGGCACGGAAGCTGTAGCATCGCTTCCGTGGAATGCTGAATATAGCGGGGTCGGAGCTTTGGATAGCGATCTTCAATGACTTAATGGATTGGTGTAGCGAGGCTAGGAGGCATACACCCCAGTCCGGAGTCATGGCTCCGTGAGATTGATAAGATGCATAAATCTTATCAATCAGTTCGCGTGTACCGTGCTCCATAAACTGTCCACGGCGTGTCCGGCATCGGATTCGGGTCCATTCTTTAGGGCTCGCTGCGTAATGCGTGGGTCCTCGGCGAGTCCCCGTTTTCGCATAACCTTCCAGGCAAGGGTTCGCCGAGTGTCGATCATGCAAGATTCTGCACAACTCTATTCATCCTGTCTGTTATGACATCATATATGGACATTCTTGGAGGGCTATACTGCACTGGTGGTTCGGGTCGAGCGCTTGGGTGAGAGAGTGTCGTTGTGTGATGTGCGTGCTGCTCAAAGTGGCGGTGGTATATCTGACAGTTTCCTGACTGACACCCGCTTCAATGAGATTTGCCGGGCGGGTGGCAGACGGCCTCGAGCCCTACTTCGAGCAATTGAAGTCGAGAATAAGGCATCGAGTAGTTTCCAGCAAGTTATGACCTATCGAGGGCCAGAGTCGGAGAGGGACTGTACGTTGGACATTGCCAGTTCCACAACCGCGAGGGAATAGTATTCATCGTAGTATCGAAACGAGGTCATGTAGATGGTAGAAGACGAGGCAAGGGATGTCTTAAGCTCAAATATAAAGGCTTATCGTATTTCCAAGCTAACGCACAAAGTTTCACAGACACCGCAGACGTTGCTTCTTCAATCCAAGTAATACATGAGACATTCGGCATCAGGGATAGCCATGGCACAGGGTTCAACTAAGCAGCATTTCCAGTCTTACAAGACATTCGCCAATACAAAATTCCCGGCTCGTCATCATCCAAGCGCTCCGCCGCAGTCTCCGGCCGTGCTGAAGGGCGAGGACATTCAAACACCTGCTAAACTGAATATAGATGCATCATTCTCCCACAGCTTAATAGGGGCCTGTGGCCTATGGTCTGAATCATAAGTGGTATCCCCGATGTGCTAGGACTAATTTGGCTATGAACTGCATGGCGCCTTTGACCTATTCCGAGCAAACATCGACCACTTGAAACGGAGCAGAAGAGGCTGTATTGTACATGAGTGGATATAACAAACTCTCCTAGCTGCGAAAGACGAGAGGTACAAAACTCTACTTTCGTAAGTCCAGACGAATATAGAGAGAACCGTTCCGATAGCCTAAGAAAAGCTTCACTTGTTTCCATCCCAAACACAGAGTCGCCAACATATAGTGCGCTGGCCAAACCGCACTCGGCTTCAACTAAGCACATTCCCACACTTATCATCCCACGAGTCATCGGACTCAGAGCAAGATCCACATTCGTCCGCAGTATACCAGAATTCATCTTCCGACTCCTCGCGGGTACCCGTAAGGCCATCAATGCTTTCAATCAATCTGTCTAAGCCCAGATAATCCGCTGCCTCGGAGTCTAGACGGACCCAGTATGTGTGGTCGTTAATGTCGGAAATCTCTAGATGATCACATGACGCTGAAAGTCGCTCAGCACGAGGTTCCAATCCTCTCCACGATGCTCGCCAAACGGCAGCCCGTACATGATATTCAAGACATTACGCATCGTGCCGGGCTCTATCTCACCGCTGAGGTCTATGTCATAACCGTCTTCCTCGTTGCACAGCAAATACTGGTCAAGGGAAGGAGACCAGTGCAGGAGTACAGCTCGGTGAGCGTCAAGTTCTTCCTCGCCAACGTACACTGTGCTGTCTGGCTGTATGTCGGTGTGGATATGTTATAGGAGCAGTTTCTTGAGAGACTTGGGCATGGACAAGGCAATAAGCTTGTAGCACGTCTCTGGTGCGAGCCAAGCAAACGCGGAGATGTGGACGTTTTCCATTCCCCGAATGAGCTGCGCGCCGTGGGCTTTGCCGTACGCGACACACTCAATGTACGACGGTATAAGCACACCATAGAGCTTCTAGTTCGCGGCGTTTATGCAAATCTTCATGGGCTTGTTGAGAAAGAATGCGTGGTCGTTGTCGGCATGGGAAGACGGTGAGTGGCTTTTCTCTGTGCCGCGCCGAACTACGAAATCTTGGTACTCTGCGAGAGCGTCGGGCTTGGACTCCATTAGGTTCGCCAGGATCATCTTGACAAGTTTCACGCTCCCTCTCTTGCATGCCCACTCAAGGGGGGTTCCGAGCATATTCACAGGCATGTTTCTGTTCAGAATCTCTCTGGCAATGACGAGATTGACGCGGTCTTTTGCGATGGCTGCGGCGAGAAGACCGGTGCGCCGGAATCCATAGGGGCCAAGCCGGTTGATCAGATTCAACTCATACAGGATATTGGTGGCAATCTGATGGTGGTGGTATTGAATGGAGAGGCTGAAAGCGTCTAGGATTCTGTCGTGAAACATTTGTGGTGTGCGACGTTGCTCGTCTCTCTGAGTGCAATATGTGTTCTAGTCGCCGCTGATAGCGGCGGCTGATAGGCCATCTTCCATGCCTAGGATAGATTCCGTGTTCTTTCCAACCATTGTAGCATACACTGATGACTGCGGGTTGTGTACGAGGTCAATGACGTCGGTAAGTATTTCGATAGAAGGATTTTTCGATGGTCCCAATGTTGTTGTCGAGATGGGGAAACGGCCGAAAGAAGATATATTCAGTATACGGGGAGAGAGGAAGGGTCTACTGAATTGGAGCCCGTATTTGCTGTGGGGTCGTTGAAAGCTGGCGCTTCACAATCAATCTTTTAGGTGTTTGCCGGGAGGATACTTCAGGACTGAAATTCGACATGAAGGTGGCATGAGCAGTGTCGAGAGCAATAGATACTAGGAAGAAAAAGAAAGAGACATGGCTATGACAGGACTACGGGTCCGTCGATGAGCAAGTTGATAGTAGGTCGTACCTTCCCAGAGAGATGCAGAGGCGTCTTCCTCACTTGCAGCAAGAAGTCTCTCTGGCCTTCACAAACTACCTACGCTCTGCGTTTCCACCACGGCCACTGCAACGTGCAAGCAAGGATTTTGAAAGACCCCTGGTGCAATGACCGTCTTTTACGCTGGCTTATCCGCCGACAACCCAGAACCCTGAAAGTAGTCCTTCTTTCGGCCCGATTCATCCTTCCATTCGCCAGGTTCTCAGACTGAGTCGACTTCTTCTCAACTTCCCGCAGCAAAAGCTCCCTCATAATTCCAAGTGACCCCAGAGCCTGCGCACGGTTTTTCGTTGCAGCAGCGCAATCATTGCCGCTTAGCCACATCTCCTCAATGTCCAGACAAACCCTTTCCCAATCGACATCGCGATCCAGCGCATCCTGTTGCATCTCAAACTTCAAGTGTCCGTTAGACCGAGAAATCCAGTATGCGTCCGGCAGTCTCCACTGGAATGCTGCCAGCATGTTTCGCGTGTCTCGGACTGCTTCAAGCCGGTCGCTATGTGACAATCTGACTATCTCCATAATCATAATGGCGAGCTCAACTGGTATGTCGAGGTGGGCCAGGTGTCTTGTGGTTGTCGCGAGTAACTCTTTTGCCGGGGAGGCCGCACGACTGTGCTCGCCAGCTCGTGCATGCCAGGGAGACCCAGCCGGCCTGAATCCTCATGTACAGTTGGGTGATATCCCACAAGGACCGCGGCGTCATGTTTCAACACCACCAAGGGAAGGATGGGGTCCTGCGGGTTGACCACCGCGTCGACGGTATCTCGACTCCGATTGTCAGAAGCTGCCCTCCGCGAGCCATCAGCGTACCAACATCCGAAGCGGTCTATATTCGAAAGCCAGAAAGCCAGCGTTATGTCTATAAAAGACTCCCAGTGTCCCTGGACGGCCTCGTGGCCGATGATTCGATCCAGGAATTCCCAGCAGTCGACATGCACAGCATATGATACCGGATATTGCTTCCGGTTGGGTTGCATTTCCTCTGTATACAGGATGCACGCTGTGTCTATCGAGGCAGGCCACCATCTGCGCTTCCCATTCGGGTTTTGGAACCGGGCCCTCAATGTCCACCCGGAAACACCAAGAGTGCTCGGACTGCCAATCTGTGATACGGAGAGCTGGTGGGTCTTTGGATCCTTGGTGACTATCATCGGTAAATAGAGGATTCATACACGGAGGGCGAAGAGCAGCTCCCACCTATGCGAAAAAAGAAAGTCGACTCTGTGCTGTATCGGACCCAGGGGTACTGCTTCTGCTTGATCTTTGCCGCAGGGATGACGGAGCCGTCTGGTAGCGTTGTCTCCTGGAAGGCATTGCGACGAGCTCCCGTGCAGCACACACCGATCCGCGCGCCACAGATTATACAGACAAGGGAGTGCTTGCTCTTGATGGTGACCTTGCCAACCGGGAGAGTGGTATTGCGATGAATGCCCATTTTGCCGGCGTTGCAAATCACTTTTACAAACCTTGAGGCTTGCGGACCTTGCAAGTCAGGTTTTATAGTGTCGAGCCAGCGTCCTGCGTGGCAGATGACGCTGGTCGACGAATCGACTGTGCAACCTTATCCTAGGGCAGCAACCCTGTCGAGCTAGGTTCCACCCAGGGATGGTTTATTATGTTTTCAGATCAGGAGCCTGCACGGAAATGGTCACCGATACGCTCTACAGCCGGTGGATTACCTTTGCCTCGGCGTCGGTTAATCTGGATTCTCACAACGCTAAGGTTTGTCAGGCCAGAAGGCAAACGCGCAAGCCAACAACTCAGAATTACACGAGGATGGGTAATTTAGTGGAGGTTGAACACGAAAGCAATGGTACATCCGTGATTAACTGCCTCCCACCTAGAATAATTTGTTGCTCCTATACTTCCAGCTCAATCTCCCTTGTAAACCCCATACTGAAACCGACTCGCCGGGTGATCATCCCTAACCCCCCTTTGCCCGCGCCCATAAACTCTCTCCCTCATCGTCCCACTCTCCCCTTTCGGAGCATAAACGCCCCTCCGCCTCAACTCCGGTACCAGCAACTCAACCACATCCTCAAATGTCCCGGGCGTCCAGACGTACCCAATATTGAACCCATCGAGATCCGCGACCCGGATCCACTCTTCCATCACGTCGGCTACCTTTTGTGCTGTCCCGACGGCGACGGGCCCGTTCCCGCCGATGGAGACTGCTTTGCCGATGTTGTGCGGTGTCCAGCGGGGCACGTCGGCGCCGTGGTAGGACAGTGTGTTGATGGACGAGTGGACGCGCGCGTCGATGTGGATGTCCGCCGGGGTGATCTCGGTGTCGAGCGGGAATTTACTCAAGTCGACTCCTACGCAAAAGGTTATCTTTCTGCCCGGGCATTGGCAATCTGTGCTGTGTATGGAAGAGGGGATGTAGCTACCGATATTCGACGAATAAAACGCCAACCCGCCCTCGGCACTTGCAAACTTCAACGCTTCCTCATACTTGGCCCTCGCCTCCTCCTCCGTCCTCCCCAAAATCGGTGTGAAAATCGCAAACACTTTCAACGACGCCGGATCCCGTTCATTCTTCTCTGCAGCCTCCCGTATCGCCTTTACCCGCGGCGCAAGGATATGCGGGCTCGGCGCCGACACAAAGATCCCCTCTGCGTGTTTCGCGCCGAAGGCGATTCCCGCGGGCGATGTACCGGCCTGGAAGAGGAAGGGCGTGCGCTGCGGCGATGGGTCGAGGATATGCGGAGCATCGAGGGTGAAATTTTCACTGTTGTGGTGGACTGTTCGTATTTGCGTGGGGTCGGTGTAGACTCCAGAGATGGGGTCTTCGACAAGGGCGCTTGGGGACCAGGAGGATTCCCACAATCTATGTAGGTAGGCCTTCCGTTAGCACCCGTACAGTATCCAGTAAAGATTCGATGGGTGGGTTGGGTTGACTTGCTTGTACAAAACAGTCAGATACTCATCCGCTATCTCATACCGCTTGTCGTGCTCGACAAGGGGTAGTCCAACTGCCCTCGACGCGCTCGCCTTCCACGAGGTCACGATGTTCCACCCGAACCGCCCACCTGTAAGATGGTCGAGTGTGGAGAACCGCTTCGCGACGACATACGGCGCCTCGTAGGACGTAGACGTTGTGATTGCGAACCCGAGGTTCTTCGTTACGGCGGCCATTGCTGCAACGGGCTGTTCAAGTTAGCACCCACCCACTAACTATCCCAGGTTCAATCAATCAATCCCTATAGATACAGCTCACCCAGCGAAGGAGCGATTGATAGAAAGAAAATCCGACGTACAATACTCGGGTCCCCCATGGGCCACTGCACGCCCTCTCGAACCGCCGTGTCCCCATTCCCCCGATACGTATCATGGAGGCCGAACGAGTCGGCCAGAAACAGCGCGGTGAAGTCGCCCTTTTCGAGGAGTTGTGCGAGATTTGTCCAGTACGACAGGTCTCGCCGTTTCGTTGCGGACCGGTCGTCTGGATGTCGCCATTGCCCGAAGGACAGGTGGCCGACGGTGAACATGTCGAAGCCGTTGAGGATGATGCGTTTTTTGCCCGCTGAGGGTGAGGGGGGTGCGGGGGTTTGCTCTAGTGCCATGGCTAGTCGTTTCTCTGGGGAGATGGAGCTCGGGGTCGAAATAGCTGAGAGGAATTGGGGAGTAGCCTGTGGTGTTTCGAAATTGTTCCTACAATGGCTGACTCGAACCCGGGATCGATTCATACGCGGTCGCTTTGATTAAGAGGGTGAAATGGAATGTGTGTAACCATTATTTGGAGATGTTCGATCTTTTCGTAGGAGGGCATTTGCTCGCGCTGGATGCTCTCCAAATGACGACATTTATCCAGCTCGTAACTGGGCCGGCCACCAGGGATCTCGACGACCAAGGAGATTTCAATCACGAATCACGCTCTGCGGCGCCATGCTCCGAGAGTCGGCCGCTCGAGATAAGTTCCCACGCATTGAAACAGGGTATGACAACTAACATGACTCGCGCTCCTAGACACGCCTACACCTATACCAGGTTCCGGAAGGGATAAGCTAAGCTCTGCTGCAAGAATTCGACCAGTCTTATCTGATCATCACGACGACTAGCAAATGCACAATTATAGCCTCCATGTCGTCTTCTTTCACGCCTATCATATCAGATTCCATGTCGCCGCCGCCAACCATGTTGTCGAAGCACACCAGATCTTCTCCACTTGATCCCACGCACAACGCCTCCAACATCTCCTCCTAGACGCCGTCGCCCCTCGACGGAAAGCCCCCCTTGTTGGCGTTAACGGGCGTAGTTGAGACCCCCTCCACCCCAGTATCAGACAAATCACCATCAGAACTAGAAGCCGTCGCACTAGCAGCAGAAGCAGCAGCAGCATCAAGCTCCTTCTGCCGATTAACAAAATACCTCAACACAAAAATCATTGCAAACTGTAGCGCGCTCACGCCACACATGATACTATATCCCATTGTGAATTTCGGCGCGTATTTGCCCGTGTCGAGGATGACGACTACACACTTACTGATTAGCACATCTATCCGTGTGTCGCATCAAGGGGATTGGGATTGGTTTGGGAATAGGTAGGGGTGGCGTGGCGTACCAGGAACCCAAGCAACAAACGCCTGCCCAAACGTCTGCGCGACGCCAATGACGATCGCGCGCTCTTCGGCGTCTTTGTGGCAGATTTCGCTGGCCCAGGCCTGTTACAGCACAAGTTAGTATTGAGGATGACTACGCGAGTCTAGAACGGGGTTGGTTGGTTGGTTGCGTACGTAGAGAACAGGCCAATACCCCCACGACGCCGCATTGAGCATGTACCCCAGAAACGTCGCGCCGTAGTTTGGGCCGACGGCGAGGATGATCATTCCGATGAGGTTGATTATCTGCATCATCATCATCATCATCATTAGACATCTTCATCACCCGTGGGTGTCATGGGAGGGGAAAATAGTGGAGCCAACATACAGCAGGAACACAAAGAAGCTGCCATCGCTTCCCACCAAGTCCATCAGACAACCACGAGTACAGCAACGTCGTGACGAGGCCGCAGGCCTGCGCGGCTGTCGGGAAGAGGTTGATCTGGTACACGGTGAAGCGGTCGAGACTCTTCAGCCAGACGGCAAAGTAGTTTAGGGGCTGCGTGGCGACGCAGTGGAAGCTACACGACGCAAATCAGCATCAATCCCCATACCCAGACTAGTCCCCTCAGTAAACCAGGACTGAGAGGGGCGGCCAGAAACTCACATCAACGCCGCAATCATGCAATACATCCTCCACGTCGAAAAAATCCCCTTGACCTTCTGCACGGTCAAGCGCGCCGGCGGCCGCCGATCAATCTCCTCCATGCGCGCCCTCGCATGCTCGAGCTTCTCCGGCGCAAGCCACCGCGCCTTGCAGTTATACGGATTATCGGGAACGGCAAAATACCCGTACATGGCCGCCGGAACGGATATCACCCCGCAGAAGATAAACAGCCACCGCCACCCGGGCAGGCCCAGGTGCCCGTCCATCCCGCTGTAGATGCCGGCCTGCAGGTAGCCGCTGAACATGCTTGCGGCGTAGCTGGCCGAGTAGAAGATTGCGATGCGTTTGGAGAGTTCTGGTAGGTTCCACGGTGATTAGAGATTGAGGTGGGGTTATAGTGAAGGTTGGGGCTCACCTCGGGGCGTGTACCAGCTCCCCATGATTGTTAGGACGCCGACGGCAAAGGGGGACTCGAGCATGCCGATGATGAAGCGCAGGGCGAAGACGGCTTTGACGTTCTTGACGGATGCGAAGCAGAAGGTCACGATTGACCAGAGGAGTTCGACGGTGGGGATGTAGTAGGATGGGCGAACTGGACGAGTCAATCAAGAGGTCCAGTTCAATTGAGCAGACAGGCAGTATATGGTGACGCACCTCGTGTGAGCAGAAACTGCGACGGGATCTGCCCAATGAGATATCCACACGTAAAGAACGTCGTGAGCAAATTGTACTGATTGCCATGAAAGTTCAGATCCTCCTTCATCCCCGAGACGTAGGCATTTGTGATGTTGCCCGAGTCAAGCAGGCGCACGAAGTAGCCGTATGTTGCCCAGCTCCTACAGCATATTTATTAGTCGCTATCCAGATACGCAAAAGAAAGCGAGCTTACATGATGAAAATATCCAAAGTGCGCACCAGTTTCTTCTCCTCCTTGGAGCGATACCCGCCATCCCAGATGACCGCCTCGATGCGCTCCCAGCGGGTCTTGGGGGCTGGTGGCTCGCCGCTGAGAGGCGCGACCTGCGTCTCGGTCGGCGCTTTTGTGTCCATTGCCAGGCAAAGTGGACAAAAAAAATATCGAAGCTCACACCTAAGAGCCGATGAAGCGACCTCGAGTTTTTACTTGCGACAAGGGTCTAAGGATTTTATCCTCTGTCGGTCCAGACCAGACCCGTCGGAAAAAAAACCTGACAAGCTCCGATAGCGCAGTGGGGTTCGCGAGGTGCCCCGCCATGAGTCAATCTTCACCACCTGCACGCCATCAAAGCACGAGCTGCCCAGTTTCAAGGGCTATAGCTGTCTTTCTTGGAAAGGTGGAAGAAATGCTCAAAAGGAGTTGTGAACGCTCTGTGTGGTGGCTCGGAGGTGAAAACGCAATGATCGAGCCTGATAATATATTTTTAGCGGTTGATAGTTGTAGAAACAACCACCTTTGACTATGAATCTTTATCAGATAGTAGACTATGACCCTTAGGATAAGAACTGCTATATAATCATGTGGCCATTAGAGTGAGCAGCATGGGAGAATGCGCGAGGGAATCGGCAGTGACATCTATCTGTACCCTCAACATTTATGAGAGCTCTTCACATCTGATTATCGAGGCTACTACATAGTATGATAGGCAAGCAAGTCCAATGACCATAATTCAACTTTCTCGTTACTTTGACTTTCTCCCTCTCTCCTTACAACGCCAATTGTTTGGTAAGTGGGAGATGAATACGCCCCGGCCATCTTGAATATTCCCATGTAAATCCCACAGCCCTCCTTCACGATCTATTGACGCCAGTACCATGATAAACTATAACAAACTGAAAGCCCGCCCAATTTCTCCTCTCGTCTCGTCACTCAATCTGCCCCCACATTGACCCGAGCTCGACCCCCTCCCCCCCCTCCCAGCCCATGGCACCAGCCCCAATCCGCAGCCTCTCCCGAGTGATTAGCGAGGTACTTGCCCCTCCACTCCTCATCAAACATAATCCAATGCATATACCGCTGCAGGGTTGCCACAAAATCCAAAACCACCCTGCGCCTCCCGAGCCCGCTGTTGCAGAACCAGTTGGGATCAACCAGGAGCTCCTCGATGCCAAGGCAGAACGTCGCCCAGTCGACGGGTTTCCCGCTGGCGCGGAGGTCCGCGATTTCGAAGAGGAGGCCCGGGTTGCACCGTTTTATCCAGTACGAGTCTGGGAGGTGCCAGTGGAAGGCCTCGAGGATGTTGCGCGTATCCTTGGCTCGGGCGAAGGTCGGCGCGTCGGAGTGGTAGATGACGTCGATGATTTCGAGGGCGATGTCGAGGGGGAGTCGGGTTGCGATTGGCTGGGTGGGTTGAGGTCGCTGCTGGCGACGCGGACGAGCCTGGTTGCTACATTTACCGGCGCTTTGAGTGGCCTGCGTGATGAGCGCGTGGATCTTCGGGATGTGGTACGGGCTCCCGGATGTATGGCGCGCATACAGGGGCCATTCAGCCGGGCGATCCGGATTACAGAATACCCCGACCATTTTTATCTTGCGCCGACCAAAGGTCCCCTGGTCAAGGCACCGGTTGCTCGGGTTATGCGTCAGTGTTCTTCCCCAGTACGGAGCACGTCCCTCGAAGTTCCAGAGGAGTCTAACGGCGAGGCAGAAGACCTCGAGATTGCGTTCAATTGTCGCGAGATCGATCGTCCGGGTGAGAAGGAGCCAGCAGTGCGCGTGGATTGCGAAGCCGTATCGCTTGTCTTTAATGAGTGCACGCTTGTAGAAGATGTCTGCTGGGTAAAACTCGGTGTTCCAGTCATTGTCGTGTTTGGGACGACCAGAGAGCCGCGCCTTGTTCGAGTCGGTTGGCACCACCGGTGCGTAATCCGGGTGAGCGCCGCGGGCCAGACCAGACAGGTGTGCCCCCTTTGTCTTTGGGTGGAAGATAACTGTTACAATCGGTTAACAGAGCGGTATGTAGCAAAGGGGCGAGGTGTTGCATACTTGCGCGATACCACTTGGCCCAGCGCGCGGGGTCGTCGCTCAGGTCCGTGGCCTCGACGTCAGCCGTCGAGGTGTAGGCGCACCGTCCGCGCCTGTTTCTTGTTTTCTGCCCCCAGTCTTCCCGGTCGTTATAGTCCGGGTATTTGGATTCGAGGATAGGGCTCCCGCATATCACGCAGACAGGATATGCTGCGCCAGCGGGGTTGACCTTGTGGAACTTCATTGTGAGCGATCGTGTGGGGGAGGAATGTCAAAGGAGAGGAGAAGAAATTCCGCCCTTGCCGTTCTATTCGGACCTGATGTCACCAGTGGTGGCATGGTCGCTTGCTCAAAGTTTGTTTTGCCCCTGGTGACTGTTTACCCAGCGAGCTGCTTCCACCCCGCACGTCAGCCCTCCAACATCGCCAGCGACTTTGTCGTCTCTGACCAAGATATACCAGTGCCTCATCACTCCAAATGCACCATGAGCTTCATGTCGACATGGGGCCACGGGATGAACTGCTTCCTGTGCGGGATGATGATTCAGGCAGGTGACCGGAGATTCAAAGGCCTCGCCATCCCCGAGCGAAAGGGCTGGGCTGAAAAGGAGCTCAAGGGGGACCAGCTAGTGCTAGCCCCCGAGGTCGAGGAGACCTCCTTTGGCAAGCTATCTACCCAGTGGGGCCATTTCTTCCGCGCGAGTGAGCAATTCGACCCTTGGCCTGCCGAAGAGGCGCTGATGCTAACCCTGCTCAGTTGTGGAAGGTCCTCCAGACTCGACACTGGTACTCACTGGCATCGGCTTCCGAGAAAATGATAGCAAAGCGGTTGTCCCAGCGTCTCCGGGTAAAGCTTGCATCGTCGCTCCGAGCTGTGCGTCGCATGGAAAGCGGCAGTGCAAGGTGTTCCGCGCCCGTGGGAGGCGGATATTCCCTCTCGATGATAATTATAGCAATCTGCGCTTCGGATACCCGGTCCATGCCCATTGCTGGATGCTGGTGGACCACGTCATCGGGTTGGGAATCGTCGAGAAGAACCTGCGCGCGTTCTGCGAGACACTGTACGAGTACTGGAGCAAACACGCACAGCATTGGTAAACAAATCTGTCTCATCCCACTGATCCCGCTTGTCGGTATATCTCGCGCCAGCCTGGGGTCCGTCAGCTAGACGCAAAGGCCAGATGTCCTTTGAGTGCAAAATCGCACGCGTCCGACAGCCCGCTCCATCTGCCAAAAGTACAGAAGATGATTCGGCAAGTGGCGTCTCGATCGGGAGAAGCCAGCCGAGTAGGCTATCCGGCCCAACCCTTGGTGCATCTGCCGCTCGAGATTCGGATTATGATCGTCGACGAGCTGTACATACTTCCTAACTTCAGCCGCAGCGACGTGAGGGGTGTGCGGAGAGCCCTGCGCGCTCTTGGGTGGAAACTGCCCGACAGATACTGGATCTCCCGATGTAGCATGGATCTGGGGTTCGACATGATGGGCACTCCCAACATCGACAAGGTGGCTGACTAGGGCGAATTCTGCAGGACGCTGGAATACAAGTTGCCTGGGAGCAAACGGTGGTGTGTGAGTGGCCTGGCGCTTCGAGAAAGCATACCGAATCGGTTGCAGACTGTTCAGGAGAGATTCTTGAAGAGGGTCGATAGTGAGATTGACGCAGTGGAATAAGCGATGCTTTTGACAGCTCCAGTCAACTTTTTTGGGATTCGTCTGCCCGAGACAAAGCAACAACGGTGGTCGATTCTTGTGTTTGCATGAAAACGGCCACCAAAGTAAAAACGATGGTCGCGATAAGCAGGGAATAGGTGAACCGGGTCTAATCAACGAGGTCCTGACTATTCATTCCCATATTGTTGCTCAGTGATTACACACGAGTGTGGTCAGCGTCGAACATCGTGTGTTGAAGATTTATACCCCGGTATCACCGGCCAACAAATCCTCTGGTACTACATAGTGAACACCCGGGTCCTGGGCATTGGGCCACAGTAACCGAAGTAGCCTATCAGTATCGCTGTCAGTCAGGGACCAAGAGCTGGGGAGTCTAGACCCACAGCTCGTAAACGGAGGCTGAGAGCTGAGCATCCTGGGGCCAAAACGGGCGAATCAGCTGGCAGATAAAGAAAGACTGTTTGATGTGACCATTGGTACGAGAGATAAGTGGGACCCTTCAGCAACTTTGTTAAATAAAACCTGCGAACCACTTTTCGACAAAGTTTCGTCCTCCATCTCCGCCACGACAACTCGTTCGCTGTGATGGCGCTCAGCTTCCTGGCCGCGACAGCGACATTGCTGGTCGCATTTTATATTTATAAGTTCTTCTCCTTCCTGCGCTTCTACCGCCATGCACGACAATCGGGCTTTCCAGTCTTTGTCTCGCCCGTCTTCTCCAAAAGTATCCCGTGGATGATCCTGGGCCCGGCCCTGCAGCCTGTATACAAGAAATACCTGCCACACTGGATCTTCGACCGACTCGACGTTTGCGCCCATGGATGGGAGTTTCGCAACAAGCGCGCATATCACGACCGCCTCGGCGACGTGTTTATTCTCGTCACGCCCGACGAGTGTTCGGTCTGGTGAGCGAATCGAGGCTGTTGAGCGGATCAGTTCTGATGAGACCAGGATTGCGGACCCCACTCTCGCGCTCAGCATGCTTCAGAGACGAAATGATTTCCCTCAAGCGCCCATTGTCGCCAAGATCATGGGGTTCCTTGGTTCGAATGTGTTTTGTGTGAGTTTCCCGGCTGTAGCGGTTTCCATGGACTAGAATCTGACTCGCTACAGGCAAACGGTGATGAATGGTGAGTTAGTCATAGTATCTCCTCGTACCCCTGAATCGGCACTAAGCAGACAGGAAACGACATCGCCGAATGTTCGCATCCAATCTGGACGAGCGGATTAGCAGGACCGTGTGGACGGAGAGCAAAGTGCAGGCCCAGGATATGTTCAAGTACATCGTCAACCACCCTGGGAATCAAACGCTGGACGGGCTGAAGAGCGTGGCAATCAACGTGATCGGTCAAGCTGGTTTCAGCCAGAAAGAGCACTGGACACCGGGGTTGCGGGCTCGCCTGGGGGCAGCGACGACTGGCAAGGCCGCCTATTTTGAGACGCTCTCGCTGATTACCCAGATGTTCCTCGAGGCGGCGTTGCTTCCAACCAAGTTTATGAAGTTGCCCATCATGTCGCGTGGGTTGCAGCTGCTGGGATATCACATGGAGCGAACCCCAGAGTACGTGCAGGAAGTGCTCAACGAGGAACGCAATGCTACAGAGAAGGCGGGCGGTTCTCGCAGCAATTTTCTCAGCCTGCTGCTGCAGCTCTCCGACGAGGATCGACGATCCGGACAGAGCCAGTTTTCGCTATCAGACGACGAAATCAGCGGCAGTTTGTTCATCTTCACCACGGCAGGGTACGAGACAACCGCAAACACCATGGGCTATTCGGTCAGCTTCCTCGCCGCATACCCACAGTGGCAGGAGTGGATTCGCGAAGAGCTGCAGGGTCTTTCCGAGGATCCAGCGACGTGGAAGTACGAAGAGGTCTTTCCAAAATGCCGACGGACCCTTGCGTTGATGGTGCGATCTTGACCCCTGTCCAACCCCCTGTCAGTGCCAGCCTTTTTAACCTGTACATGTAGCTCGAAACCCTCCGCCTCTTCCCTCCAGTCCTCCACACAACACGCGCAGTCCTCGAACCTCAAGAACTCATCGATGCGACCGGCAAGACCCACTTGTTGATGCCGCCAATGGACATCTATGCATGCCAGCTCAGCCTGCACCTGGACCGCAGGATCTGGGGCGACGACGCAGATGAGTTCCGACCCAGCCGTTGGATTGACGAGGCCGGCCAGCTCGTCACCCCAGAAAAGGGCACGTACCTCCCCTGGTCTGGCGGGCCGAGAATCTGCCCCGGGATGAAGATGTCGCAGGTGGAGTTTGTGGCAACAATGGCGACTCTCTTTCGGAATGGAAAGTGCGAGCCCCTACCGATAGACGGGGTGGACTCGCCGGAGCTGTTGCGAGAGAGGCTGCTCGGGCTGACTCGCGATTCTGTGAGCAAACTGGCGCTGTCGATGAGGAATCCTGATGGGGTGCAACTGCGGTGGACGGCTGTCTAGTCTACAGTGTTGGTCAGTTTCGTGCGCCTGTTGAAGGCAACGCCCAATGACTGTGTAAGCTGTATAAATAGTGGCAATTGATCAATCAATGGCGACTGGCAACGCCGACTCTGCCTAGCTAGCCGCGAGACCGGTCGTTGTGGCTTACCTGATAAGTCAACCCTCAATTACTTGACAATCCCACTCTCCGGCATTTCCTTGTCACAGAGTCTGATCGACAGTGATTGCAGTAGCCACTGTGCGGAGCGACGCAAAGAGGCCGACGCAGGAGAGCAAGTGATGGAAAGCGAGTTGTTGGTCTCTGCGCGGCTGAGCGTAGACAACGTGGATCCTGTAGAGAAACTCAATTGATGCCGAGCGATATCTTGGTCAAACTTTCACCGTATCAATGTGGATTACTATAAAGAGATGCTCGTTGTTTATGAGGACGATCGAAAGGACGCAACGTTTCCACGGAGGTAATGAGAATCGACCTCCGGCCATCCGTGGCGCCTTCCCCAACAGGCCGAGCAGATGTCCACAGCGCTGAGGCGGCAAGCACCCGGGACTGCAGGTGATGGGTACGAGGCGCCATTGAGATGGCTGTTTGAGCAGTCGCATTAGATGCTCAAGGAAATCCTCAGTGCCCATTGTCGCAGGAGTAGTGAGTCAGCCACCATTCCCCTTCAAAACAAAGGATTGCGGACGGCATGTGTGGCGGCCTTTCATTGTTATTAGCACAAGCTCAATCAAAATGGCTTCTTTCAAATGGCCATTGATGCCGTTGTTCATTGTTGCCATCGCAAGATATAAACCACCCTCTTCATCCTGTACCGTATCCAACACAAGTCCTCCATCCTCTCCACACAGCATCAGATCCTCTCGCCTGATCACCATCCAACGAATATCCAAGTCCCAGCACAGCCCACATCATCAAGCCCATTAATCTTAATCATGGTCTCCCCCGAACGCGAAATCATCAACGCCCTGAAACTCGACAACCCCTCGGCTCTCTCCAAAGTCCTCCCCAAAATCCGCGCCTCCCCCCGCGAAGATGAACTAATCGAGCTGATCCTCTACGAAACAGCAAGCAACGGCTACCTGAAGAGCTACCAGCTCGTCGCGGAGCAGGTCTTTCGGCACGCCGTCGACGTCAAATCGTCCATGCGGATCCCGCCTGCGATTCGCGCGTCGATTCGTAAGGGCCATCGTGCTGTTGCAGACGATCTGGTCGCGAGGATTCTGGACATGGCGCAACCGGAGCCGAGGCGGTTCTTGATGGTTTGTGCGTTCCATTGTGCGGTTGCGGCGGATGATACGGCGATTGTCGAGAGGATTCTCAGGGAGGAGATTCTGTATGCCGAGTTTCAGAAGGCCATGAGTGGTGCCGCGGAGAGTTGTAGTATGGAGGTTATGACGCTGCTGCTTGATGGCCTGCTCGACGACGAGAAGACGCGCAGCCGCGCTCCTTGGATCCAGTCCAAGACGGAAGAGGAGATCCAGCATAATGTTCATCTCTTGCAGGCGCAATGCCTGATGACCGCCCTCTGCAGCGCGATCGGGGCCGGGGCCCATGAGGTCGCGGCATTTCTGCTTCAGCCATATCTTGAGTGTCTCGAGGACATCAGCCCAGTCTCCCACGAGAACTTTAACAAGACGGAGATCTTTACGGGCCTTGATGACGAGGTGTACCTCCTCCTTGGGCGTGAGGAGTGCAAAAAGCTTCTCGCTGCTGGTGTTCCAGTCTTTGCTGGGAGGCGTATTGATCGGTGTCTGAAGATGGATATTATGCCCTAAAAGGCTGATATCTCTCAAGCTTGCTGGTACTATTCAATCGAATAATTTGTTCACGGTCGCTATAAGAATTTTATTCTATGGATATGCAATTGATATCTTTTCCACAACGTAGACAGCAAGGTATATAATCAACATGCTTCGGCTGGAAATTCCGCAGCCACTGTTCTCAGAATTGTATCTTGAAGTTCTAGTACTCTCATGCTACCCTTGGACGATTACACAGTAACCTGGGTTGTGCTGTGACCATGTGCTAGTCAAGGTTTTGCAGCTGAACGGAATGCCTTGTCGATTGGTACAGGGATCTGACTGAACGTTCGAAAAAAAGTACCATTTCAATGAGAGTATCCGAGTTCATCAGCACCCTCCTGATACACTTCTATGTCCACTTCTCCGACTCTGATACCTTCTACTGATATCCCTGGCCACTCCTTGACCACTCCGTATCGCATTCTGCAAAGTCAAAACCAGACCAACCGCCTTGTGATCCTCCGTAAGCTTCGGATGGCGTTGCGCGAAATATCGCCCATACTTGAACAGCGCCCAGTAGCAGCTGCCCACATTGATAAAGCTGATGATGATCTTGTAGGGCATCTACCCACGCAAATCAGTGCTGGCCCCGCTGGAGTCGTAGGATGAGACGGGGAACGTACGTAGAATCCCAGCACGGTGGACATGCTCACACGCTCATTCTTCCGTCGAAGATGAAACTCGTTGAAAATAAGCACCTGGAGCAGGTAGAGACCCAGTATACCAAAGGACATGGCGACGCAGAACCATGGCTGGACGATGAGTGAGACTGGGAGGATGAACGGGGTCAACAGGTATAGGATTGTTTCATACACCTGGATCTTCCAGGTTAACTGGAGTTATCATATTAGGTAAAGGGGAATATGCCATACCTCTTGACACACGAATATCTTCGTCCCGACTTCCCATCCTCCTAATTTCCACGATCCGAATATATAAGAGATATTGTGCCACACGCCCGTCGTGGTAAAGAAGTTCCACCGTGTAAACCGTTGTCGAAAGACGGTCATCTCACCGAACCCTCCTCTCTCCGCGTTTTTCTCCCCAAAGAGCAAAGTGGATGGTGTGCTCGTTTCCACAAACACAGCACTGCACATCTGGATCCGCCCGCCCAGCCTGCGACACGAATCGCCCAGAAACCAATCCTCGCTAATAGAGAATCCGGGATGGTGCTCGAGAGTCTTCTGAAGGAACGCGCGATCCCAGAGCGAGATTGCCCCATGTGGAAAAGTCGCACTCCCGACCGTGGCCGAGAAACAGCGCTGTAACCCGGCGAGTTTGTATTCCAGGTCTTGCGCTTTCTGGCACCATGTTGCCTCGTTCGTTTCAAGACCTGCGGCTTTTATCGTGTAGCCGATGCAACGCGTTGTATCAGAAAGGCGAGAAGCAACGACGATAAAGTTTGGTGGAAGCACACAGTCGTCATCCATGACGAGGACGGAGCGAAACCGGTTGACGGCGTAGCAGCCAACGAACAGCGCAACGATCTTCGAACCGACCGGACTCCAGATGTGGTTCACTCCGTACTCCCGACAGATTTCCTCGGTGTTGTCCAGCGGCGTAGAGGAGTTTCCGTTGGCAACTATGTAGATGTTCTCTGCTGGAAAGACCTTCAGTGCCGCCTCGAGTGTGTTGCCGAGTATAGGCGCGGATCGATAGGTTGGGATGAGGAGAGCCGTGTTGAGGGCTCTAGGCTCGATATTCCGTTGCTCGTAATATTCTGGGCCTGGTGCATTGTCCTCGAAGATGATGAGGAGCGGAGTATAGGTGTAACTAATAACGTAGTTAGCAAGACTCCTGGCTCGTAGCAGATAGAATGCAACACACAAGACTAGTATCGCAATGACAATAGCCCACCCTCCCTGGAACACAAACTTGTGTCGCATGATCCAGTACAGCCAGAAGACTGCGCCTTTCCAGAGCGGCATCCCAATGAGGACGAAGTATACAAAGGCGATGAAGAGTGTGTAGATGCCATACTCTATCAGAACCTTGGACCAGAAGCCGCGCTGATGCTTAATGTCCACCAGCCGCGCCATATTGTAGAAACTCCGGCTTGTGTGCATGCTGCCACATGTATCCTGGTAAGGAGTCTCGTCGCACCCCGTCTGCTCCCTGATCGCGTCTCTCCAATGAAGCTTTAAAGACCGTTCGGGGCCCTGTGGGAGGTCCGCCGCGTTGCATGGTCCCCATTCATGCGGTGGTTCGTCATGGTGTTGTTGTCTGAGAGGTGAATGAACGGCTGACAGGACAACTGGTTCTTTCAAGTTATTGGCTGGTCCTGGCGATATCTGGTGCCGTCTTGGGGCGGGTGCGGGTACCATTCTTGGTGTCCATCAATATAGAACGAGTCGCCCGTCTAGAATCTGTAGGTGTAGGGTCTCGCGAAATGGTTCGGAGTAGAGCCAGCGTTGTATCGACAGGCGGCGGACTGGTACCTGCCGGCAGTGCACAACGTCTGACAGTTACTCAATCCCATACACTGTCACCTTTTTGCTATTTCCTTGGAAAAGATATCCATCCAAGGCATACAAGCATATCTTCCAAACGGGGCCTGGACTCCAAGTCCCGGTAGGGTTACGGGCCGTACTACAAACAGGTACTAGTACATTCCTCCCCCACCCCTTGCACAGCTGCAACATGATTGAGCCGGAGATATGATCCCGACACCACAAGTCGACTCAATTGGCGCATACCGAGTGGTTCGGTCGCACTAAGCATTCTGTCGCGAGTCGCTTCAACGCCTATGCACCCTCACTATTTGCCACATTCATGGCTACATACTTCATTGGTCGTACAGTAGGCAACCTCCTTTTGCTTGCTCCGGCGAGGCTGCTCTAGAGCGGACTCTGGCCGGTGCTCCCCGCGAGGCTTGCACAACGACTAGCATTGTTGCCTCGGCTATTTCTGTGTATCCACGTTTTTCGTCGCAGGGTTGCTACTGGCAAAACCAGTTTGAGAAGCCCTTAAATCTCAGTGGGCTTCGCATGGAGGCTATGACGACATTTGGCCTTCCAGGTGCGCCAATGGCTATCCTGCGATCACAACGCATGTCGCCTAAGGAATCTACCTGTAGTACAAGAAGCCGACTCCCCTTCTCTAGCTGCGCGCTCATAGAAACGGTGTGCCCCCAAGAGCCGTTGGCACCTGGCTGTGATATTCCAATAATTGAATGAATGAGCTTTCGCGGCGCCCAAATAGCCCCTGAATCAACTGTCTGTCCGTCCTCGCGCCCAATGAGTGTGCTTGGAAAACATCTCCGTGGCAGACCTGGCGATCACACTGTGAAACTTCATATTGCCTCTTGCCTGAGCCGCTCACCGCTGTTGCGATTGCGTTAAATATGTCCTTTTGCCGCAATGAACATCCTGTGGCGTCCGTAGATCTCGCAGTTCGTTGCTGAGTTGGTGCTGCCACGCAACCCTTCAGCCAGCCAGGTAGCCTGTTCTCCAGCGGGTAAATATTCCATGACCATCATGATATCAGCGCCATATGTACTATCTGCGACTATTAGGGATGCCATGCACATGTTGCCTGACAGAGGTCCTCCCGGGGCTTGCTGTCATTGTATAAAGTACCTCAAGTGAAGCTGCCCATTGCTGATTGATATTTCACAGGCGCAAGCGCTCTGCATCCCAAGATAAAATGACCGCTCTGTGCGAAACGAATAACCAGGTACGACCCCTGGATTTGATACGGTATGACTTGAATCCTGCCACGACACGCCCAGGGCTGTTGACATTTCCTCATCTGAAGTAGGGGAAATGGGATTGCACAAGAGGCCACAGATCTCTGTCTAGCGTTGGAGGAATTTTTCAGAGCCGTGAGTAAGGACTGGATGCCTGCGCCAGGGCTTAAATGAATACGTGCACTGACTCACATTAGCTCTCAAGACGAAGCGAAGCCCTGACCTTGCTTATTCGACAGCTTCGGTGTGAAGTTTCGTGCCGCCAACATGACAACGTTATGTCGGAGGACTGGGAAAATCTGGGAGTGATCATTGAAAAGATCGACGCAACCCTGGACTTGCAGCTGGAGGTCCTCCTCGGGATACAAGAGATGCTTCTGCGCCTGGCATTTCTTGCAGGCCGAGGAGGGAGAGACATGGCTGGCCGGCCTCGCTTGTAGAGTTCGCCGTCGAGGCTCCGAGTTCCTGCGAAGGAAGGAACTTAATTCTTTTTCTTTCCGACTCTTGCCAGCAATCGCTATCTCCAGGGCTTTACAATATACACTATCTAATATATCAATCTATGCGACTGCCCGGTCCTCATTAACGGAGCCTAACCATGGCACGGCCTAGTCCTTCTCGTTCATGCCGTTCAACCGGAGCTTTCCCCGGAGGCTAACTTCCTTTTGGTTGTGGACGTTCTTCTAGATGAACCAGGAAACATGGAGACACCATCGTACGCTTCAAATAGAAGCAGCCGCCTAGGATATGCTGTGACTGGCAGGTTGCCATTTCTGCCATGAAAGGTGTGGACACTAGTCTCCCAGTACAGGTGAGCCAAATGTAGCAGGAATAGTATTAGGATCAACCCACCTGTTTAGATTTAGTGAGACGTGACAATAAGAGCAATTGGAAAATACTTCCAGAAACTCTGACATCCTAGTCCCCTTGACGTGTCGTAACTGATATATCGGGCCTCCGCTTCTCCTGGTCACGTCGGCCAAGACAAACGCAACCTTTGCTCCTATATTTCGTAACATTGCATGTCCCAATTCATGTCCTCGGTATTAGAATTATGACCTTAACTGAATCCGCTACCGTCTGCTTGTAACCCGTTGGCTGTTCATGCGGGCGACTCCTTACAGGCCCCTTGCCTACAGGAGCACGCCAATCGAAAACGACTAAAGAATGAAAGCAGCAGATGTCGACTGGCTGATGTTTCTCCGGCTCTTGACCATTGCTTCCACCTGATCCCGCCCTCCTTATTTTCTAGGTTCCGCCGTTGTATGGTCGATCCGGAGCCTCGGGACCCCGAATGAAAAATTGTGCACGGGGCGAAGGCAAACGGGAGGCTGTCTGCAAGGGGCAGAGACCCTGGTTTTATGCCCAAAACGCAACCATCCTTGTGTGTAACATCAGCAAAACATCCACAGTTGCGCGTGCTAACCAGGTTTTTCCAAGCAACGACTTTGAGTAATCGCTGGATTCACAATTAAATCCTCCCCAACCAGAGAAAAAAAAAAGTCTCCCCGACTGGGAGTCGAACCCAGGTCTCCCGCGCTTGTGATCACATTGGTAATCTGACAAGCGGAAATCATGAACCGTTAGACCATCGAGGACTGAATATCTTCTTGGCACCTTTATACACCACATAAGCTCAATTATGCCAATGCTAAGCGTGATTTCTCCTCTTCTTCGCCAAGGCGCGAGGGGCAGCTCAACAACCCCTGTAAGAACTGCCCCAATAACTAAACTCCTCAACATCACCACCAGCTACATGATTCCGGGGATAAGAATATTTGGCTACATTGCTATATTTACTGGGCTTTCAATATGTGCTCCACACTACCAATGATGATTATCAGCTTTTCATCCTTTTGGTCACGAGATATATATATCGCACCCTCGAAAACCATGTGGGGCGGATACAACTCTTCCCCTCGTGCATTCTAATGCTCAAGACTTAGTGCCTGACTGCCATTACTTGATGTATTGACCTGCTTGTGACTAAAAAGCCGGGGAGTGCCAGTACAACTCCAGTCCGAGGATACCTCCGTGGTATGGTACCGTGGCCATCTGGAGCTTGAACAAACCTCTTAAACGATAGATCTATACAGCATCCTGGAGCCTCACGGGGCAATTGACCTTATACCTGGACTTAATACGGGTGCAGGACATAGGTTGCATTAGAATATACCGTGTTTGATCAGCCAGTACTTTCGCAATCTTCCTAGCCTAGCCAAGAACCTCCCATCCATCTCATAACCACGGCTCAGAATCAACGCCCGGGAACCGCTTCAACTGCTCGGAGCGCTTACAGTTGAACTTGGACAACCGCTCGTTCTTCCCACACGCAACCGTGTCAACATGCACCCACAGCTCGTCACACGCATTCAGCTCAAATGTGATCTTGCCCTTTAGGGCTTGCAAATGCAGGTCAATCTCCATCGCGTGGTTCGCCATACCATGGAAGACGCCAAGGTCTGTCCCGCTTATTTCGATGCCGAGGATTGTTTCCGAGGTTATGGGGTCGATTGAGCCGGTTATCTGGGACAGTGTAGTTAGGACAGGGGCCGTATAAGGGGGGTCAGATGGTGAGGAGCTAAGGGGGGAAGGGGAGCTGGGGAGCTGGGGAGGCGTACGTGGAAGGCATCGTTAATTGTTACATTGATCGGGTGTCTATCCCTCCTCTGCGAAAAGGATGATATCGACAGGCAGCGTTTGTTCTCGACCTGTTGGACTCTGTATGTGCCGTCCTCTTGGCGCGTCTTCAGGATCACGAGGGCTATGGAACAAAAGAATTCTAGAGTAAGCTCACGGTGACATGGAACAAATGCGGATTGGAATTATGCTTACCAGCGTGATACATGGTCTGGACAGGGATCTTCCCAAGTGTCGGGTATTAGCGTTATTGTTATTCTTCTTCATCTACTTGCTTATGTTTCAGTTCTGCACGGACCGGACTTTATAACCGGGAGTTGGTAGAGCTTGTATTCGCATTATCCTTCTCCTAGGTGACAGGCAAGGACCATCGCGTAAAATGATATGCATTCTTCCAGGCAAATCACTCACCAGTCCCTAATCGCGATACCTAGTGGGCAAGAATTGACAAAAGCCCTAGAACCTCTAGAGCCATAACCGACCAAGCCAACCGCAACCCCCGGTGCAAGGGGCGCAAGCGGGTTGCGCGCCACAATACATTCGGTTAAATTCGACCAGACCGGCCATGCGTCTTTTGCTATAGGTTTTCCTATCGGGCCACAGTTATATTATTATTATGTTCACTGGTACCTACCAGGATATGACCGGTACGTGCGACGCGAAGTAGGAGAGGCTACACAAGTATGGCGGACGTGGTACAAGGAATAGCTCCAGCGCTGATCTGCGTGAGGTTTCGGACGATCTAACAGCATGCAGTAGACTCAACTCTTTGCGGACGAAAGCGGCCGTGACACGCACGGTGCCTACACTGAATAATGTAGGGCCTGGAATGTGCGCTCGGGACCCGACGAGGGTGGTTGGACGAGCTACCTAGCTAGCTGCTGACTTCCTTGGGACCGGAGGTATGGCTGTAGATCTTCGGAATTTATTCCCAAAGCCAATAGATTTGTGGTAGGGATAAGAGGTGGCTGCATTCTTGAGGCCGTCCGGACCGTTAAGAGGCAATATAGAGGAATGCGGGAATGTGGATGCAGCACCCAGGGCCCGGGTGGCTGGCCAGGTGTCGAGGGAGGGTTGAGGTGACGATCTATTACCCTGTTGGGGTTCGGTATGGATCACAAGGGCCGGCCCGGAATTCTAACCAGGTAATGTAATTGCCCTGCTTAGTCTATCTACAAGGTCGCTAAACCATTGCCCATGTGATGTGTCCACCTGCTACAACGTAGATCGATCTATCACTCCTCGGTTAAATGCCAATTGCATACAATCCCCCGTCTGGTTATGGCAAGCCACGGTACTCTGACCTCTTTGCACTGACGCAAGTGAGCTCCCCCGGATATCATTTCCGAAGGGATCTGCCCAGGGCCGCATTCGGTCACCTCCTAGTATATACTAGAACTGGATGCGGCTGGTGGATTCGGTCATCGTGAGGTTTGCTTACAGCTTCCAATACGCGAGATTGGCCGACATTTATTTACCTCATTTGATATCTTCTGGGAACAGTCTTTACACAGTGCTGCACCCGGTATCCGGATGCTCGCGCGGAAGGACCCCATACTCACTTCCCCTGTTTGCAAGCACTGTAAACCCACAGAGAAAGTGTATAAAGCGACCCCGAGCTTTCCTTTATCAGTAGTAGAAGTCATTATCTTAATAACTTGGAGAACGCAAACCTAAACTGAAGCCTTATCCCATCAGCCATCGACATGAAGTACTCCAGTTACGCCACCCTCGGAATGCTGGGCTCTGCCCTTGCATTGCCTACCCCTCCCGAGTCATCTTGTCCATCACCGGCATCTGCACTCGCTACCCCGGGGACTCCCCCAGGCGTTCCAGGTTTTCCAGGCTTTCCAGGCTTTCCAAGCTTTCCAGGCTTTCCCGGCTTTCCGGGCTTTCAGGGCTTTGCGGGTTTCCCAGGCCTTCCCGGATTCCAAGCACCTGCCACTACCAGCGACGAGAAATCTGCTGTGAGTCACAGTCTGCCTGGGGTTGGTGGTTTTGGTGGCTTCCCGAGTGCATTTGGCTTTCCAGGCTTTGGCGGTCTTCCGACCAGTTCAGGCATTGTCAACGCCCCAAGGTCCGATGCCTGCTCATCACCTTCCGCTGCTGCCGGTGGCGAAGGCCGCTCTACCGATGCCACTCAAGCCGCTGATTCGAAGGCGGACCCGCCAGCTGGAGCACAGTCGGGCTTTCCTGGGTTCCCTGGATTCGCAGGGTTTCCGGGCCAAGGTGCCGCATCCTCTGGTGGGGTGAGCTTCCCCGGATTTCCTGGCTTTGGAGCTCAGGGCGGCGCACCGTTCAGCACTCCTGGTGGCTTTGGTTTTCCAGGATTCCCAAGTTTTCCATCCCAAGGAGTTGCGCCATCCAGTACTGGTGGCTCCTTTGCGTTCCCTGGATTCCCCAACTTCCCAACCCAGGGCAGCGCACCCTCCACCGCCGCCGCTCCTCAAGGCTTCCCAGCTGTTCCCGGCATGGCCGGTTCAAATCCCTCGTTGACCCCCGAGACTGCTACCGACCCCGCCTCCGCGCCGGCAACCCCCCTAGTCCCCGGCGCGCAACGCGCAGCGGCACTCCCATCCACAGCGGCCGCCGAAGCAGCCACGACAACCACATCTAGCTCAGGAACACCCGCACCAACGGGCATCCCGGGCTTTCCTGGTCCTATTGCTGTCCCCCCTGGTCTTTCGGGCGCCGCGGGCCTTCCGGACTTCTTAGGCTTCCCTGGTGTCCTGCCCGGTGCCGATGGTGCACTGCCCACGCCTGCAGCGGCCGCCGAGGAGCCGGCGGTGGCTGCGAATGGCTTCACCGGTCTGGGCGGTATTCCTGTCCCGTCTGCTGGTGCGAACCTGCCGTTGCCCAGTAGTACGCTTGACTCTGGCGAGAACTAGAGTTGGCCCTGTGGTGCGGGCTGCCTAGGCCAACCGGCCGGTTTTGGCTCCTGGAAACATTCGATAGAGTCATGTGACCCGTCGAAGGCCAAAAACCTGTGAGATGACAGGTTGCCCTGAAATTCATGGGTTATGTCTTTCTCTAAGGACCATGTTTATCTGATCCTGATTTCTTACTTTGTGTAGTCTTTCTCGCATTTTTCGTTCTTTCTTTCTTTTTTGTTTGTCCTTTGGTCATTCCAGGTAGAGAAGCCAGACGCTAGAGTTTAGTCTTAGTTATAGTATTGTTTCGTTATCGCATTTCTGCAAGGCAAGGCTTATGGAGACTACATGTGATTGAAATTACACCGACGATTCGCCTTCAAGAGGTTAGACACTCTAAGCCTTTTACTTAGACCATAGTTTAGCAGAGCTTTGCTACTATACGTTATTCTTATCGGGAAGACACACTGGCTGTCTTTTTTTTGAAGAATTCAAGTATCCGTAACCGACATTGGCTGGTTATAAGGCCATCCTGAATGACATCCCTGGCTCACGGCTACATATCGTATCCAAGTTCTCAATGCACTTTCTCCTCAGAGCCAATATTCCCCTGTTGGCTAAGCTGACATGGTCTCAGTACCCCGAATAAAAGAAGAAACGAATCCATCAAACAAACGTCTCATCCGGTACAACAACAGCCCAAATACTCGCCCCACCATCTTCCCCCGTCCCACTCGTCGCAACATACAATCCCCCGGAAGTCCCAAACGCCGCAGAAGTTGGCGCAGGGATATCCTCGACAACGACCTCAGCTGTCCCCGCATCAATATCGACACGAACAACAGTGTTCTTCTCAAAGTTCGTGACGAAGGCAGCCTCGGTCCAGTACGCCAGTGCGAAATCGTCTGCGCCGACGAGTACATCGCCGCTGGCAATTATTTCGGCTTCGCCGGTTGGGGAGCCAGTTACGGAGTCGATTGCGACGCGGCTGAATGTGCCTTCGAGTGTGTTTGTGTAGTACAGGTATGGTGCGCGATACTTGAGGCCGTTGATGCCGACGGCAAACGCAGCGCCGGAAAGGACCTTGTCGGCGACGCCAGTTTCTAGGTTGATTCGGACGACACCGCCGACGAGGCTATCAGTCGCCAAAACGATGGTCGACGAAACAGCAGCAAGACCGTTTAGAAGCTCGGAGCCCGCCACGTCCTCGATGACTTTGCTGGCCGTGGGATCGCCACTGGCTTGAAGTGTCCAGACCGAGACAGTCGTGGCATCGTTGACTTCGTTGAGCGTTAACACAGCATATCTATCGGCAGCGAGCTCAGCGATTCCAGTGGCATTAGTTGCCTCGGGAAAAGTGTAGATCGTGCGAGGGCCGCCGTGCTGATGCGAGGGATCGACCTCTTGGACAATGGGGCTATCGAGCCTGGTTAGGCGGGTGTACCATGAGAGGCCGCCGCGTTGAGAGATATTCTCTATCCAGGTCCCTGGTGCGAGCTGGTAGGCTTTTCTCGCGGTATATAGGTCGCCGAGGACGGCGGGAGTTGCTGCGAGGAGCGTGAGGAGGGGAGTGACGCGCATCGTTGGTCAGGTCGATGTCTTCCGAAATCGTCTTGGAGTCTCTGAGAACAATCAGTGAGCAGAACGCCATCGTCTTATATCTCGAAATCTAAGACATTCTCAAACGAAAACAGGAAATGATGTTCATGCACCTCGTATTGGTGAAGAAACATGGTCCAGTCATGCGGGGAGCTATAAATCGCCAGCTTGCGAATACGAGGACCCTGTTCCAGTCCCTCAGATGACGATATCTGTAGCGACTCCGGTGGTGTCTTTCTGTCTGTAGCTCTCCCCGTCGCCCAATGTCACCGGTTGTGAATGTCCAGCGCTCGTCAAATCAAGCTCGTCGAGTAGTGGAATAATGGCGTTGCTGTGTTCAGTGGCTTCTTCAGGGACATGCCACAGGACGAGAACGTTCCCCGAAAACATGATCGACAATACTTTGGGCCGGACAAATTGCGTGCGAGAGGTACTCATGCCATGATCGAGGACTGGGTGTTCATTCCATCAAAACCATCCCTCTGACAGCCGCGATTGTTTCAAATTCGAGAAATGACGAGCCACTTGATCTTCATCGTCTCCTCCATTTCTTTCTGCTCCAGCTTTTCAAGCACTTTCTCGGCATCTCTCAGCTTTTCCTTTACTTTTCTCTGCTTCTCCTTCTCGACCTTGCCCATCTCAGATGTAAGCCGGCCAATCTTCTTCGTTGACGCTTTCTCATCATCTCCACGCTTCCCTTCAGCTTCAGTGATCCTCTCTTGAATTTTCGCGATTTCCTTGTTCTTCCTTTGTACCCCCTCAATAGCTTCTCGGTATTTCGCCACCTGACGATTCCTGCCTTCGTTTTGTTTCTTCTCTAGTCCCTCCGTCCGCTTCTGTTCCTCCCTGGCAGCATACGAGGCATGCAAGCGCCGCAGTACGCTCGACTGCTGCTGCGTGTCCACCGGCATATCCACCCTGTCCAGTGGGGCCACATACCCCTCCAGAGCGTGAAGCAACCGTAGTCGCGGATGGACTATCTCCCCACCGGTCTCATTCACACTTGCAAGTAACCGCTCAAGTTTCTCGAGAGTAACATCCGCCTCTTCATCCGCGCTTTTCCTCATCTCCAAGCACCCCCTCACCCACCTCTCCGAAACACCGATAGTATCCAACATATCCTCAAACCCGCAAATCCGCACGCGAAACCCTCTTGGCTCAAACACCACCGCATTCATCTTCTTCAGATACCTCCTCGTGCGCAGGTACGAACTCCCCTCGCTCGCGACCTCGGAAACAGTCTCAAGAACCAACCCCGCGATCTCGACGGGGTGGATCACTCCCATGACCTGGCCGGCGATACTCGTCGCTTGTAACACGGGGTTCGCAATCCAGACGGCGTTGAGGCCGTCGAGGAAGGTGAGGAAGTCGGATTGAGTTATGCCGTAGGGTGGGGATGAGAGTGTGGCGCTGTAGGCGCGGAGGAAGGGGGTGATTATTGTGCTTTGGGAGGATTTGGAGACTTCTGCGGGATATTGGTGAATATCCTATGATTGGGAACGCCTGTGTGAGGGGGAGGTGCGCACGAGGTATGACGATTGGTCTGAATGGTGCTGTATAGATTTGTGGTGGTGGCCCCACGGGACTGACATTGGCGGGGAGGATGGGGCTGGGTCCTTGACCTGTAGGTTGGTCTGCCATCTTGGAATTCGGTCTAACAAGGGAGACGTGATGTCTGGTTTAGTGCGATGCCCATGGTCAGCGCGTTCCCACTGAGATCGCCAGGACCATCCCAGCAATATATACCAGCTCCCTGCTGACGCCCAGAAATGCCATGGACCAGACCAGCAGAGAAATTTCCGATTCCAGAAACCAATGTGTAGCAGGGCAGACAAGCCATGCACATACTCTGAACTCTCCGACTGTAATGGGGTTAGATACTCACGGTGTCCCTGGGGCTGAAACGGCCACCGACGAGAGGGAAGGGTCGGGCTAACTGTATCCGGCAACGACTTCGGAGAGCCAAGCATGACTGCACCACGCTCCGCCACGAAGCCAAGCAGATCATCTGTAGTAGCAAGTGATTGTGAGCTGACCAATTCCCCCATTGCGAGGCACACCCCCCGCTCGGATATACTCTCATGCTTTCCACGGAATCGTCCGCTCAGCTCCTTGGAATTCACCAATGCACAGCATCCGGTCCTCTTAGGTAGGGTAGCTGAGAGTCCGTCCAGACTCCGGACTTCTGGGCTCTAAGGAAATGCGTGGTTGTCGGACTATGCAGGGGATGTACGGGTGAGCTTTCGAAATAGCGATTACTGATCAGTATACGAGAGCACGTATTGATACGATCATACCATAGCAATTGGCTGCGTGTATAACGGCGGCAGATAAGTCCCTGGTAGTGATTATAGTCTGCGGCGAGATGTTCGGCGTCCATGAGTGGTGACAAAGGTTCCAGAGGCAAAAAGCGAGTGAGCCTTAACCCACATCCATCCATCCGCCACTCATATGGCCGGTAGTATTCGGGGCGTTGAAATCGGTCCCATTTTATGCCTTTTGCGGCACCCTAGAAAGTATAGATCTAACCGTGGCGTTAATAGAACCTTCTATTTGCACGTCAAAAGCCTGTTCCAGGTAGGGTTAGAGTTAAACAGAAGTTATACCGAATCCTGGTGAGTTTCCCCCGTTACGCATAGCGGAGAGTGACGAGTCTGAACCAAGGTTCACTTACTCGAGCCACTCGCAAGTGAAGTGAGGCTTATAGGTGCAAGTAGGCTTTCACTTACATCACCATGCCAAATAACCTTTCTCAGGGCGATATATGCCGCCATCCCGCGGCCGATGCGACTCCGTTCAACGAAACCAAGTATTGGCTTCAAACACAGCAGCTTAAGAAACTCCCTACCCTCACGTTCCAGCCAATATGTTCAGCACTGGAGCCTTGGGCGAAGATGCACATGCCGACGACGCAGAGGCTTACATCAACAACCCCGGTCGCGGCTTCTTGGGTAACCTGGCGGGCGCACCTGCCTCTTCCGCCGTGGTCATGCGGCAATACGCCTGGCGAGGCCGGGAGCAATTTTTGAGGGACACTGCAATAGCCTTCAATCACAGAGACCACGAGAACGACTACGATCAATACTTTCTGCTTACTGGTGTAACCGGACGAATATACAACAGCACATTCCGAGACCGCGGAGAAGACACGGACGATCCTTTTGGCCGCTGGTGTGCATACGACAGCGCCCTTGAACTCCTGCTATTTAGAATGACGGTGGAATCGTCAGTGCATGGCGTTGTAGCCCCAGAATTCTATGAGGTAGTGCATGACGCGCTGCGCCCAATGAGGCTGACAAGGGAGCTGGCGAAAACGGGAAGTGCGGGCAACGAGGGCCCGTCGGGCGCGAAGCAACCAGACGCAAGTTGGCGGCCCATCAGGGTACCCTATAGCCGCAACAAGGGCTGGCCGAGTGTGGTCCTGGAGGTCGGGTATTCGGAATCCCAGAAGAAATTGCAGTCCGATATCCGCTTTTGGCTCAGGCAATCCGAGGGGCACGTCAAAACAGTGTTGACCGTCGCCATCCGAGACCGTGCAGAGTCGATCATCATAGAGAAGTGGGAGAACGGAGAAAATGGTCGTGCTCACGCCGAGCAGTATCTCAAAATAACGAGAAACAGGCGGACGAACACCGCGACTGTGACTGGCGGCCCCTTGGTTATCGGTTTTGAGAACCTCTTCTCGAGACCCATTTCCTCGCCCATTGAACAAGATATCCAGTTGGGGAATGACCAACTCCAACAGATAGCGCAAGTTATTTGGCAGGAAGCCGACAAGGCAAGTACATACTCGTACGCCAGGCTATGTATCTGATCTAACCACCGCACGCTAGGAGGAAGAAAAGCGCCGCGGCCGTTGAGCTCGACAAGCATGGTTAGCCACATGAGCGAAGATTGGCGTATGGACATTGTAGCAGTGGCCCAGGAATTGGAGGATATCGAGCGATGCAGAGTGCGGAGGGATATTGCAGGGAACTCAATTGTTTGATCGAGGAGTGCCGTCTGGGAATTCGAGTCATAAACCTAGTAATCTCGCCAATGCCGCTTTCCAATTCATACAGTAAACGTCCAAGTGTCTCACCCAGAACTTACATGTCAATGCTCTTCTCTAGGAAACCCCTCTCTGCCACAGTAATCCTACCCAGATGCCCTTTTCAACCAAATCCCAAACCACACTACCTGAAAGGCTAGCCGACCAAGGCAGAGAGTATAATACTCTGCCCCGGCAACCGCTCGCGCTAGCGAAGTATAGTGATAAATCCAAAACAATCGTGATTTCCTCAAGCCACTCGGGTATGCTTTGCCAGAAGGTTTACAATCATATGATGGTTGTTGAGAGAAGCCCACACAATTGGTGTTCGCCTATGATCGTCCTCACTGTCTATACAGGCCCCGTTCTCAACCAGCAGGTGTACTACTCTGTCATAGCCGTACCTCGCAGCCAAAGACAGCGAGGTTTGACCGTCATAATCCTCATCATCGATGCAGGCGCCTTTCTTTAGTAACAGCTTTACTAGCGTTGGAACGTTTCGTCTTGAGGCCCACAGTAGTGCTGTCCGCTCATACTTGTTATCCGCTGCATGCAAACAAGCGCCCTGATCGACCAGAAACTCCGCCAGTTGCGCGTCTCCACCCATTACTGCGCACAGGAGGGCAGTTCGGCCATCATCGTCTTCCGCCTCGAGATCGGCCCCTTTTTCGAGAAGAAATCGTACCAGCGCCGCTTGTTTAGCGACGACCGCCAATAACAATGGGGTTCGACCTCTGTCGTCCCGTACCTCCAGGTGCGCACCCTTGTCGACGAGCAGCTTGACCATCGCTTCTTGTTCATTGATTGCAGCCCACAAGAGTGGGGTTCGATTATCAGAATCTACTTCCTCCAGCGTAGCACTCTCCTCTGAAAGCAAGCGCAGCACGGCCTCTCGCCTAGTCTCCGCTGCCCAAAGCAAGGGTGTCCGGCCCAGAGAATCTTCGACACGGCGAGCACCCTGACGGAGCAGCGTCAGAACAACAGCTTCGCGCCCATGCGCTTCCGCCAATAGCAGAGGTGTTCTCCCGGCGGCGTCCATGACCTCGATACAAGCCCCACGTTCAAGTAACACCTTTACTATTGGTTCATGTCCCGCCATCGCTGCCCGTAGTAATGGATCCATACCGTCAGAATCTCCGGACTCGAGACTGGCGCCACGATGAAGCAGCTGCCGCACAAGCCTTTCGTGTCCATTTGCTGCAGCGCATGACAGTGCTGTGTTGCCGTGCGAGTCTTTCCAGTCCACGCCTGCGCCCTTGTCGAGAAGCAGATGGACGGCTCTTTCTCTACCAGCCCCTGCAGCTGCGATGAGGGCTCCTCCTTCCAGGGGGATACCATGCTCTAGTAGCAGGCCCACGACCGGAGCATGGTTTCCCTGCGCGGCCATCACCATCGGGCTGGGAGCCCACATAGATGACGACCCGACCTGCGCACCCATCTCGAGTAATAGCTCCACAGTTCCGGCATGCCCTTCTGATGCGGCCAGTAGTAAGAGATTTGAGAGCCTCGACTCGGCTCGCTCTTTAGCCTCTGCCTTCCGGTCCCTCTTCACTTCCAGGTCCTGCACATACTTGGTATGCTTTCGACAATCACCTTCGCCAAGCAGCAGTGCCAGGGCGTTTCGCAATCCAAAGTACGCTGCAACCTGAACAGATGCTCCGTCGTTTTCACCGTTAGGACCCAGAAGGGAGCAGGCCAAGGCCATGCCTCTGATGTACTGGGTCATGCGTCTCTCGTCCCGAAGAAAGCGCAAGGCGAGCTGCTCCCCATCGGTCGCGGACAGGCGGACATGATGTCCCCAGTTCTGTAATGCATAGTCGTGCAGAAGGTGGGAATCGCTTATTTTTCGTCCACCCTCTTGTGCAGCGCCTGGGTCGGCGTTAAAGCTATCAAATTTGAGGGCGGTGATGCAAGTCTTTGCGATGTCCACATGCGCGCCAGGGAACCAGACTGTCCAAGTTCGCTCAAAGTATTCTTGCGCGGTGTAGTGCACGAGTCGGATGATTTTGCTGTCACCATCTACCGTAACTAGCCCGGCGCACGCAGAAACGAGGTCTGCGAGGTTGGGCATGTTTTTCTCGTCCAGCTCAGATGTGTCATCTTCCACGGCAAGAGCGTGTTGAAGCTCTAGCGGCTGGAGTGGCCGCATTGAGCAGACAATCCAAGATAAGGCCCGTTTGGCAAGCCGCCGCAACCCCTCCCTCTGGTCCTCAATTCTCTCCATTACACGCTGATATGCGGAGTCCAGCAAGTCATCGCCACTGTCTTTCTTTTCAGCCAGAGGCATCTTTTGAAAGCTTTCCAACGTAAGCCTTGCAGCCTTCGGTGTTGTCTGGTTACCGAGTAGTTCTAGATACAGTTGCGCGAGGAGAAACCTGGGAGATGCAACAGGAGACTTAGCATAATCCATGAATGAGGTTTACTGGTTTAAGAGAGACTTACATGCCATCAGAGGCGCTGACAATGCCAGTGATGATATCTCTAGGCATGTCAGGCTCCTCCAGGACGATTGGTCGCAGCTCATGTGCAATGTTTTCAGCGATATACTTCGCAATATCTGCGTCCGTAGCCCGGATTTCAATCGATGGGCATCCGCTGAATAATGTCATGATCTCTGGTATGAACCGTGATGTAGCAAATACACTTGCGCCAGACCTGACTTGCAGCTCGAATAGTACCGACAGAAACCTCGACGCCGTATGGCATTCATCCAATGCATCGACGACGAGAAAAGCTCGGGAAAACCGGGCAACGACTCTTGTAACAACGTCAAGGATCTCATCAACAGTTGGCCTGGTCTTTTTCCGCATGTGACTCTGGTAGAATGTTTTGATGCCGCCAAGGGCGTTGGGTCTTACCAGCTGTTTTATCATGCTTAGTAAGAGATCCTCTAATTGCTGCTGTTGTCGTTCCCGGAAGTTGAAATACACGTATGCGATCCCAATGCTTGAGGGATTCTCAAGCTCCTTTGAGAGAAAATCAATGACCAAAGATGTTGCCGTTGTCTTTCCCGCCCCTGGCTTCCCAGGACAGAACAATGTCGAATTATTGCCCGTGATCCATTCATTAAACTCTCTGGACCCCAGTAGCCAGTTCACAGTTCCCTTATGCCGGCGTCTGATGGCATCATTTTGCTTGGGGGAATAATCCGTTGGAGTGAGCCAGTCAAGGACAGCTTGATATTCGTGGTTGTGCAAAAATCGTTCAACTTTCGCTTCGACACCTACAATGCATCAGCTGCTCTGCCATAGAACCACCTCACATTGATGCAAACTAACTAGAGAGCACCTCACAAAGCCTTTTCTCGTGATCCACCCGGCTCGGACTGATTCGACATAGGAGATCCTTTGCGTAGGATGCTGCCACCATCGCAGCGTATCCTTGCCACTTGTCATTTTTATGAGAGTCAGAATAGTCGCATATACCACGAACCACAAGGCAGGGAAACTGATTCATCAGACCGGCTGCCTCCATTTCAAAACACAAGACCCCTTCCTCCCTGGAAAGCCGATCCCGCAATAAAGCATCCTTCATTAACTGATTTCCGGATGCAATCAACCCATAGTGAATCACCGGGCGATCTCTGTTAGCCGGGCGTTCCGGTCGACCTCGCAGGCTCGAAGCATCATCCCCACATACTGTTTCACAGCCCAATCCGTTGGCATTGGGATGGGTAACGTTGCTTCGATAAAGGCGGTCACTGCTCGCCTCTGGCCGCGAGTAGTTCTCCCGTAGAGTGGGGTATTTATTGAGGATACTGTCAATGGACGCCTGGAGCTTCTGCCCCTTTATCTCATACTGGGACCTCAACCCGCTGACTGCCGTCCGAAGGATAGTTGGTGGCTGGTTTAAAAATCCAGTCTGTGTAAAGCCTTCTTGCCGTTGTATACCGAAGTCGTAATGGAGCACACCCCCTCTACCCCGGCCCGGGGAGCTGACAACAATGTCCCCGAGACGGATATCGTGTACGACATCGTCATCTAGGCGGGGCGCGCCGCCAGCTATGCCAACCATAAGACCAAGCTTAACATTGGGAAAGCTGTGCAACAAGTCCCTTGCAACACCCGAAGCAGAGGAGGTACCATACTCCCCGTTGGGTAAGACAGCGATAACAACGTTATGCCCGCCCATTTTACCCAGAGTGTAGTCGTTGGCATCGTTTGGAGACAGATAAGCGGGTCCCTCGTGTTCCTCATCAAGGAATGTTTGCGCCGCAACGTATTCGACGAGGACAGCGCAGATCCAGCCGACCGTGTAGGCCCGTGGATCAGCCATGCTTTACGGCTTCAATACAGTCCGGAAGTCCAACATGTGGTGGAAGATGCAAAGCGAGTGCGGTGAGGCTGTGGGGGGTGCCACCCCAGCGGAGTCGTCTCTCTGCCACGTCAGCGACCAGTTCAAATCATTACCCCGCGCCTGTCCCGAACAGCTGACCTGCAGGGGGGTCATCCACCAAGATCTCACCTTCTCGCCCGCTGCCAGGAATCTCTATCGCGGGCGTTACTAATCGAGCGCAGTATAGCCCGTACGACTCTGACCTGATCAATCTACTTTCCCGTCATTGTTCCTTGCCTGGATGTACCACATGCAAGGAACGCAAGACCCCAAGTCTACCATCAGATTTACCTCGCGTCTGCTACTTCCTCCCAGAAACCACCTAGACGATGCCGCCTCACCTCTGAGGGGACAAAAACAAGGAAAGAGAAACCCCGACGAGATCTACAGCTACATAGTGTAAATAACGTCGTTCAGAAAAATATCGAAAGCATTACAAGGCATTGGACTATTGACACAGGACTTCGGTGACGCCCGGCCATGACACGGGCGGGATCAGCACCAAACCTTCTTTACAGAGAAGCCATTCAGTAGCAGGACTGCGAGACTAGCTATATACTTTGTACTTTAAAGTCGCGGCTTGGTTTGATATTAGATGCCTAATATGGTATTAGTGATAGCCCAAGGCGGAAAGCGCCACCGAGGAGAGGGCCGGGGAAGGTTAGGGCTAACTGCATCCGGCGACGAGTTCGGAGGGCCAAGGACGAAAGCGCCAGACTCAGCCACGAAGCCAAGGAGATCCTCAAAGCCAAGGGCTTGACATTTGCAATCATTGCGCCAGTTCAACGGTGCCGCTCGAATCCACTGTACTTTCCATGCCTACGGTTGCCCTACGCCCGGTCCTTCGGTTATCGAACCTAGTCAAGCAACACGATTGATCGCCGACAAACAGCTATGCAAGGGCCAATATTGCCCAGAATGGGAGATGGACGTTGTCTGATCAAGCAGCAGATGATGTTCTTCCGGCTCACGTACAATGGAGAAGGGTTGCATGATCAACAGGAGAGTTTCACTTACATCACTAGAGCCAAATAGCCTTTGTCCAGGCTATATATGTCGCCAAGAGATCCGTGAAAGGCAATGGCTGCGCCGGAATATCCGTCAGTTCGAGTATTCCCTGCCAGACAACATGTCTACCGATACAGATACAGACGCAGAGGCCTATGTCAACAGTCCCTCGCCCGGTTTCCTCGGTAGTCTAGCCTCCGCACCACACTCCCTCCTCCGAAGACACAGCTGGCGAAGCCCTTCGTCCTTTCTCACCAACACAGCGTCTGACTTCCACCCCGCCGTCTTCGAGAACCTCCTCGACAATTACTTCCTCCTCACGGGGGTGACGGAAGAGATATTCAACGCCCACTTCCGCGGCTGCATGGACGACAAAAACGATCCCTTCGCGCAATGGTGCGCGTACGACCCAGCGCTCAACCTCCTCCTTTTCCACCTCGGCGAGTCGCAGACTCATGCAACCGTCTCACCAAACTTCTACGTGGCCGTGGTGGATGCCCTACGGGACATAGATCCGCAATTGCGGTTGCAGGTAAGGCTTCTTGGGGCTGCCACTCAGGGTGCGCCCGCGCCACCGGAAGAGCGATCGGCGGGGTGTAAGCAGCCGACTGCGTCATGGGCGCCGAAGGATGTCCAGTACGCTGTGAATAGCGATTTGCCGACTGTCGTGTTGGAGGTGGCGTGTTCGGAGATCGAACGGCGGTACAAACTGCAATCTGATGTACGGTTCTGGCTCCGGTGTTGCGAGGGATACGTCAAGGCTGTGCTGACGGTGGTGATCCGTCCCGGAGATGGACACATCACTATCGCGAAGTGGGAGAAGAATGAGGCCGTCGGTAGTGCTCGAGTAATGCAGCGTATTGAAATAACTAGGGACAAACGGTCGGACACGGTGAATGTGGGACCGCTGGTCATCGAGTTCGAGAACCTATTTTCAAGGCCTATTTCGGCGGACGCCGAGAGTGATGTTATGTAATGACATGCTGGAGCAGCTGGCGCGAGACATCTGGCTACCTGAGGACGAGGTACGTGCACTTCTCGTATTGCTCCCGCAGTAGAGAGACGAGAAGCGCCAGGAGTAGCGAGCTTTTACAGACATGGCTTATCATATTTGGCTTATCGTGATAGTAGTAACAGCCCCGGCGGATCAATCATACACGGTTCATGTCCTCCGTCTCCCCATATCATCAACACTTAGATACTGCCTCCATCGCACCTCACGCGAGTCTCATTCAGAACTGTCCAAGTCCAGCACATATTCATCCAAGGTCCGGAACTGAAGGATGGTACGGTGACCGGAAGCTGAGTCAATTGCAATGGTGTCTCCAAAGACATCACAGTGCCTGACCAGTCGATCATCCGGGAGGTACATGATTGCCTGGCCGGAAAACGTGATCCAACGGCCTCTAATGGCCCACCTAGCCTCCCTGCCTCCCATTAACGTTCTTGGAGCGATAAGAAAGTTGTCGGGGACGTCCTCCAACATCCATACGCCCGGTTGCGCCGATTCCCTT
Source organism: Aspergillus calidoustus (assembly GCA_001511075.1). Taxonomy (NCBI): domain Eukaryota; kingdom Fungi; phylum Ascomycota; class Eurotiomycetes; order Eurotiales; family Aspergillaceae; genus Aspergillus; species Aspergillus calidoustus. The sequence goes on from CDMC01000008.1 coordinate 1,284,073, forward strand.
GGTAGGCGAAATGCTTTCGTTTCCCCATCCGTATTTCGACACACTATGTAGACGCCGTCTGGAGAAAATGACATGGCATTGATTTGGCCAAAGCGGCCCATGGGAAAATTATATCGCTCCTCATCCTCCAGATCAACGACGTATAGCGATTCCCAGTTCACAAATGCTAGGCATTGGCCACTTGGGGCGAAAGCTACCACATCAACATATTCAATGCCTCGGAGACTTGGAGTTGCTACTAGCTCCCCGTTTTGGGTGTCCCAGATCTCAACACCCGAATCACCTGCTACTGCAAGATGTTTGCCGTCTGCCGAGAATGACAGAGTACATGGGTCGTCCAGGCCCGCCCAAAAGCTGTGCAGGTGCCAATTCCTAGTGTCTAACACTCGCACCGAATCCAGCGAGGAAACGGCTAGGAGACACCCATCAGGTGCGAAGGCTATGTCAGTGAAAATATCCTCATCGACTGACAAAACAGGGGTCGCCGATCTGCTCGCGAGGCTGCATACTTCAAGTGTCGAATTGGAAGAGAACGAGGCAAGCATCGTACCATCCGGGGAAATTTTCATACTTCCCAGTGCACTAGCCTGAAAGTCGAATCCATCCACGGATATAGTTTGTGTCAGGTCCCAGATTTTCACCCCTTGTGCGGACGCTGAGGCAAGGAGACGAGAATCCGATGAGAATTTCAACTGATGGATACCTCCCGCCCTGGGCTTCAGAGTGCAGAAGGCAGACGCAATGTTCATATCCCATATCCGGATATCCGAGTAATTGCATTCACCTGCTAATCGCGTACCATCTGGTGAGAGCGCGATTAGCGGGTTCCGGGATGCTGTAAAATCGATTCTTCGAAGGAGTTGATGCTCGGAAGCATCCCGTATCTGTATGCTTTCGCGGTCGGCGGTTGCGTAGGACTCGCGGGCAGGGCATACCGACACAGAGCGCACATCCCCTACATGAGCTTCGAGAGTGCGTTGGAGTGCGCCCGTAGCACAACAGTATATACGGATCAAGCCAACAGAGCTTCCAGCTATAACACTTTCGTTGTTGGGGGAGAAAGAAAGACAGGTTACTCCATCCGTGTATCCAGTCAGGACATGTTGTAAACATGACAGGTCAGCATCCCAGATCCCAATCTGAGTGCGAGCGGTGGCAATGAGTTTACTGTCATGGGAAACACTCATGTGGTGCACTAGAGTATCAGTTGGTTCGTCCTGCGTGCTTAGTTCAAGCCCAGTGATAGTGTCATACAGGGACACTTTCCGGTAAGATCCTACAATAACCCGATTTGTGCCGTGGAGAAGGGCAATGGACATGATCCCTTCAAACTTGGTATGAATCGTTTCCTTGAGAAACCCGGTCTCGGTGTCCCAGAAGGACAGTAAGCCGTTGAGGCCTCCGGAAACGAGTATTTTACCGTCCAAGGTGAAGTCGATACTGTTGACAAATGATCCCGCTTCGTATGTGATCGCTGCCGGCCAGGATTGAGCAACATCGGGTGGCCTTAGTAGCCACCTCGGGAGGTCGTTGGCGAACAACCTTTTCATGATACTGCTGCCAGGGCAGAATAACAGCGCAGAACAGTAGATTTGCAAGGGTGCATCGGCGATGATCATCCGATGCGTTACAAGGAAGCGCTGAAGATCCCTAACAAGGTCCGAGCTGTTGCTACTGTTTTCAAAATCCTAGATCTTGAGTCAGTGGATATCTGGTATACCGATTGCCTGAAATCCTACGTTTGTCAAGGATTTTAATATAACAGTGCTAGCCACGGCTTGCGGGACGAGACCCAAAAGACCCATAGCCTCAATCCAATATAGCGAAGTTTTCTCAAGGAACCGATGCACAGCGCCCCCGTTAACGAGGGCCAGTTCGAGGCTTCGTCTGGAAAGTTTTTCCGCATGGGCAATCCAGTATTTGCACGCATACTGGACCTCGTGTGGGATGTAAAATTCCAAAACCTCCCGGGATAGCGTGCTGGGGTCAAAGTCAGGCACAGGAAGTCGACACATGTTCCTTCGAAGACATCTGTTCATAAGGTTGACGCATCCATTGAGTAGGCCTTCGTGTAAAGCACTAGAGTCCAGTTGCAAGTCCTGTAGTGGGGGCTGCCGTTCGTCCAAGAGAAACTCACGAAATGAGGGGTGGAAAATACGAATTGGAGTATCACTATCCACATTGCCGTGACTATCATAGGGAATGTCAATGACTGATCCTAGTCGCACAAGAGTTGCCTCAATATCCGCCGGGCCGTTGGCCGGTTCTGCGAACGTCCAGGCACTGGCTAACAATCGGTGCACTGAGTTAACAGACAATGTGTCAAACAGGACAGCAAATGATCCTACGATAATCCGGTAGTATTCCCGCTCGGTATCGTCAATAGCCTCCTCTGAGGGTCCTGGAGCTGACTGAGCGAGAATAAGGGTATACATCTGGCTTAGGTGGGGCATTGACGAGGAGTCGCGAGTAAGAAACTGGGTCAGTGCTTTATGTGGGTAGAGTGACTTTTTAAGATACCGAGACAATGTGGCAGCGTAAATAAAGAGACCAGCAGACTTTGCAACAACAGCCTCAATCTGATCATGTGTGTACCATCCTCGCCAACGGTGCTGCTCTTGAATCATGGCAAACTCGTGCTCGACGAAGGTTCGTATATCGGTGTTGACCACGCTGGATTCGATCTGGTGGAGAATTATCTGATCCAGATGGTGCCCGAGGCGGCGGAATCCGTAATGTATACACTCCTCAGGTCGCCCTGTCAGCAGAAATCGCAGATGGAATGTCTTCAACCTCGACGCCTGGATCAAAAGCTCGAGTATCAAGCTGACATCGGTATTTGGCTCACACTCATCGACCGCGTCTATCACGAAGATCACGAATTCACACCGCGGGGAAGCATTCCGCTGATCCAATTGCAACATTGGGTGCAGGATAAGCTGCTCCCATTGCTCCCTATAGGCTTTGCCGAAAATGTCCGGGTGGGACTTGATGGCTTCGTGCACAAGAGACCGAAATTGCACCATGGGATGATGAGCCGGAAATGCACGTATCGCCAGCTGGTAGGCAAGTGTGCCAAAGAATTTTTCCGCGTTTCGACGGTCGCCACCTTGTCGGGAGAAAAAGAAGCTTCCACCCAGGGATTCCTCCTTCTGTAAAGTCTCCGCAATTGTTTTCGCAATGGTTGTCTTCCCCGTCCCAGCTACACCCTGGATCCAGAAAACCGGCTGGCTGTCGGGACGCATGGCCCACTGGTAAACCTCCTCAAGGAGGGCAACTCTTGTGTTTGTCAGGCATGTTTGAATGTCCTGCAGCTTCTGCGAGTCAAAGCAGGCCTCCATAACCCGGGGAATATCCTTGATTGTATCTAGAATTGCTGGAAGCTGTCAGGTTCCGGTCCCTAAAAGGCTGCACAGTACGTACCAGGGGTCTCTCTTACCGAATCGGATCTCCATTGTTCGACTATCGCTCTCGCACATGCGGCGGCCGTTATGGCCGAGTACTGCTGCCAGACTTTGTTCTTGTGGCTATCGGCATAGTCGCATGCGCCCTTGACGATGATCGTAGGAATGTAGTCCCAAGACCCTGCGCCTTCCATCTCAAATCCCATCACGCCGTGCTGCTCAACCAGCTGATCCCTGTGATATGCGCTTTTCATGACCGACTCGCCGGATGCGAATTTCCCGAACCAGATAGAAGGCTGTCGAGCACGTTCAACCTGGCCCCTATCTCGTATAGGGGTACCATCGGGGCGAAAGCCCGAGGCAAGCCGTAGCCTCTGTCGGGGAACCAGATACCGCATATCACAACCAAGCTCGGAGCACGGTGCTCGCAGGGCACGCGAGCAGACTTGGTGAGTACGGTGCTGGCAATGAGCACAGGTCTCACACTCATCCTCGACCCAGTGCTTGTGTCGATATTCCGGATCGAATAGGATGTCGTTTTCGGGTCCCGGGTATTGGCCGCGTGGCCTCAGACCACGGTCCAGGATTTTCTCGCTGTAAAGGGCGGTTTTCTGTTCCAAGTTTTGAATGACAATGATTGTCTCGAGCTGCCGCAGAAAGGTACGTATTGCGAGCGGCGCTAAACGCAGTGTGTCCTCTTCTCGCCCCAAAGCAAATGCGTCGGAGTATTGGTGCCCATAACTTGACCTGAGCACTGTGGTACTAACAACGACATCGCCGAGGACAACTTCTTGTCCGTTATTGTTGCGAGCGTGAGGATTGACCCCACAGACGCCGACGACAATGGCAAGTTTGATCCCCGGGAACGTCCTGGGAATACTTGCAGCAGCCGCGGCCGACCCAATATTCCCCACGCCAGGCAGGTACACGATCACAACGTCGTAGTTGCCAATCCATCCAGTTGTGTAGGCGTTTGTGTCGCCGCTTCCCCTTGGATAGACAATCCCGGATCTCTCGTATTGGCCGTCCAAGGCTAATGCGATCGCGTTCCGCTCTTCTAGTAGAACACACAGAAAGGCAATCTCAAATTGGGCAGGATCAGGCGCATAACGAGCATGCGCCATCTCAACCAAGGGTGCCAGCGGATTGTCCCCAAGGTGCATCCGTTTCTCCAAGTTTTCAGGTGCGGCTTAGGGTAAGCACAAGTTGGGATGGAGAGGGATGAAATTGAATCGCGAGAGATTTCCAGTCTCACCTCCAAACCCAGCCCCGCCATCCTGTCCTAGTCATGTGCGCTGAGGTGATTTGGCAAAAGCAATAATCGGGCTCCCAGTGTCCATTGCTGATTCGCTTTGGAGGTCAGACCCTTGCAACTGTTCTCTTGGCCCTTTACTTGATAGGTGGTAGTCTGGCAGTCCGGCGCCTGCGATCCGAGCCTTACCTGTCTAATGATATCCTCGGATTGGGCAATGCTAATCCCTGACAACTCGGTCAGCGGTGATGGTCAATGCCATTGGCGAGAATATATCTTGGCTGTCTCCTTCGCCCACGCAAGCTGTGACACCCATAATCCCACAACTTGAAGCGACTGGTCCTCAGAAATTGTTCACCACAAGCTCAGACCACTACGCACCAATCAATGGCTGCACAAAACGCCCGGGACGCCAGGTATATACGCCACAGCGCTTCAGCCTCAGCCTGACGGCATTGGGAACAGCCGCATGTCTGGAAGAATCGATCATCAACCGTAGTACCAGGTTTGTTGTTTCTTGCACGCAAAGTCTTTGGCACTAAACACGTTGCAGATATGGGACCGGCGTCTCGTTACTCTACGATGGCCTCCACGCCACAACGACTACAGATTACCTCCGCACTGACTCACTCTGCCTAAGTGGGAGCCGGTATCAATGCTCAAGGTGCTTTGCTGCGTTACGGCAGAGATTCACTTGATGAGAGCCACCCTGTTGACCATTCTACGATTACAACCTATGGCTGAGAGCGCGGTGAGCGGGGTCGATCATGTGAATCAGTAGACGGAGCTGAATTCATTGTGTTTGAATGATATAGCTGAACTAGACATGTTGATATCGCACTACGAACTGTTGTGACTATTAGACAGGGGACAACTGTGGTAAGAAGCGCGGTAAGTGTTGGACTACATAGCGAGCGTGAAATAAGAGGTAGATAGCTAAACACGGCGCAGAATAAAATATTAATTAACCTCATCCTCCACCTCACTCTCATCGGCAATCTCCACCGTATTCTGCCTCACAGGAGGTTTCATTTCACCGTCCGATTCCTCTGATTTCTCTGCATCATGGTGATCCCCCTCCTTCTCTTGTTCCTCTACTTTCTCTTCATCATCCGAGTCATCAGGTCGATGATAAACCACCGACCCTCTCGCCCTCCTACCAATTGCGTCACCCGGCTCTTCATCGTTGCGCTCACTCTCCGACCCGAAGATCCCAATTGGATCAGGGATACGACGAGTGGGAGTGACGATACCCTTACTGGGCACCACCTTACGCAAAAGTGGATAATCATAGATGCTGGGCCTGGTAGGACGTTCCCGTTCGTACGATCCTCTCCTTCTTATGCTTGGGGCTGGTGGGGGTGATGGGGGTTTCGGTACAAATCTGTTGGCCCGTTCCGGAGACCGACTGTAGTACGTTGTGCGTCTGTGGCCGAAAGTGTCGAGGTCGTCGAGGTCAAGACCGTATGAACGTGCCAGGCCGCGCACTGTCAGCTGGTCTTTGATGTACCGGGGCAGGTTGCGAGCAGAGGACAAGGCATTATCTGAGGAAAGTGGTTTTATAGTGGGTCTGGGGGTCTGAGATTCAATGGACTTTTCAACCACTTGCATCCACCAAGATGTTAGGGTGGGCGTGTAAGGGACCTCGCTTGGGATGTGGCGCTGTAGCTCTTTGATGTCTGTGAGTAATGCTCTGCGACCGTGATCATTTGATCGCGTGAGAAAGCGGGATAAGCACGTATGCTGGGCATTCAGGACATCCCTCTGGCACCGGAACTGTAGGTCGTACATGCGGGAAAGCCGTCGCTCTTGAACTTGTGGTCCGCCTGATCCGCGGTAGATCAGCTCTGCAAGGCATGCTACCTCTGTTGGGTAGTCTTCTCGGCCCATTGCTGCCTCGACAGCCGCGTCAAGCAGCTCGTCATCCGATGTTGTGACTTGCTCCGGGGTGCCAGAAGGTGGGTTCCATGTTGGGTTCTCGGACCGAATAGGGAGATATATGGGGAGCGTGTTGCTCCAGACTGTGAGACCTGGGTAGCCACTGAGATGCCTTCCCAAGTCCGAACCAGTAGGATGTCGTTTCCGCCGCAGTTGCGTTTCAGCAAGAATCCAGGCAAGGTATGACCGACAGTGTACGAGATCTGGATTGTTCTCCTTTAGGCACGTCGCAATCTCACGAGCATGGTTCAGACATTGGGCAGCCAGAGATAAGGCTTCCGGTGTTGGAGCAGAAAATGTGCAAGAAGACAACGCGTTACTGGCACGTACAAGTATGTCAAGGATTGCTAGGTACGTTGCCTCATCATACTGCTCCATATTCCAGTCGGCGAGCAGCTTAGTAAAGGCATTTGAAGATGTGATGTCGGAGTGCAATATGATGTCCCACGTATTCGCTGCACCCTCGGACTCGATCAATGCGCAGATAAGGTCTCTGGCATCCCACACCTGACCCATAGCAATGAGCGGTCTATATAAATGCCCACAATTTGCCCAAAAGTCAAAGTCGGACTCTGGTATCCAATCTGATTCTCTCTCGACGCGGGACAGGATCTTGAGTGCGTATCGAAAGACTTGTACCTAGTATCCGACGTTTGCAAAAGGCATAAACAGAGACGGGGGCTTCTCTTACTTCAGATGAATCCAGCGATCCAAGAGCTGGGGACCGATTTTGCAGGATCGCAGGCGCAGACTTTGCAACCTCTCGTACCATATCATACGGCTTGTCCATATTACCTGTTAAGTGCATAGATCCGAAGGCATCAATAAGCTGGAGGTTTGCTTGGTACAACAAGGTCTCCTGCTCCTCATCCGTGATGTTACGAACTATTTTTGTAGTCCGCTGGAGCACCTGATTATGGGGTTGTAGAAAATCCTTTAGCTGCTGATATGTACCCTGCTCCACGAGCATATCTGCATACTCGATAACAACTGGGAGAATGTCGGCGAAGTCACTCAGATGGTCGTTGAAATATCGTGCGGCAGCCGGGAAGTCGCCCAGCCGCTTGAGGCGGGAGAACTCCTCCAGCAAGTAGCCAACATCGTCGGTGACGTCCATGTCAAAATGTAGAGTGACATCCTTGGAGGTAGCCGGGCTCAAGATGGTTTGTGCGGTCAACCTATCCAGTGGGTTCCCCTGTTGTTGTTGTTGTTGCTGCTGCTGCTGTTGTTGTTGTTGTTGTTGTTGTTGTTGTGGCGGCTCCCTGACGGGTGTCGGGACAGCCTGTCCCCATTGCCGTTCAGCAGGCTCATAACGATTCGGAGTCGCATGCTCCTCAGTCGCGTGTTGGTGCAAGTACGGCCTGGGATTGTTGACAAGACTCTTATCCAGCGGCGTCCCCGCATCATTGCCGTCATTCAGCAGATCATTCAGCGCCCGATGGGATCGCACACGGCGGCGGGTGGCCATTCTCCTGGGTTGTGAAGAGAGACAGCAAGACCCAGGCCCGAGATTTGGCGTGTCTGACAGTGTTGAACTGGATTTCGCGAGGATCAAAAGGTCGGGCGCGGAAGAAGCAATCATGGTGTGGCAGAGGGGTAGTCAGGAATGTTTGCGTAGCATGTGGCTTTGCAGTGATGATTCGACAAACCCCCTCCAGTCTGGAAGCGCCTCGGCAAACTCGGTGTAACCCATTCAGCCTCGCACTTTTCGATTCTGTGGGCTGTGTCCAGCCACGGCAGTGAGGGGTGTCTCCATCCCCCAGTTTTATTTAGCCCATCACCTTTCCCAACCTCTCAATCCCACATGGGCGACAAAAACTCTCGACCCGGCTCCATGCCGGTATCCATTCCAACAATCACCTCAACAGGGTCAAGTCCAACAGAGACTGCGACCGGACAACCACCACACACGTACGCCCGGCGCTTCGGTCGCACCTACCGCGGACTCGACAACCTCACAACCGCGAGCCTCTGCTCTCGCAATGTCGGGAAGGTGCGAGCAGACTGCCGGCTCCGAGTCGCAAAATCGCAATGGGGGTCTCTCGGTGCTCTGGAAAAGCCTGCAGCCATAATCTACATGGACCTTGCCATCGACCAACCGTCGAACTGTCGCTTGGAGAGTGCGACTGTCCTTATTACGCTGGAGGAGGCGTCCCACTCGCGAATACCTTGCCAGAACAAACCACTGCAAATGACCGACTACTACGGACCGAAACAGCTCAGCGGTGAAGCGACCAAAGTCACCGTGACTCGCAGTGTGCACCTTGTCCCGCAGGTCAACGTGATGGGCAGTGGTGGAGGGGGACTCGGGGTGGAGAGGGAGAAATCCGCCAGCTACAACACCCGATGGACATTTACCGGCGGGCTGTTGGCAGGAGAACAGATGAGCCCCTTCTGGCGAACACTGAAATGGGAACTACGAGAGAATGAGGCCGGCGCCCGATCGAATCGCAGCCCCGTCATCCACACTGCATTCTCCCTTCAACACAGCGACCGTCCATTTATCATGCGGACTGAGATCCAAGGACGTCTGCAGAGTTCGAGAGATCGCTTCCGCCAGAAGATGCGATTTCCGAGACCAAACGATTCTCAGCAGGGCCGGAGCGATACTCTTGTTTGTCCTAACATTGTTTCAGCTCGAGGACGGCCATTAGATATGCTTGCGATGGGGCTGTCAAGCGCGATGGAGCGCGAGAACCTTATGAGAGTCCCTGTCGAAGTTCCTGACGCATTGCCAGTCTCGTTTTCCGTCGATGGCGATGCAGCGACGGCCACGCCACGACCAGGTACACCGCTGTTTGCTCAAAGAACGACAGAGATGCCCGTCAAATACTCGACAGAACAAAGAAGACTGACTCGAGAAACAACGCCCGAATTGTTCCTTTCTCCAGACGACGCAGCCTCGATCACAGGAAACCGACTAGCTTCTTCGGTCTCGAATCTCTCCTCCGCATCAACCTTGGTCAACACGCCCCGCACTCCACTATCGCGAGACACTTCCTCTGCAATCCTAGACAGTGCGATTAACTGCTTTAACAGGCGTCCACGAGAGCGTTCCATGGGGAAAGAGACGCCGCAACAGCCGCAAAGCCTGCAGATACCGCGGCTAAAGGAACCACTTTCTACCCCTCAGGATCCCACGCTCGTCCTGTTGTCCCGGTATCCTTTTCTCATTTTTATACTGCGTATCATGGCCGGTGTCTTGGACTTGATGCCTGGTTCACAACCTGCTAACAATAAAACTAAGATTGATGAGACATGTGGCACAGAAGAAACGGCGGCTTTGAAAACCCCCTACTCAGGGCAGTGGCCGCAAGAATGAACTAGACACCTTTTATGATTCATAGTTGCAATACTTTAGCGATGCTCAGTTCTGTTCTCATCCACCGCCCATTTACCTCTCATGGTTCAGCCACGGCGCTAAGAAGATAGTGAAATCATCCTCCTCGCCAGTTTGCACCTGGAAGCGCCTCTAAAACCACCAGGCTCAGGATTTCTTTCTGCGACCCGCAGCCACCGCCCACAAACATTCTCGTCCAACAACAGTGTTGGGCTACTGCACAATCCCTGTCATGTTGCCCAGTTGCCACGTAATGTACCTTCATTGGCCTCTGCAGCAAACTGCCGGGGGCAGAGCTCTCAACTCATCTCGAACTCACCCCAAGTGATTTCCGCCCCGCCTTGTCCGATCCCAGGCGGCTCCTCATTGTGACCACTGCCCCATCATCAATCATAAATCGAAGAGACGCCTTCTGATTCTCCGACACCCCTTCCTGCGTTTCGTACTTGTCTCCGATATTTTGTCCCTCCCGCTATTGAATCTATGTTGTCAATAGAGCAAGAATAGTGCATTCGGCGGCGAACCCGACTTGAGAGCGATGGTGTTCAATATAACAATAGAATCCCCGGATCCGGGCGTTCAAGATTCAACCCATGCTACACAGACAGGCTATTTTGCGACCCCAATCCCCGGGAACTCCGCCAACCCTCCGTACCATGAGTGGTACTCGAATACCGACAGACCCACCTCTCTTGGACCCGTAGACCCGTTAGCCGTTCCAAGACTGAAGTATCGACATCGGCGTCCTCGAGGCAATATCGAAAGGCCCGACACACACGCGCGCGCTCAGCGCTCGCCCCATCGCTCCCGCAAAACGGGAGATTTCACCGTTCATATAGCGTCCGACTCCGAGAGCCGTTTCGCTGTGGACTCTGATGATGAAGATGAGTGGACCGACCTGCCGTATCCGCTGGAGCTACGACCAGAGGACTCTGTTCGGCAACAGCAGCGTCGAGTATTGCGGCTCCTGCGCGCGCAGTGCCTGCTCTTGGAGTCAGATCTATCTTTAACGGAACCCGGTCTCATGAATGATGATATTGCGGAAAAAATTGAGAAAGATTTGGACGGTCTGATTGATTTGGTCAGGGGTCTTAGGGTAGGGAATGAGCGGGCGCCTAGTGGTGGGAAGGCGGCCGAAGCAGAGAAGCCAGAGGATATGAGTCACATAGAGCAACAAGAGGCTAATAGCACCCAAGTATGGCCTGAGAGGGAAACTACCCGTACCAGAGGGATGACGCGTGCTGAACAACGAAGGGCAATCTATAGCCGATAACAAGAGCAACGCCATTTGTTTCTAGCACTCTAGATTCACAGCATTGTGTACTTTTTATTCCAGTGGTAGGTCAAGACCTGCCCACCCTCCGTTCAGACATAGTAATACCGCGTGAGGTCTTGGAAGAAGATCCTCTACGATTTAAGCTGCGTCGTAGAGCTTCTTCATCCACGATGGGCAGTACCGCAGACACTGTCGGGATTAGGAGCACGTACAGAACTGTTGGCCAGTGCCGCAGGTCTTGTGTGTCTGAGCGTTGGACTGGTAACTGCGCTAGAGTGCCTAAAATACTGTGGATATTGCTGTCGAAATGACACCCTGCCGACGGAGCTTTCTTTTGCTGTATGTCCAACAATCTATCCGGTTGTTGTTGTTATTTTTCTTCATTGTAGGCCGTCGCAGTAACGAAATGGTCGCTATCATCGGGCCTGAGGACTTCTACCGACGAGCCATCCTCTGGGACGCCGGCGATTTTCACGGTGCTGCCGTTAACAGTCCAGCGGACCAGGTCGAGAAGGTGGAGATCCAGGAAACAGCGCAGGGCTCGCGCACACTTGTTGGCTCTCCTGCCACGTCAGTAGCGATATTCGACGAATCACAGACAATATCTGCTTGGAGCTGAGCGGCGGCTACGAGTATGTCGTGGGTGACTTGGCCATACCAGCCCAACAGATGCAAGTTGCGTCCTTGGAATCGGCGGAGGAATTCCAAGAGCAGATCCTGAACAGAGGTAATAAATTGATCAGCGTGGCCGGGGTGGGGAGGGTGGGAAATTAAAAGGTCCCAGATGGAGTCTTGCTCTGAATCCGGGTTGCGAGCCATGTTGATAACATACATTGAGTATTGTTCACACTACCGGATGATCCAGGTTGAGGACAATGCTTAAACGAGAGCTACGCAGTATTGCCTTAGTTAACACAAGCAGAGTCATAAGTATATGACGGGTTACTATCTTTACCGGAGAACGCCTTATCCAAGCCATAGTCGGGTTTCAGAGGCACCCTTGCTGCTGACCGAAGGATCTTGTTTCGGGCCTTGGGAAACAGCGTATGAAGCCGCCAAGACGATTGAACAAGAGAGCAAAGATCCTGACCATTTCCATTTGATGAAAGATGTGTAATCGAATTTCGTTGGGCAGGTGTAATAAGGACCGGGCCTTTGCTTCGGTATCCGATAGTCCAGCTGGAGAGGAGAGCGACGTTTAATGTTTCCTGGCTGGGGCAGTCCTAGACTCGCGAGTGAATATGGAAGTCAACTGCGAATGACGGCTACTAATGTGAATTCGCAGTATAAGCGAGAAGGGAGAGGGGAAGAGAAAAGATCCGTGCCTGGACTCAAGTAGTATCTTGTATTCCATGTGACCTTAACCCCCTCAGCCAGCACTTAGCCAGCCTGTCCCTGTTTATATTTGCGCCGCAGCTTCTCCTGATGAGCTGCTAGGCCTCCTCCACGGTAACTGCCTTGTAATAATAGATGATATGGCCGCGCTTGTAGTCAAGGAAGAAATAGGTGTGCTTCTAGCTAGGCTTGGGGGAGAAGCTGTATCCCTCCTGGTGGAAAGTCTGGCCCGTCTGTTAGGTGCGCAGGAACCCTGCTGGGCTGGATGCTTACTGCCACGAGTCTGTTATGATGAAGTACTTGAGATTAAGTGCATCCAGGATACGCGTCTAATTTACTGGCATTTGCAGCGCCCGAGGTCTCGGGCAGTCCTCTCAACATCATTGCAAGTGAGCGGCCACTTTAGTGTGCGAAAACCCACGCGGCTCAACGCCGTGTGGGCTATTCCAGGAGACCGGTTCTGCTCTAGCCTTTGAAGCTTCGACAGGCTATCCTTACCAGCGACGATCAGCCGCCTGGAACCCTCAACCATCCTGTTACTAGGGCTACTAAGCAGCTTCGTAACGTTCTCTAAGATATTCTTTACACTGGTAACCTCTTGGTGCAGTTGATTAATATCGTTGTTGGTGTTCCTAGCAAGTCTGGAGTACTGGAGGCAGAGCGAGGCGACTTTGACTGACAGGTTGGTGACAGCAAGCACCTCTACGGCGACGTTTGGGTTTCCCATGGGATCCACTCGCTGCCTGGGCTTGGATGGTCAACAAGGCAAAGAATGGCGATCAGGGTCTCAGCCGTGCATATGTTAATTCCACTCATTGGAGAAATTCGTGACAAAGCAGTTCGTCAAGCACGGCCGAAGCGTGGAGTTCTACGACGGCCGAGGGTCTCCTTGGATATTTATCGTTCTCAACCCACTCTGCCGGGGCTCGCGCACCCGTAGCATACCTTGCCACGACCTCGGAGCGACATCTGTACCCCATATTATTCCTGATAGTATAAAGCAGACTTCCATTCTATTCCATACCAAGAATAATATACCCATGACACCTTATTGTGTAGGAGGTAGTCGAGCCCGTCTAGCTAAATCACACAGCATCTCCAAGAACCCCTCGAAGATGAACAATGGTGGTAGCGGCGCACCCTCCCAGCAATTCTCACACAGCCGTGTGAAGAGCGCTTTCATATCATGTAGTAGGCGGAGATCTGAGTGGAATGTTGCCGCTGTAGGGTCGTGGAGCATGTTCCAGAAGAGGGCAGTTACCGAGGAGAGGATGAACTGGGCGTGGATCCTGGATCAACTTGGTTAGTATTGCTTTCGTTGTAGGATTTGTTTTTTTTTTTTTTTGGGATGGAGAATAGACAGGGGAAACGTACCAAACAGTCGGCGCCTGAACCAGCCCCTCGACGCGTATGAAATAAAGTAATGTCGAGCGCACGGCATGATAATATAGCTCGACGCTCGAGGCTAACGGCTGCGGCTGCGGGTGCCCTGTCCCGGGATACGCCATGCTCGAAACGATACTCGCCTCGTGGATGATACGGAGGCAGTAGTAGTACTCGAGATGAATGTTCATCCCGCGGAGACTGATGTCATGGACCTTGTAGTTGGGATTCAAGTACGCTGTGGGGTCAGGCTGGAAATGAGCCGGGAAACTCGCCTTGAGCTCCGCGAGTTCGTGGTCGAGTTGGCGGATGAACTCAAGTCGTCGAGGTTCGGGAAGTGCTCGAGCGGTCGGCGAGAGAAGGTGTGTGTACAGTCTTGATTTGAGTTGGGCAAAACGGAGGTCAGAGGGGTACAGCAGGATGTCTTCAGGCAAGGCCTGGTCCACGAACTGGTGTACGGATGCGCTCTGGATATAGTTCGGGGGTAGATCAAGGTCGCACTCTGCGTCGTTTATCAGTGGCGGCTGCAAGCTGCGGATGGACATCTCCTTATCCATTCCATAGCACGCCCAGAAGAGGGCACGGAGGTGGCTATGTTCCTCGGCGCTGGTGGTCGTTGGGTGTACCCTGTGGGCGCCGAGGTTATACAACATGCGGACGGAAACACCTAACAGCAGCTGACCGGCTTCGGTTTGGCCGGTGGGGGTTATATATTGTGCCTAGGGTATTATTGTAAGTATTACGAGACATACGGTGTTTGTATGTGTTCAGGACACACACCATGACCATAACTGCCTGAAGAGCTTCGACATTCCTCGGTTCGAGGATTAATTGCGGTAGCAGAGAGAGTACCGCCAGGATATAACAATCGGGTTCGCCATCGGCAAACGCGGGCAGATGGCGATGTATCTGGGTCATAAAGGCAGTAAACGCAACGAGAAAGGCCTTGACCATTGTATGCCCCCTTCTCCCCAGGGATTGGGATGAATACTCGTCGAGCAGGGTCTGTAAGCGGCTCGGCTTCGCGATAGGGAAGACCGCGTACAGCCATTGACTCGTGTAGTGCTCAATGCACTTTTTCGTCAAGTCAATCCCAGACCATTTTGGGATGAGTGTCCTCGAAGCTCTGTTGGGATGCTTTGCCATGTAAGCTTCGCGGGTGCGGGTTGCAAAGACATTGAGATCGAATGCCTGCCCTGTTCGACTGTAGACTGTGGATAGAAAGGCCTCCCCTCGAGACGAGCTTGGTGATAGCGGACCTGCACAGGCGAGGTGCCACATGAAGATATCCATCGCCTCATCAAAGTTGGCCGGATCGCGGATATGGACCCCGATGTTCGGTTGTGGTGTTGCTGTCCGCTCTTCCATTTCATGAATCCGGGCTCTTGCCTCTGCGAGTTGCCTAGGTCCACATTAGTGTAAACCTACAATAGCGAGACGACAGGGCAACCTCATACTCCCTCATAGATTTCTTCTCCGAAGGCCCCTGCGGCGTAATTTGGCACGGCACGCCGGCCAGGCGACATGTTTCACAGGCGGGTTTCTCACCATCGCAGCTAATCTAGTTAGTGAGATTGCATCAGCCTCTCATTGCTGGTGCCAAGTTGGAAGGGACTACAAAACCTTCTTATGCCGACATAGATCGCACGCAGTCCGAAGGCGCCCGCCTCGTGGGTTCGGGCGGGGCTCCATGCTGGCAAGCTTGTAGTCCGAATGGTAAGAAAAGGAGCAGTCCCCAATCTCGGAGACATTCAACGCCGCTGACTCAGCCCCGTGGACCAGAAACCGGATTCGTCACCCGCTGTCGATCGGTGGGGACTCGGGAGCCGGGCAGGTTGTTAGGGTTGGGCTGAGGCGGAGGAACGTGGGCTGCCAGTGGCGGTGCGAACACTTTATCACGAATGAGGCGCCCACGGCCTCTTGTCTCTGGATTAATGAAGCAATCCACAGATTATAGTCTCTGCTCTCTAGCACGCGAAATCTACAAGGGCATCTGCAAGAAACAGTAGACTAACATTGTTTCAAGTCCTGGTTTGATAAACGAATGAACGGGACTATCGAACGAACATGGTTAGGCCGGGATCATCTTCCTTACACGGTCTCAGCAAAGCAAGAGACAAAACGCCTAGAAGCTAGGAGGACCCCCGGCACCTCCTTCACCACCAGCAGCATCTCCTGGCCCACTACTCTCCGAGTTCGCGACACCACCATCCGCAGTCAAAAGCGCCGCATAGCTGGTATCATAGCTCGCCGAAACATTGACACCCAGTGTAATCCACGCAAAGATGCCGTCTTCCAGAGAATCACCAAGAAGCGCATACTCGAAGAACGGGTCCGAAGCCGAGTCCTCCGTCTCGTCCTGCACGACATGGTCATCCGCATTAAGCGTAATCTCGACCTCGTTCGTGTTGTACGGATACGTAGCCTCGACCTCGGTAATCAGGTCCTGGTCGAAAAACAACTGCCCGATGTGCGCGACGTGGCCGCCAGTAATCGTGTTGTTGGGAAGCGTCTGAGCGCCAATGTGCGCGACAACATGCACATGCGTCGTCCGTCCACCGTAATGTCCAGGGAAAACCGACTTGAACTGCGCGACGCCCTCTGTATCTGTCTTCTGGATCCCGCGGAGCGCAAGGTTGTCCAAGTTCGACGCGTCGTCGCCGTTCCCGTTCGAGCTATCCTGCACACCAGAGTATACGCCAGTAGAGTTACAGCTCCAGACGTCCCAGTACAGCTCGGCAATTGGCTCACAGGTCTCGATATCAATGAATTGCCCATCCATAATAAGCGGAATTCCCGGCTCACCATCCTGGATATCCGAGCGAACAAGTTCGCCTTTCACCCAGAACGGTCCGATCTCGCCTTCGGGCGAGAGGATGCACACGGGGTCCTTGGCGAAGAGTTCGTCGGCCGAGGTGTTTTCCGTGACGTGCAGGGAAGAGTAGTGCGATTCGTTGACGGAGGGGTTATAGTCGCGGGTTTCGAGGACTTGGCGGCGGTAAAAGTCGAACTGCTCGGCGCGTCGTGCTTCAATGCGTGCGGTGAGGCCGCGGCGTTCGAGACGGTCAGCGCATTGGCCGAGGCTGCGTTTGGCGTTGAGGAGGAAGGAGCGCTTCTCCGCGTGGGACATGGAGGAAGGCTCGTGGGCGCCCGGGTGGGCGGCGGCGATGGTGGCCATGGCCAGCGTGGCCACCTTGATCATTGACATGAGTTGCATGGTGAAGTTTGAAGATCAGGATGAGTGGAGGTGGTTGAGGAGTTCTATTCAATGTACTCTTCACGGTAGGTCCCATGAATTTATACAGTGGAAATCCTCGTCTGCCTAAAGGCTCTCCTCCCAGATTCGACATGGCCATCGAGAGTTTCGTCAGCGGAGAAGCCCCTGATTTCTCATCACAGTCGTCAGCATATCTGCAACCGGAGTACAAATTAGGACAGAGGTCAATATCTTCAAGCACAAGATTGCGGAGGTGCCGTGGCATCTCCATGCTCTGCAGCAAATATAGAGACGATCGTCGGCCCAGATGACGAATGTACTTTATCTGATTGATGGAAGAGACCTGTGGGGATGCATCCACTAGGATCCGTGGAGTAGTGATCTGCAGTTGTGGGTTTCAGAAGGCTTTGTCATCGGAGAACTTGAGCTCCGGGCAAATCGGATGTTGGATATTCTCCATTACAGATGCAAAAGGAGCACGGAGACGGAGCTTGTTCTATTAGTTGTACATCAAGACAGCTTTAGGTTGTTGCCGGTCACTGCGTCGGCATGGGTGATGACGAATGTCGAGTACACAACCCACGATCTAGTCTGTACGCCGCCAGATGCAAAAAGGTTGCTGCATCCAAACACCACGCGGCGAGTAATACCAGAAAGCACTCGTGCTTCGAATCCTTTCTGCGTGGTTCGTGGAACGCGCAGTGTCAATATGAAAGAGGTCAAACTGTAGATATTACGTTTGGAAATATCATTGCCATAGCCGTCCCGGTGAGAGCATATAATTGGGAGTGTTCGGGTCCAACCAAAACCACTTTTTCAAAACATCTTGCTCATTGGACGGGCCACTACGGATCTGGGTCATACACTTTCAAGTATTGGTGGCCTAAAGAACTGTACTTCTTAGTACGCCTACTCCATGAACTATGAACAGCGAGAAGAGGGAGCTGGCGATACAGACAAACACAACTCGCGTCCCACCGTCTGCAAGGGAAGGCACTCAAAAACGCCAATGAAACCAGTCCGGAAGTAATTGGAAATCACAGGTCAAATAGCTGCCGGCCAACATTAGCACCTGAATAAAGGCTGGCATGGAGACTAGGCGCATTTCTTATTTGTGGTTGGGCGACTCGTTTTCCAAGTTTCAGGTTCCACTTTGGTGAAATAGAGACCTCAGTGCCATAACTCCAGTCATTCAAGCTTCTAATTTATTATGATAACGTTGAGGAGTTACATCATGGACCATAAACTCAGCGTCTTGGGTACCGAGACCACGGGAGCTATCTACAGGTAACAAAGGCATTAACTACTAGGATACTACCGGGTTTCTCTCGGTTTACGTTATTCAGATGGCACAGATGACATGCTGAATGTGCTGTCCAGGCCCTCCTTCCGGCTTTATTGAAAGGGGGAAGAAGTGGGGTCTTTTCAAGTCCCATCCTCATCAAGCGGGTAGGGCTGCGGTCCATCAACGTGCAGGACAACTGACTTGGTATCCGAGTTCCTACTGCGCTCAGGTATGGCAATTTCTACACTGGTGACTGATCTATAGGCACCAGGGTTCATCTTTATCATCATGCCTAGAAAGACGCTTAGTGTGTAATTTTTGATTTCCCCTCGTAGACGTGTCAAAGACGCACTAGACCTTCATACCTATTGTTGCAGAGACTCCTTAGTCCAGGCTATTATTGTTGTCGGCCTCTACAGATGCGATGAACATGGTGCGCCGGGCTAGGAACAGGACTAAGATCACCTCTGCTGATCAAGTCACTCAGACAAGGGTCTAGCAATTCGATTACATATGAAATTTTCAACCACCAACAAAAAAGCAGAAAGAAAAAGACCATACTTATTGTGAATGAGAAGAAACAGCTTTAACTGGATCTACAGTTATGGTGCCTTAGTCTTTCAATAACAGCGTGCGAGGTATCACCCTGCCATGCCAGACAGCTCCAGCTGTAGCGGGAGCAACACGAGTATTCATATCGTCTTAAGCATTGGAGTCTAGTCGAGAATATTCACACCAAAGCCACAAATCATAAACTCCGGATTTCAGCTTTAAACATCACCTGCATTGTCCTGAGACGAAACAGGTTATGGAGCTATGGTGCATATAGCCCTAAATTCCAGCCTAACATCCTCCAGGACCGCATCAGTCCAAAACACCACAGATCTCCCCGGACCGAATGTGGTGTCGCTAATAATCTTATACCTGCGCCGCACAATCCCGAAACAAACTTCCATGTAAGTTCGCTTGGGGTTCCATTTTGCGAAGGTGACTCTTATTCCGAGAACAGCGCAAAGGGGTACGTTTGTCTCTGCGGCGCCGCGATCCAGTCGTCTAGGATACTGTGCATGATGTCTGGATGGATATTCGAGGGAGACGCTCAGAATTTGTCGGGCCAGTCATTGGCTTGAAGTCGCAGGCTGAGAGGTAGCCCGCGCTGATGACGAGGGTTAAGAGGCGTTGCTTTGGATTATCGCACACGCTAGACAGGACTGCAGTGCTCTAGTATGCTTTCCTTTATTTTCAACCATACTCAAGGAGATTACCTAATTACAACAATAAGCCACATGTGCATCTGCTTCCTTTTAATATGCTGAGTGAAGTCCCTGACAAGTGCAATTGAGGTTCCTTGCCGGGTTCTGGGTAATGTTAAGAGGCCGCAGGCGGATATCTCTAATGGTCTGGTCCCGTTAGACGTGTTGGAGGTATGTCTCTACTAAACTAGAACAGAGCTGAACTGGAATATATATTGCAAAATTATGGGAGCAAAAAAAAACTCCCGCCGTCCATACGGCTTCATTTTACGAGTTAGGCGATGGCAGCTCTACTCCTTGATATCCAAAGTGAACCGTATTCATTCCCATGGTGCCTCTGGACTTGTCTCGCTCCCCATCGTAATCAAATGTCCAGCTCGCATCCTCTGATATTCTGGTGCATGGTAAAGCATTATCTTCCCTGTAAGCGAAGGCTTCAGGGGCAAGGCGGGACATTGTTCCGTCCAATCACACCAAGCAAAAAAGCTGCCCTCAACAGGGGCGTCAAATGCGAGTCCTCCTCCGGCCCTTTTAGGATCCCGCAAGGAGAGTTTGCTCGTTAACAAAGGTTTAGTTCAGTGTTGTAAGGAAAATCTCTACAATGCACTGTATCTCCAATGGATAGCAGAACACCGTCAGACACAAATGGATATGCTTCAGGGTCAACTTCGGAGGGTTCTTCTGCGTCTCGAACATGAGCTTAAGAGTAATATTAAGGGATGATCGAATACGAGCTCAGCTGAAATGCCCCCGACCTTGGCAGATTAAGCTGGTTCTTGGCGATCAATACCTTGGCATATTGCATTTCCTCGAGCCCCAGCACGGGACAGGCACAGCCCCGTTGCCAAGACTGCTTGGTGCGAAAGAGGCGACAGACCAAAACAGACCTGATGGTCGGAGACTCGTAGGAATAAGCTGCATAGGCCTTACTCGACCTGCCGCTGCATTGAGCTTTGATCTTCATGTAGTACTCTTCCAATGTGGAGCGATGTAGCTGTACACCCCTGGCACTACTCCCTCATTGAAGGTCAAACAACCCAGTGAAGGCCTACAGACCATGTCTGGATGTCGCTTGGAATGAGATCAACCAATGCTTAGTCCCCGCTAGTACCGCAAGTCTGGCCACTACCGTCGTTCTTGGCTGACCCTGCCAAGCCTGCTTTTCCCCAGCCGAGTTCTTGAGAGTCGGCGCGGAAATTTGCGTTACGTCTCTCGTTCAAGTCGATAATGTTCATTGGACGCCACCCAGAGGATAACCGACTTCAATTTACAAACAAGCCACGAGGCAAATCTAGCTACCAAAGCCACCGTTTCAGACATACTGCGAAGGGTCTAGGGATCTGCCTGGGATGCAGAGGGAGCCTGCAAATAGGGACGGGATCGGCGTCGTTGGAGGAGAGGGCTGGCTGAACTACAGGACTCGCTGTGCAGGAGGTTTCGTAGTTTCGTGAGGCTGAGATCATTTTGATGGAGGCCAAAGGAAGCGCCAGATATAAATACCGCGCACTGTCTCCGGGTTGGATTCAAGCGGCATAATTAGCAATACTACCTGCGTCAAATCGAAATAGCTGTGCATTCCATCTCATTGCGTCGCAAAATGAAGCTCTCTACCCTTCTCGTCACTCTGCTGCCACTCGCGGCAGCCTCTCCAAGCCCCGCCGCAAGACCGCTCGCGGCCCGCCAAATCACCGACCCCGAGCGTCTCGCCCAGCTGCAGGCACACCACGCCGACACCCTGGCCCTACTCAACTCGGCCGCCGCCATCCCCGTGACTCCCTCCACCTACCGAAACCTAACCGAAAACACCCCCTCGCACGAGAGACGTCTGTTCCACGTCTTCGGCCTTCTTGGGGTCTATGTCGCCTCGCGGGTTGGCGCTGGGGCTCTCCAGCAAGTTCTTGGCGAGCTCCTCGAAGTCTTTCTCGGGGACGATATCATCTGGCATAACAAGGAGTACTGCCGCGCCTATTTCAGCACACATGGTGGAGGGAATGAAGAATTTCGGACGTATGCGAGGGATCATGGGGATCGGACGTCGCAGGTGAACATCAAGTAGGTCAAAACCTCATCCATCCAGGAGTACCGTGCTAATTCTGTCGCGCGTCAACAGCTCCGGCTGGAACGATCCCGAGAACACGACCCCCCCAGTCCACTTCTTCGAGGGAGCCAACGGCGACCCCGCGATCGGTGCGTACAGCGTCCAGTACACGGCCACGGACAGGGTGGCGTGGGGCGGGATCGAGGGGACGGAAACATGCCACATTGAGGGACTGTGCAACCCCCAGTATATCTTCTACCACAAGGACTATGATATTGTTCTGAACACATGGCGTGAGTTTCCCCAGGACTTGGCCTGCTTCGTGCTGTTCTTGTTATGGTCTTTGGTTTTGTTTCTGACAATCTTTCTACGATCAGAATCCCAGGGCGAGGTCTCGGCCTGCCAGTATTCCCAGGGCGAGGACTGCAAGGGAATGTGCTCCTCGGGCGTGAAAAATCAGTTCTGGAGTGGTGGTGTGCTCTGGGGTGGTGACTGCGCGATTCCGTGTATCGAGGATGGTGGGGAGGGTTACGAGGTGATCGAACACGAGTGAGGAACTCGTTATTGCCCAGCGTTCTGCGTATCTTCCAAGTCCGCTGTGCTTCTGGGGTCACACATTCATTTTTTTTCTCTGGCTTGTATATCTCCTTCTTCCCGCCTGCTACTTTCTTCACACATCTATATCTAGTTCCACTGTACAATAAATTCTGAGACGTTTGCGTTAAATCATCTGTACCAACTTTGAACCTTTGGCCAGGAAGCGGACGGAACAGCGATAAGCGCATCAGAGTAAGAGACCACTTCATAGTAGCATCATGAATCGTCGTGTGAATAACAGGGTGGAGCTTTCCGTATCCAGACATCCCGTCACTAGAAGTAGCAGCTACAGAAAGGCTTGGAGGCCTCCGTGCTCGCGCGATTGCCTGCTGCTTGGCGACGGCGCTGCGCCGGGGGTTTTGCGCATCCACGATCGCGGCGATCATCATCAACCATCCTGACTGGCGACAAGCGTAACTCATCTAGTATACAAGGCAAAGGAGATGGGTTTCACTAGTCGCCATCTACTTCCTATGAAGATTCTTGAGTAAGACAGTGGTGTTGTTATTGCTGTTCTTTAGACATAAGGGTCGGGACCATCTGATATATCATAGCTACTGAGATAATATATTATTACGTCAATATATATAGCTAGCTCTACATACTCTGGGTAGTTCGTATTGGTAACCGAACTTTTGGCGAACTATATAGTTATCTCATCTAGAGACAATTAAAAATTGGTCTATACGCCGCTTTGAAAAAGAGCCCAATGGTTTGCAGTACAATCATTGCTGCACCCAGGATCATACACGAATTCCATATCACAAGCGAGGACCCCATACCGTATCACGCAGACTTCCTCCTCAGCGAGCCAGCAGCATTACTCGTCGTTTTACTAGTACCGGGCGTACCCGACCCTGTATCCGCTGTCGCTGTCGCTGTCGCAGTAGCAGCCGCCTGCAAATCAGACTCATGGGACAGAAGTGAAATGGCATCAACAGCATGGAGTCTGCGATACTCGGACAGCTCCTCAGGCTTAAAGGATGTAGGAACCGGGATCATATCGGAAAAGGTAGACGTAGGTGAATTGAAAGCTGTGACGCCCGTGGTGCTCCCGTTGGTGTATGTGTATACTGTCCTTGCGTACTGGTAACTGTATGCTTCATGGCCCTGGCACCCCTTTGAGACGGCGTAGTTGGGGTCTACGGGGATGCAAACACCGCTGCTGTTGGCGACTATTCCGCTAGACCCCATCGGTCCGTCGATCGTCGTGTCAAAGAGACGGCGGCGAAACGAGGGCGCAAACGGTAAGTACATAGGGCAGCATTTCGGCTGTAGAGCATGTTTCATCAACGAGCCGCTATCTGCGCAATCATAAATCCAATCTGGGCAGTTCAAGTGGTCGTCGTGGGAATAGCACGTCAAGATCCCTGAGGAGGTCAAGGGGCTGCTGGTGTCACGGGCGGCCATTCTGACCGTCTCCCAGAGAGAAGGACAGTAGAGTCCCGGGGAAAAATAAGCTCCGCATGGTGTCTCGTATAACTTTCTTGAGTCGAGATAGTCGTCACAATCCTCCTTGGTAACCCCAGTGAAAGCTGGGGAGTTAAGTTAGCCTCTGGGGCCCTGGTGGGCCAGCAGCCCTCGTAGTAGGTACTGATACTGCGGGTAGATACTACCGTCAGTCGGATCTACCAAGCCGATAAGCTCGAACGGAAGTGCATGTTGCCAGTTGCGTGAACGTTGTGGTAAGGAGGCCGTAGTTGGAGAAGACGTATGCGAAGTAGCTGTTCGCAGCGGTTATGGCGGTTATTATGTCAATGTTTTTGCGTAGATTAGAGATTCAAACTAAAATAGGCGCAGGGAGGGAGCCAGGCACAGTATAAATGCTAGTAGATAGATCCAAGGAGCGGTCTTGATCATCGCGTCGAAAGGAAAGGGTCATTTTGGCAAGGCTTAGCCTGTTAAGGCGCCATGGCCAAACGCTTGCAGAGACTAGTTTCTGCTTGATTTAGCTTGGCAGGGATCCAAATTTTCCAGGTTAACATCAAGCATCTTGATCTCTGAATCGAAATACAGGGGCCTACCTCTGGTGATGATACAGCATGTCAAAGCATTGGGTAATTTCGCACTGAGCACCATGCTTATCATCTGGCCTCTCACGGCCTTTTTTCCCGGGTAAATCTGCAGTAGCTAGGTATTTCCACATGGCTGCTGTGACGGTTCGGACCCATCCAGGACTAGTGAGGCGTTACGTAGCTTGCCCTATCAGGTCCAGACATCAGCGGTCAACATGGCCACAATAAACGTTGGTGCACACCAAGGCTAGCACCAGCATATGAATGACGCTGTCATGACGAACATGAATACCCAGGCTAAATTCCTGCCAAGGTCGGAGTGGTCGCATTAAAAGGAATACTAGTAAATAAAACCGATTGAGCTTTCGTGTAGGCTAGGTGAAGATAATTCGGTATGAGGCTCTTGACAGTGAGAACGGTAAACTAGGTTAATAGGATACGCGTTGATTGCGGGGTGGTGATATTTTCAGCCGCGATATCCGACGTGGCTGTGGTGGTGGCGGACATGGGTGCACCCTCAGGTTTTAGCTGGCGTCCGCCAATACCAATGAGATACGCACCCGGTGGGCTCGAGTTGTAGAGGATGTTCCATTGTTCGCTGTTCAGGAACAGACGAGAAGTATTAGAACCCCTTTAGCGAGGGCTTAGCGAGAGGTAACGAAAGAGGGCGCGACGTTCTTAGCATGGCGTCGTCCATATTCTGGTTTACACCCTTGACTGCAGCTCACTAGCATCACAGGGGTCATATAGCAAGGTCTAGCTAGTCTCGCGTAGAGGCTGACAAGATGCCCCTTGCTCGCAGTTTCTGTGAGACCGAATATTCGATTTGCATGCCAGTCGAAATCGAATGGGGGCGAGGAACGAATAGTCTTGTGCCACGATTGAAGGCGTTTGAGCCTGATCTGCCTCGCCAAGAAGGCAGGCGCCCTGGGCCTCCAGCTCAGCGAGGCTACGGTCGCACAAGCGGGCAGTGTCTTCCCTGCCAACGGAATCTCGCCTCCTGGTTTTCTTCCCCGTCTCAGAATCGATCATTTTCATTTACTCTCATCCTCCGCTCACAGCAAAAAAAACCGTTCGTCGCACAATGTCCGATCCTTTCTCGGTAACAGGGAGCGCAGTTGGTGTTGCCTCTCTGGGCCTAACCATCTGTCAAGGATTTCTTCTATACTATGGCCCTTACAAATCATTTCATGATGATGTTGACGAGGTCGTGTCTCGCATCCAGAGTCTGAATGGCTTACTTACTTTGTTACAAAGAGTGGTGACTGAGTCTGATGCGACGGATGCCTCCCCAGTTACGAAGACTGTAGACCTAGCGACGCAAAAAAACATCGAAAGCTGCCGGCAAGGTCTGAACCGACTACAGAAGATGCTAGATAAATGTCACAAGACCTGTCCACCAGGCCGTGAAACGGCGTCGAGGTTAAGAACACAATTTGACCGGCTGCTCTACCCGTTTCGCAGGGAAACACTGATGAACCTTATGGATACTGCGTCCTGGCTACAGGCAAATGTGGATAGTACTTTGCAAGTTCTACATTTGTAAGTGTCGCCCTAGAGGCTCTGCCAATGCTAATCCCTTCTAGATCATTGCTTAAGTCGGGTCAACAGTCAATGGGTTTGGTTCTGTCAAATACATTATCTACTGCGTCAAATACACGTAGGATTATTGGCGGGCTGGAGAGACTTGAAGACCAGCATTCGGGAATTCATTCTACCCTTACGATGCTGATGGAGCGGATGGATCAAGTGGTATGGTCGCGCCGTATCAGTCCGGAGACTGAGCTAATGTGCACTATCAGGAGTCACATATCAAAGCAAGCAGCGGAAAACCAATCACGAAGCCAAAACTCTTAAAATCCCTCTTAAACACGCAACGACAGAATGAGCATACCGTAAAGATCCTACTCCCTAAGCTGCAGACGAGGAACTCGCGGACGAAGCGAGCACTCCGTTGCAACTGCGACCCGGTGAAGGCGCATTCAATCGCTCATGGCACCTGCTGTCCGCTGCACAACCAGAGCCGAGACTGGACTATACTTCTATTCCGGCAGACATTCTGCAATTGGTTTCTCAGGTTCTCGGTGACTGCTTCATTGACTATGACCCACGGCGCGGGCGGTTTCTCTATCAGTCCCAAGCTACACTTTCGGGCCGTTGTACCGAAGGATTCACCGGCATTCAAGCTCCTTGATAAACACTACTCACAATGGATGATAGAGAAGAGGGAAATACGAAGAACCCATCAGGCACTCTTCGAGCTCTTTCATGCCGGCCGGGCCTCCCCGACGGACACATTGGAGAATGGCGATACTTTATTACACGTGCGTCAAACATCTGCCTTCTCCTTGCTGTTAATTTGTGTTCGCTAAGAGAAAGGTTAGGTTGTTGCTCAATGGCTGAAACCGAATCGCTTACGGGATGACGATGCATGGGTGGATTGGCATGCTTTCATTAAAGATCTTCTTGCAACAGGCATTTCCCCAAGCGCCGTGAATCAACGGGACATGACACCGACAGATGTGATATTCGAATGCAGTGACGCCTTTGGCTACAGAGATGGTGACACATCTAGAGCGATACATACTGCCACATCTTGCCTTCAATTCCTCAAAGGGGGCTCTCATATTACAGATCGTGCTTTCTTGAGTGGGTATGGACTCCCACTTGAATATCCTGATATTCTCACGTGCATCATGAGTCCCCCGGATATCCCTCTGCACATCAGCACACGAGCAATAGGACTGCTTCAATCCGTAGTTGCCAGGCACGGGATTTATGGTAATTTGCCCGTACTTTTAAACCTTCGCCGCAACATGTCATTGATAGCGAATAGATATGGAGATTCCGGAAGAGCTACATCCACTGATATTGCAATCTGCGGATGGTCTTCATTCGCTCCTTGACTCTTCAGGTCCCTTGGGCCCAGAAGCTTCCTCATATTTGCACTATTATGCTCAGTGGCCAGAGGGCCTTGCAATCCTACTTGACCACGGATATACACCCACAGTGCAAGCCCTAGATCGTGCTATCGAAAGGAGCTGTGTACCATCTGTGAAGTTGATGCTCGACTGCGACAGGTTCTCCTTGGGCAAAGAAGCACTTAGCTACGCGGGTCAGAATCACTGGAACCACTGGGTGAACCCCGAAATCCGAAGCCTCCTAATCGAAGCTTTCGTTAGCCGCAGACGATGCCTACAGGCTTTAGCTGAGACTCGACTTCTCGCAAGGTTGCAAGGGGAGTTGAATCTTCAACCCGGAACGCTTTTGAACCGAAAGGCTGCACGGGCTTCTGAGTTGCTTAAATTGCTCTCGGTTGATGTAAGTGGAATTGAAGCCGTCGAATCGTATTGTGTATACTTCACTCACTCGGACGGCCTCGGCCTTTGGAACGCATTGTGGGACGCTGGCTTCCGGGACGTCGACGAACCAGATGAAGATGGGCAAACCATTCTCCTGTCATGCATCAGTGATGACTTTCGATACGCCAGTCTTAAGGTATGCTTAGAAAAGGCTGAATGGTTGGTCTCGAGGGGTGCGGACTTGTATCGCGTGTACTGCAGCCGCCCGGCTACACAACACCTGGCAGAAGCAATGGCTCGGACAATGGCCAAGACTGAGGCCGATAGCCTTTCCGACATAAGCGAACAATGTGTGAAACTCCTCCATACTGTTGTCTTGGATGACACCCGTGACGATTGTGACTGCCCCTGTTGTGCAGGTGGATGCTTTGCGTTGAAGGTACTACTACATACGGCTTTTGACCGGCTTAAATGGGATGAGACAGCACCACCATCTACAATCGCGACCTACGGTCCGCCCTTATCAGTCATATTGCATGTCATCGAGAGCACGCTCACCCCCAACACGGAGAGGGAATTCTTTGACAAGATCGCGTCCCGCATTATCCGGTATCTCACCTTCTGCGAGCTTGATCTCACTCATACCTGTGACCACGATAATGAGGAGCCGGAGGCGGAGCTTATCACGGAGATCCGTGAAGAGGAGGCATCCTTACTCGGCCAGCTGAATTCCCTGGTCAAGGAGCTCCTCGAGGAATACCATCGCTCGCCATTAACACTTCACAAGTTCCTGAAAGAGGTCTGGCGCGAGAGAATCGATGAGATCCTCTCGGAGATGCCCAATGACCAAGAAGTTGCTCAGCTTCGCCAGGTTGGCGTATCTGTAGAGACGCGGGAATATGATGTAGCCTGGAGTGACCTTCTAAACGGGCCTCGAGTCTACTATCCTCCGCCCTGGTTGTTTGAGGGATAGGTCCTATAACACACTGTCCTGTTCTTCTATTTCAAGGGGCAGCTTTACCCACGTGTCATAAGGCCTTTTGTCTCATTTTTATGACCTAGCCTTTCATTCTGTTCTATATTGTATCCGAAATCAGAATATAGCACACAAGACTGCTGCTTATAATGAAATCAACCCTTAAGACAATTTGTCGCCTACAGATATTCTCTGATAATCTGACTGACTTGGAACAATTAGCAATTCTTCCCACCGTAGGGGTTTGCGCTGTTAGTGCGAGTTGAAGGAGTATGCCGCATAAATCTACTGAATTTTCTTGTCTGGGCAGTCCGATGGATTGATCAAGCGATCGAAATGGAGGACCTCAAATAACTGCAGATGGCACCACCTACATACGCCACCTAACCCTAAATTGTGAACACACTTTATAGCTGCTAAAGGTAGGGCAGGAGCTCCTGTCTAGCAGGGTCCATACCTACATACCTAGGTACCACCAGGAGCGTTGTCTGGTGGGGTCCATTAGCCGCCGTCGTACATTCAGTCCAGGCTGCCGTCCCGCTACGGGGCTGGTTCCGTGCGGTGTTGATGGTTTGGGTTTGGCCGGGGGTAGGGGTTCTTCCTGCCTTTTGCACTCGGCAAAAACGAATCAGGAAAGAGCTGAGTGGATCTCGCACGTAAGTTGGTTTCGAGCAAGAGCTAATTAGGGTAGCTGGCTAGCTAACTGCCTTCTTCTTCCTTGGCTTTCATCAAGAAAAAAAACAAGAATCAGAGGATGGTGCGGGTGCGACTGCGCGCCCTTCCAAGTCGGGAGGAACCAAATGGAGAACAAAAGAACAAGAGAGGAATTCAACATATAAAAAGATACAACATTAGGGATTCGCATGTGGTCACCCACCATACTACTAACCTACCGGCGTGTGGCTTAAGCGGGGCTAGAAGTCGGGTGAGTACTGCCCCGTGTGAGCTTAGGGTAAGGCCACTTTATGGTCGCGCGACATGGGTGAGACTTGGGTAAGTTAGGTGAGTGCGCAACAGATAAGGTGAGCCACTCACCCTGTGCTCACCAGCCTCGCGCGACCTGCCTAACCAGTTGCTTAGCTATGAACTAAATTTATTTCTTGGAACACTAGCTAGCTCGGCAGGAAGGCGTAGCCACGAAACTGGCGTTAGAATCCTGCTGCCTGGGGAGACCTTTGCACTGCTTGATCACTCAACAAGCTGGAAGTTTTGACCGTGAGCTTGGATGCCATCAGCTTCGACGACACGATTTAAGTGCGCTTACAAGCATCAGGTCAGGATAGAGTACTCGAAGGTACGTGCAGTAGGTAGCGGCTGAAGATAACGCGGCCATTGGTGATTGGGTCAATGCAGAAGCGAATTCTATTCAATCTTCACATTTGGCAAATTTATAGCCTGCGGTTGTTAATTAACTGAGTCAATCGATTACTTTAGTGTCTACTTGACGCGAAAAGACAAAAGCGGATTTCCCAGAAGCTCTTTGGCTTATTGCGGAAGCCTCGCTGGAGCTTACTGAGGAGTTTGAATTTTCAAATTGACTCAGACGTTCGAGCGGACTTGGCAGACAGCCGTGAATGCCTCTCTTTTCTACTCTAGAAATGCCTCCTGGAGACAACAAGCGAGATCGACAAATATTATCTCTGGGGTGCTTTAGCACTGGCCAACACGAAACGCGATGATTTTCCCATCCAGACTTTCAGTCAATTTGACCCTGATCTAGAAAGCTACTATTAGCTAATCTGGCATGAAGGCTGAACTGCTATCCTGGGCGCCATAATGTTCTACCTGCAAGATGACCCTGTCATCCGACAGTACCTTATTGATCGAGGCATAGATCTCGTTGTAGAGTAGGACGGCAAGTGGCGCCTCGAGAGCGTTGCGTTTCGCCTGCGTATTCTTCCGGTGGAGTGGGCGCGTTACGGACGCTGCGCATGTCTGTGGCATCAGCTTTTTTATAGATCGGGAAACGTAGGATTATGCCCCACTGACTGCTCAGGGGTGGACACATGACACTCTGTATCACATGTTTCACTGGCATACGCCTATTTACTCACCTAATATGTCCCTCTTATTAACTCCAAACTTTGGAGACGTGTTGTGTGGGGAGATCGGCTGTTGGCTCGCGGAACCTGCACATCGCCTGCATAAGAATCGCACCATCGTCGAACCCTGGTGGGAGGAGCTCAAATACCGTGTAAGGTCTAAAAGTGCTTTTTTTTCAATGCGGGATATAGTCGTCGAGAACCGCCCACCAGAATGCTTCACCCAAATTCCGGGATGTCAAGAACACAGCTCAGCTTTAACTGCCGAGTCGGTGACGGATTGTGGCTGCTATAAAGCCACCGGCGATGTTCAAGATGCTTCGCATAGCAGGCCCACGGGCATCAGACATGAAAGTGTATCCCGGACTGATATCTCTTCCCAAGTTCACTACCACTATCTCAAGTACGGCGGTTTACGGCGCAGGTATTGCCCCGAGGAATACTATTGTTTTCGCTGTTTGGCATGTCGAGAGGGCTGGGTTCTGGAGTCATCCTGTATGCACGGGAGTCACGGTACAGGGCAAGGCTTTGCTGAAAAGATAGATGATGACTCGCAGACGGCAGGGGTATCTGTGGTCTCAGAGCGAGACGGAAAGCGGAAAAAAGAGGATACAGCGGCCGAGGGCGCTTCAGCCGCGGCTGCTGAGCGCCCTCGGGGGGAAGATACGGGTTTCAGTGAAGGTGTCATTTAGCAGTCTTGATTTGGCAACACAACTGCAGTCCTATTTATCTGCGACACATATTATTCCTGGAAATGTCCATCATTCTCCGAATCAGCCTCAAGTGACATAGTCTTAGTTGACATCCATATGGCGGACGCCGCCAGCCCCCCTCCGAGCTTCGCTGAACCTGATGCTTAAGGACAGTTGGATTTGGCTGTCCGGTTCGTGATCTGCCTACCTAGGATGAGTGAAGCCAGTGCTCTCGATTCTCTGCAATTGACCGATTCCGGATATACAGGGGAGCTTCAGATCATATTGGTGATTTATCTGGAGCTTTGTCCACCCAAGTCACTGCAATCCGTATGATGGTCCAACGTAGAGGGAGAGTTTGAAATTATGAAGACATAGTGCGAACCGAAAGACGGAGGACACTAGCTATGCAAACGCTACGCTGACTATGGCGGAAAACATACTCGGGATAACCAATTATAAGTTATTGGAACTGTAGCATTCAAGAGCTGAAATTAGGGGATATAGAGCGTAGTAAATGCTAAGACTGTTTGCACATCCGTTGAACTAGCTACTTCAATATCTTTTCACCTGACATTGTCCACAATATGGAACTCAACGAGGCCACGGTGCTAAGGTCTACTCTGGATTAAGCATGTGAAACAAAGAAAGAAAAAGCAACCAGTAAGGGCGAATTCTAGTTTCCCAAGCTAAGTATCTGCCCCCAGGGTAGGAAAAAAAAAAAAAAAGATGCAAACCCAAAAGCCTTCATAGATTCAGGGAAGACAACAACATATCATAGGACAAAGCCTATTCAGGGTAGTCAAGCGGGCGAATACCCGCGCAGCCATTCAGCCAAATTGATATGACCTTCGCGCTCCGCATACTCCGCTGCCTCGACACATACTGGCATCAAATCAGCTTCTTGCGCCTGATACGCATTCAGGAGTATCTGCACGATATCCCAGTAGCCACGCTCTGCGGCTCCATTAATCGCCGTCCTTCCCTCAATAGGCGCAGCGGGCGCATCGACATCTGCTCCCAGTTCGAGCAGCCGTACAACCATATCAGGGAGTCCGTCAATGGAGGCGGCCTGGAGTGCAGTGACACCGTGGTATGTTGCGGGCAAGGCGTTGACATCTGCGCCATGATCTAATAATGCATTGGCTGCCTCGGTATACCCGTTCTTGAGGGCTTGTTGAAGGGGCGTTCCGTGCCATTTGGCCGCGTGGGTATTGACCGCAGCACCGTGCTTAATCAAGAAACGACAACACTGAGAGTAGCCGCATGCTGTAATGCGTTGAAGGAGTGTAGTTTCATTCTCGTCGCACTCGTCCAGGGGTGCCCCAATCTTTGTGAAAAGCTCAACAAAGCAGAGGCAATCTTCATCTTCCATCCAATCTGAATCAGGTAACGCATTCCAACCTTTTCGAACCACCGTCTGGTAAAGAGACGGCGGCATTGACAGTACTTTCTCGACTACCATCTCGCGGACGACAACGGGCATCTCGTTGCCGCCATAGAGTAGAGCCTCCAACGTGGCTTCCCACCCATAGTGTTTTTCCAAGTGTGGAGCCTTCGCCAGGAGCAATTGAATAATGCCCGGATCCGGCTCGTAGCGTAGTGCAGACACTAAGGCACCCATGTTTTCAACTCCAATCCACGATGCAACTGTACGAACACTGGCACCATGGTCCAGCAGTAGTTCTACCATCGCTTCAGAGCCATTCGAAATAGCCCAGCCCAAAGGACTTAGGAGGTCTGCAATAACATCCTCATACTCACCAGGCGGGGCCAAATAGTTCGCATTCGCACCATGTTTCAACAGCAGCTCGACACCCTGGAGCCAGTCTTCCCGAGCCGCCTCCTGAAGGGGAGTAACTGTGGGATCCAGCAGAGTTATATACCGGCAATCCCTTGGTTGATTGACATTCGCGCCGTGCTGGATCAGTAACTCAACAATTGGTAGAGATCTATGCTTCACTGATGCCAAGAGAGCGGTCTTGCCCATATAAGTTGCCGGGGAGTCCGCCTCAGCTCCGAGATTTATCAAATCTCTTATTAGTCTCATGTCACCGTGTGAGACTGCTCCTTGTAAGGACGTTAATCCTCCTAGGGACGCTGGAGGCTCATTGGCATCCGCCCCGTGTGCAAGGAGAGATCCAACTATAACAGAATGGCCATTGTAGCAAGCTGCCTGCAATGCAGTGAGACCAAACTCTTTTGCAGCCGGTGCCCCGATCCAGGCACCGTGTTTCTGAAGTAGTAATAGGAGTTCTAAGTTTCCGCTTTCTGCTGCCCCTTGAAGCGCAGTCCGGCCCTTGCAAGCATCTGGGGTGGCGTTAATATCTGCGCCACTATTCAAGAATAGGTGAGACATTGTGATATTGCCTAATCTTGCAGATATTTGCAAGGGCGTGTCACCTATATCTGGGGCGATCCGGGAGTCCGGATCAATACCTCTAGATAGCAACAGTCTGGCCATGTCCAAATTCTGGTTGATAGCCGCATATTGAAGGGCGGTATATATTTGAGAGCCTCTTTTATACCAGGGCCCAAGATCGACTTCTCCGAACAGCTCATGACTCGATGTGTTGGATGCTACTCTTTTGACAGCTGGGTGTACAGCGATCGGGTAAGCCCACACACATGCACCGTAGTCTAGTAAGATTTGAAGGAGCGGAGTATTGTCTCTTTCGGCAGCAATTTGAACTGGAGTCTGAAGATATATCCTTCCCTGATTCAGGCTGAACCGGTAGGGAAGCTCGGTTGAAGTCGATATGTACGGAACGTCGGTGTCAGCGCCGCAGGTAATGAGATATTTGGCCACATCCACATGCCCCTCAAACACTGCTGCTTGCAAAGCAGTGCCATTGTGGGACGGAATCGACAGGTCAAGTGTAGCTCCGTTACTCAAAAGCAGTTGCACCGCGTCAAGGCAACCGTCTTTTGCTGCGTTAATTAAGGGAAATCCGGGCTCCTCTTCCGTGACGAAACTATCTGGATCTGCACCATAGGCAAGAAGGGTGCGTAGAATTGGCAGACGGTATTCCCATGGCTGTGCCTTCCACGTCCATGGAGTCCTGATCTTGGGAGTGACCTTGGCCTGGCACAGTAGCTCAACCATTGAATTGTGTCCGCCTCGAACCGCGCTATCGAGGCATGGTGTCCACCTCTGATAGCGAGAAGGATTATGGTCTTCCAATGTAACTCCACAGTGAGCCACTCTGATGGCGAGCCCTATATTTCCAGACTCGATAACACTGCAAAGCACCTTGTCGCGAAGACTTTCATTGACGGAAGATCCAGCCGACACAGCACGAGGAGCGTGTCAGCACCACATTTCTCCACGATCCAGTCGCACACTTTCTTAAAGTCCCCTTCCCAGATCAGATTGTTTATTGCTAGAAAGATAAAGCGCTGTAGAAAGACCTTGAAGACCGACGGTGAGTCTTTCTCTCGCGATAGCAATTGGGTCGGAGAGTGACCTGATTCAAGTTCCGCCGATAGGAAAAGCTCGCTAGAACAGGTTTCATTCTGGTAGCAAGACCTGCGGCGCACGCTTAGCTGTGGTAAATCCTTGCTGGGTTGAAGAGAGGCGCTTGCACGAATCCTCGTCTGTCTCTCACCAGAAACTATGTATTTCGTCAGCTATGGCCAATAAAGCTCTAGGAGCTGTGAGGAACAGAGTGAAGCTATAATAACCAATAAACAGTAGAGCAGCAGGCACGAAAAGCATCAAACATTCAGGCCAGGACAAGACGCCACACCAAGAACTATCGAGCACTTACCAAATGCTTGTATCTCTCGTCCGTACTGGTACCAAGGCAGATTCAGTAAAAGCCTTTCGCGAGATACACCAACAGGCTGTGCAAGCGGTGTAGAGACGGAAATATAGTCTGGGAGAACTACATCCCCCGGGCTGCAGCACAGCTCGAGCAAAGGAACATGCCGAGCGATCTCCTTTTCGACCTGCTGCCGCGTGCGCTTGCGGCCATGAATAGAAACCTCAGATTCCTTGCCTATTTTACTCCGCTTTCGTTTCACCTTCGCGATGGCAATCCAGTCCTTCCCGGGGTGATTTTTCTTGATGCCCCATAAATCCAGCATTCTGATATACTGGTTTTTGCTAAGCGGCGTTGCAACGTTAGAACACGAACCCAGACAGAGACACGTACTGGGAGAAGCAAACTGTACCTAGCTCGGAAGTTGTGCTTCTCGACCATGTAGGCCATGGTCTTTGGTAGCGAGCTGGATTGATAGAACGCGATGATCTCCTCCCTGTGTCGGGCCCAGACCTCGTCTGCGATCGCGGGAGCGTGGGGTGGCATTCTGACCAAGTCGCGGGAACGAAAGAATTTAGAGATTGGCCTGGCTGGGATCTTGTGAGGAAAAGACGGAGAGAAACGAGTCGCGTTGAGGAAATTTTTCTTTTTAAGAGGCTGGTCGCAGCTTCCCTTCTACCCTGGTCACTGCCATCTCACCTGAGCACGAGTCCCCGCATCTGATTGGCCCACGCCAGAGTCTGCTTGCAGGGGATGTGCCTCGTGCACAAGATTCAACTGATTGGTTGACATTCCGAACCGTGGTCCAAAATGCCAGCCAAGCACCACTTGCCAAAATTTGAATTGCCTTAAATGGGCCATTTTCAATATTGGTTTGCAGAGTTTGCATGCTTTTAGTGCCTGTTACGACGCTGACCTCTGTTCGTTAAGAAGCAACGACAGCCAATCATCCATGGATTAATCGGGCGCAGGACAATACGATACCGCAAAAGCTACGGCAGAAACCTGGCAACCCCCTGCACCCATTGGATCACGTGACAGTAGCTACCACAGCACAGTAGCCAGTAGCTAAGCTGCCGTCTACTGACAGTAGCCAGGCTACTACCGCTATATGGAGCTTATTCCTGTATGGCGATCATAACGGCAGGCGGGACGCATACACGGAGCTTCATGGCCGGCAAACGCAGCGACATGGGTCTCTGCATGAAGATACTCTGGCTGCGCTGCGTCTGGTTGGTGAGTCTGTGACTCTCCAAGCGATGGCTACAGGGAGTGACGGACAAAGAGGGAGGCAAAGGGGAAGAAGAAGCATCTCGAGGCCATGAGTATTTACCAGCGGGTTTACGAGGGACGAAAGAAGACTCTAGGAATCGTTCATAGGGATACTATCAATGTCTACTGGCAGCTTCACTGGTACCAGGAAGAACATAGTGATCTGAGTGATTGAGTGGGTTTTTGTGGAGAGTGTAGAAGTCCAGTTATTTAACTACATTCCGGCGGCGCGCGCGTGCATCGTGGCCGGGTATAAGGATGAATATCGCCGGATTAGCCCAACGCCAGATGACATCCTTGTTGACGCGGCGCGGCAGAAGGTGCACGAAAACCTGTTTTAGTATAAGGATCTCCTGCGGCGGGCGCGGGAGATAGGGATTAATATTACAGAGCCACCGCATTTGGATAAGCAGTAGAAGGTTATTAAGGAATACTACCTACAGCAGCAGCCGTGGATGGTGCTAATAGGGGTGTCGTCAGACTGGTTTGTTGGGTATAATGTTGAGCGGAACGAAGAGTATAATGGCGCTGGGTATAATATAGGTAGCTTGGATCTATTTCCATCTTCTAGAAGAACTAAGGAGGGGCGAGAGTAGGTATCCGCGTCGTTGAGGGAATATACCCTCTCTTTATACTTTAGTTCTTAGGCGACTTTTGTACCCCTATGGATACATATCCTCTCTACTAGAAGAACTATTAGCAGCTGTATAATCAGACTATTCTCCACATGTTGATGTTCATGCTCTTCTATCATAACCCTCACGAGACATGGTATCCACAACACAACTCTTGGTTGAACGGCATCCATAATGCAACGCACCAAGCACTCGAGGGATGAATAGTGGTAGCAAGTACTAACCCACAGTGCCTCATCTAGAGTATCCGGTCATTCAAGGAGAAGACTGCACCTGTATAAATATTTCAAGCCTCTGAACAGCAACGGGGTAGCAATCATCCATTCACCAATATATGTACCAAAGAAAGTTACGCCCCCTGAAACCCATCTAGGTCGATCGCTCCTTCCTTTTATATTGTGTAGTATACGGAACCTCCAAGAAAGGCATGCTAGTCCTCCTTATAGAAACATGGCACTGGGCACCATGTTACTGTAGAATGATCAGAGTAATACAGGAAATTGCAGCTCTAGCGAAGGTCTTCCGCATTTCATGCAGCAAAGGTAAGAGGATGGTTGAAAGTCAAAGAGGTGGTGAGCGAGAGATGGGGCTTTTAGAGAAGTCACCCGCGGTCCAGCGCTTCTTCCCTAACAATGCCCTGGTTCGTCCTGCGTTTGCCACTACTAAGAAAAAGCTCGAAAAAAAAAGCATCAAAAACATACAACAGTAGGGATTCGCATGTGGTCACCCACCATACTACTAACCTACCGGCGTGTGGCTTAAGTACGGCTGAGCGGACGGGAAGCCCTGTTCTCCACACCCTGTGGTCGTATGTGCTGGAAAGATCTTGCCAATGCCCTACACACCCCAGTCGACGGAATCCAAGACACCGCTTGTTTTGGGCCTACATGTCGAGACGTACAATAAATGGGTGGCGTTAAGGTAATGGGTTCGTATGTAGTGACCCACCCATGCACTGACCCTAACACATAAACACACACATACACACAAAACCTAGCTTCCCATAGGCTTGCAGTAGATGTACTATATTTTATTGCAGAATGACATTAGCGAATGCATGATTGGCTCCAAACAGCATTCTCTATTTAGATACATAGCGTGTTCCGTAAGATCAACACTCGTATCCATTGGAAACTACCGAGCTAATACATAATGCGAATACTAAAAGGAACAGAGTTACATTTGACTGATAAACATGAATGATAAGCTTCCAGCAATGTCGGTCAACCAATCTGCAAATCAATTTTACTAAGGATTCTGTCTATCTCTTATCTCTCGGAGTAAACTGTGTGCCTTCTCGCCGAAACTACAAAAATTAAGCGGGGAAACGTATACAACCTTCCAAACACCCCGAAATGGTGACTCCGAACGCATCAGATCTATGTAGATATATATTATGACCAGTATCTATGGATGACAGAAATACCGAGACTCGGTCTAATCTAAGTCGAGGAGAGATTTGAATCAGAAAGCCGCTCACACATTTCACCATGAGAACTACTACGTCTTTTGCTAGGCTTGCATTGGCATTGCCTTTGCCAGTCCGACCAAAAATAACGATGGGAGACTGGTATATGGCTCACCAGAATCCGTCGGTATGATATCAGCCCCTTTGCACCAAATGGTCCAGAATGTTAGCGCATATACACATGCTGCCAACTATAGCAAGTTCTCGTACGAGAAAATCCATCCGATCGAACCAGGGTCTGTTACCCTGGTGGCTCGCGACGGCGTCATCGTCAGCGAATTTGCCGTGGGCAAGAGAAATCTATACGCCGATGTCAACGGCACCAAGTTACCTCGACATTTACAGGAAGACACCACCGTGGATACAGTCTACGACATGGCAAGTCTCACGAAGCTCTTCACCACTGTAGCTGCTTTACGGGAACTTGACGCTGCTCGAATTGCGCTTAATGCAACTGTTGCGACTTATATACCGGAGTTTGCGGCAAATGGGAAGGAGAACATTATTATCTTGGAGCTGTTCACGCATACAAGCGGTTTCGATGCTGATCCATCGCCACCACTTTTCTCCGCTAGTTACACAACCTATGAGGAACGCATTAATGCGATTCTGAGGCAGAAAATTATCAATACTCCCGGCAGCACATACCTCTACTCAGATCTCAACTTTATGTCTCTGGGCCTCGTCATCGAGACCGTAACGGGACGCGCCCTAGATGATCTTATTTATGACTTCACCAGACCGCTTGGAATGACATCTACCTTCTTCAACCGCGGGAATATCGAAGGCTCTACACCCCAGACACCCAAGTACGACCGCACAGCCACACAAGAATTCCAAATCGCAGCCCTCGGACCCTCAGAACCACAGCGTCCACAACCAGTGCGCGGCACAGTTCACGACGAAAACGCATGGTCCCTAGGCGGCGTATCAGGCCATGCAGGTCTATTCTCCACCGTGCGCGACACAGCGGCATTTTGCCAAATGATCCTCAACAACGGCACATATGCAGGTCAACGGATCCTTTCTCAAAGAGCGGTAGACCTGATTTTCACAAACTTCAATGCCAGGTTTCCGGGGGATGCTCGTAGTTTAGGGTTTGAGTTGGATCAGTATTCTACTGCGGGACCGATGGCGAGTTTGCAAACTGCGAGTCATACGGGGTTTACCGGGACTACGTTGGTGATGAATAGGACGTATAATGCCTTTTGGTTGCATTTTAGTAATAGGGTGCATCCGTCTAGGGCATGGTCTAGCAATAGTATCGTGAGACAGGCTATTGGATATTGGGTTGGGAAGAGCTTGGGGTTGGATGTTGCGTTTCCTCTGTTGTAATGGTTGAGTTGAGGCCGTACCGAATGGGAGCCTGGGTTCATTCCTTCGATAGACTTGTATGTACACGAGGAATGAATTTGAATGCAAATATCTCATATATCGCAGAATCCGCAGCGTGGATCCCAATAATTTTGTCAAGGCAAAGCCAGAAATTTCTAAAGCTTCACTACCATAAACACAAATATTCACCATTCAATATAACATATTATCATCTATTGTCATAAAAGACCCGCGATCCGGAAGACCGATCCTGTCAAGGCATTAGCCAACATCTCTTCAATAAAAGCAGCACGAAAGAAATCCACCATGAATCAACCCCAAGCCCTAAATAATCCGAAAAGATCCAGTCTGGTGACAGTGCAGCCGAGGATAGCATATCTAAGGAATTCTCAGGCTGAGCGGGATCTGGAAGACTGAGGATAGTGTCCATTGCAGATTGCAGAGCACTTTTGGCGTGGCAGAAAAGCTGATAGTTCCCGTCTCCAGGATCATGTAGGACACCCATGTGAGCAATGAGCACTGAGAGATTCTCTATGCTGCGTCTTCTCGATGATAAGTCGAGATTGAGGCCGACACGGGACGATGGCTGGAGGAGATACCAGGCAATAGCACCGGCAGCGGGTAGAGCACAAGAAGTAACCTGTTTATATCAGTACTTGGCATCATAAAAAGCGAGCTTCCAACTGCAACGTACCCTCCATGCTAGAGAAATCAAACCTCTTTCGGACAACTGTTCACGCCTGACTAGAGCTTCATTAACCCATGAGAGTAGTTCACTAGCATTGACAAACAAGGCACCAGTATCTTGAAGGCCATGTCGCGAAGCCGCCCATTCGATTAAAAAGGCGGTATTGAGGTAAAGTAGACGAATTTGATGCAAAGTGTCTACCTCATGGCAGGAGCGTCCTTTCAGCCAAAGATCCCGGGTTGGAATTGTGAGAAACGGGGGAAGATCTTTCCACGCATGGTCAATCTTCGCTTGAAGCTCACTAGTAAAATCTCAATATCAACATGAAGTGTAGCATAATGGAGAGAAAACATACCCGATTCGCTGTGGTACATTGGTGAGATTACGTCCAAGTAGAGTTTCTAAAGCATCTTCACGGATCATAGAGGTGATCATAGACCATCGTATGACAGCACTTTTCCTGATCTGGCCGAGAGTGTTCCAACCGTTTCGGTCCAGGTGTGCCAATTCTTGGTCCAAAGCTTCTCCTACTAGACAGTATATATCCTCTTCGATGTCGAGAGGCATACTTGTATAACAAAAGCGTTTACTTACCCGCGGAGGACGGCCTAGAAAGACAGCGAAACTAATATCGGATCCATAAATTCGTGCAAAGATTTGCTGGCGTAACTGTGTTAGGAAGAATGGGAGATACTGTTTTTCTTTGACAGTCTCGTGAAGCCCATCTGCAAACAGTGCGCTGGAAGCATGATTAAGTCTTCTCCAAGCCTTGAAACCTATAATACTTGTCAATGGAATTGAGCTGTTGTAAAGGGTTGTTCATTTTCATACTTTGATCGCCATAGAATATTGAAGCAAGAAGGAAGCTCTCGTATATGAATATCATAGTGATATCATTCAATGTGTCCAAAGAATCGCAGAAGCCAACACATTTGTTGGTCAAATGAACAAGGTTTGTCCTCAGAAGTTGGCGTTCCTCTTCTGTTTTGCAGGCTGGATGCGGGACTCGTATCTCGGTAGAAGCAATGCTTGTCTAGTTAGCATTATGTTAAATGAAACCTAACTTTAAGAGTACGTACCCGGCTAGTGTAATAATTAAACCCACCGTTTCCCATCGTAAATTTTGCCCCGTGTACTGAGCGGCAAACTCTTCAAGAGTCATGGCGCTATGAATCTCAACGGGTTGGTTTGCCTTTTCAAAGAGGCGTTGTGATAGTGCGAACGAGCTTGCCTGCCGGTTTTCTGATTGTCGTATGATGTCAATTTCGTTCGCCAGACTTTCAAAGAATGGGAAAAGTAAGAAGGTACCCAAGTGGGTTTGTAAACCGCTTCCTTTCGCTTCGGAGAACAGTTGTCGAAAAGCATCATCAGCAAGATAATCAAGGAACGTCTCTAACAGCTGTACTCCTTCATCGACCATCTTGGAGCTATCTGCCCGAAGTACAGCGTCTCGTGACGACTGTTGGTCGTTGACATGAGGTCTGGAGGTATCAATTCTAACGGCTAAGTGGTCACCAAGATTATCCAGCACTGTCTTGAGAGATGATGACCCTTGGTAGCCTGGATTTGGATACCGTTTCATTTGAAAGGTGGCCACTGGTCTTTCAGGCGACAAGCCATTTGGCCCGCTTGTTGGAAGACTGCTAGAGATTAGCTCTTTTCCTCAGGGGATGATGGTCGCCGAAGACTGGGAGCTTACACATGATGTTGCTGAGAGACCACAATTGGCCTATGTCGCTTGAATGGATTCTTTCTATAGACGCACTGTTGAGTGATTTCACGACTGGCGCAACGGGAGCATGCTGGACGCTTGTGATCACAAGCGAGTTTGGATAAACGACAGGGCTCACACGAGGGGATCCGAATGCGATTTTTTTCCACTGCTCGCCTAGTTGAGCTTGATGGTGGAGGCATCTCTTATACCACGATATACATGGAATAGAAGCAATTGAGGATTGATGTGTTGTATGAAGTTGAGAAGGAACATTTACTCCAATTACCCCGCGATATGTAACTTGACGCCGCTAGCATTTCATTGGATCAGTTGATAAGGTAGATTAAGGCCCACTACGGACACATTTTCTC
The DNA here is from genome assembly GCA_001511075.1 of Aspergillus calidoustus. Lineage (NCBI taxonomy): Eukaryota > Fungi > Ascomycota > Eurotiomycetes > Eurotiales > Aspergillaceae > Aspergillus > Aspergillus calidoustus. The sequence continues at coordinate 1,326,665 of CDMC01000008.1, forward strand.
CGCATTCCGTTCCGAAGGTGCCTCTTAATTCGGGATTCTACGGGACTGCAATTCCAACTTTCCCTCGCAACTTTCTTCCGTACTCTCCTTCACACTGCCATTCGCACATCGATTCAACTAAGCACTTTTTAGGCTACAAGGACCAAGCTTGATTCGATCTTACATACGGCACTTCAACTTCCGACTCGTCAATATAGAAGATACGTTTCTCGCTTCTTCTTGAAAGCCTGTAAGTCAGCCTCCCACTGTGTCCGGATTTCATCCGGAGAAAGTCCAGCCTCAATGCCTTCCCGAATCAAAGAGCCACCAGTCAACACATCCACATCGTACAAGCTCGTTTTGGAAGCAAATAGCCAGTGGAAACTTTGTGTCGTGTTTCCGAAGCCTGTGTCGTTACTGCCGACAGTGTAGAGATGTTTGGCGCTCCAGAGCAATGATACTCCAAGGAAGACTGGATCAAATTCCTCATAGTCGCCGATAGAATCGAGAAAAACGTAAGTTTCAAGTCCACAGACGGTCTGCGACTGAAACTTTGATGTTGTCGGGCTGAAACAAGCAGAACGAAAGTTCGTGTGCGGGATATTCAGTGCTCGCATTTCGTCGGCCCATGAGTCATTCGTGAAGGAGCCCCCGAGTAACTGTAGCTAGTCAGCTTTCAAACTCCACTGCTTTGACGTACGCAATACTGTACCTCAAAGGGCCGAGTAGTTCCACGCCCCTCGGAAATGCTGGTCCCCTCGAACATGCAGGCACCTGCGTAGATCAAAGCTGTGTCCGGAGTGGGCATGTCTTTGAAATCGCATGTCATCAGTGCTCTGCTATTTATAGGGAGCTCGATCACTTACTTGGACTTGGCATGACCCACGGAAGATGAGTGTCTTCCCATGTCATCGATCGCTTCCACCCTTTCATTTGAATGACCTCTAAGTTCAGGTCCGAACCGTTTGCAGTTTCTTGAATCCACTTCTCTCCAACAAACATTGATGCCAGTTCACCCGTTGTCATGCCATGAGCTTGTGCAATAGGACGCCGTCCCACATAAGATGCATAGCTCTCATTGAGTACCGGGCCGAATGCATTCAATCCTGTGATAGGATTTGGGCGGTCTATGACCACAAAGCTAGCATTTGTAATGGCTGCAGCCACCATAGTGTCATACATGGCCCAAGTATCTGCTCACCATTAGTTATCTTGAAGTTTTTGAGTTTCTATGAACTGGACTGACACGTATAAAACCGAGCTCCTACATCTTGTATATCAAATAGTACGGTATCCGCTCCAGATTCCTTGATATAGCCAACAAGTGTGCTCGTGTTGACATTATACGCATCCTAGAATAGGAGAAATTGTCAAAGATATATCCGAAGAACTTTTTGATGGAAAGAAACGTACATAAACTGTTAATCCAGTTTCTGGATCAATAAACGTCCCTTCTGAACCCCCAGCTTGGGCTGTGCCCCTGAACCCATGCTCAGGACCCATGACACCAACGAGGTCAACGGCGCCAGAATTGAACATAACGTCAACCCCAAGATTTAAGTCCGGAGTCACACCCGTTGGATTAGTGAGTACGATGACTTTTCTGCCAGCTAGCTGTGTGTAATTGCTTTCGAATAAAACATCCAAACCGGTTTTGACTGCATATTTGGCCCATGACACACTCGAAAGAACGGCGAATATAGTCAGAACCCTCATCTTTACCTTCTTGACGAGCTAACAAGTCGTTATCACCAGCAGAAGAAGGAACTAGTTTCAATCTTGAGGATGTTTGAGCAATTTCTGACGGTAGGTGCTTCCCAAAACCTCATTAGGACACAGGGCTTGGTTGACATTTATATATTGTGCGCTTCACTTACACATTGTTGGTCTCCACAGATATCATACTAACTTGCGAGTGACATGGCCACTCCGGGCCTAAAACGAGAAGACTTAAGCATGATAGAAGCCTTTGAGCAAATGATACCTAATGTTGGATGGGCCTTCCTTTACCCCGAAAACACCCCGAAAACACCCCGACAACACCCCGACAACACCCCGACAACACCCCGCGATAACAGCACTACATTCTTTCCCCTAACTCTAAAATGCCAATGATGCATGTTTAAAGCCGGCATCCGATGCTCACCAACTATCTGAAACTACAGAAGCGAGAGGATATATCAAAACTGCCCACTGTCGAGAAGAGAGATGCTCTTGATGACTTCGTGCAGAGGAAGCTTATGGAAAAGGCAGAACAGACTCTTACGGATTGGGCATCTTAGCTATTTTTAAAAGAAGAGCAGTTGAATCCTTTGGGTTGGATATATCTATACAACATAGTATAATTACAAGTTCTCTTTGCTAGCCACCTTGTGCCTCAAAATTTCCTATGTCTATACTGGGTTTCCAGGGCTCGCCAGCTATAACAGAGGATTTATATTACGCCATTCTGTCGAGGACAAAGTGTATGCGATGCTAGTAAGTATTCGACACCGACCAGCGCCGCATTGGGGACAGCTTCCGTACAGCTAAATCGGATGCTTCGTTTCGCTAGGGCAAGCTGAAATATGGTTTGATAAACACTGTGAAGCATCACTCCTCCAGAGAGGATGAGACCACATTTTGACGGGTCTATATAACCATGCGATTGAGGGTCAAGTAGACGAGATAGAGTGTTGTCGACGAAACCGGATACTTGTTGAGCAATGATTTCCACTGCTTCGGCATCTCCAGAGCCAGCTGAATCCAGAATTGTTTGTGCGACGCCTGCGATTCGGCTCTTGGCGGATTTGTCATCGCTTGCCATCAGGACGTTGCTCAGGAGGTCGATATCCAGAACATCATGGTTTGCTTCAGACGAGCACTTAGAGAAGAAGTTCACCACCTTCAATTCTAGCGAGCTGAGGCCGGATTTTCGCTGAGAAAGTTTGATATCGTCTAGTGAGAACAAGGTTTTCCGGATGGCTTGTCTTCCAATTGCATATCCGGCTCCTTCGTCTCCAAGAAGATGACCCCATCCGCCAGCGCGTGCAACGCGCCTTGGCACTAAATCATCGTTGTTATAAGCATAACGAATGGCGATGCTACCTGTGCCAGCTATGACGACCAAGCTCGAGGAGATTTCTGGGTGGCGTGCCATAGCTGCAGCTAGCAGGTCAACGTCGTTGGTTATCCGCATTTGAATCGACTTATTCAGATTGAGATTCTGTGCCACTGCTGCTTGCACACGTTCTCGCATCCCTGGACGGTCCATTCCGGCACTTGCGATCCAGATTGAATCCAATGACTGGCCGTGATTTGTAATGGTTGACTGGTGTGAATCTGTTGAGCCATTGATGCCGTTAATGCGGTTCGCTGGTTTGCCAATGTTCCTGAATGCCTCTCGTGCAGCTATGACTATTGCATCCACCGAGGCCTCGAAATTGCCATCCGTCCTCCTATTGTTAGCATATATCTGAAGGCTTAAAAGGGGAGTATGAGAGCTCACAGATTACAAGGTCCAGCAACGCCTTTCCCCAAATCCCCGCCTGTATCTCCTACCACGGCGGCACATTTCGACCCTCCACCATCAATACACAGGACAGACCGACGGTGTTTAAATCCATTTATCAGAGGTGTCTTGACTGGAGCCTCATCCTCGGTCGCGATAACCTTGGCGAGAACACCTTGAGCCATTTCAAGCTGCTCCCGGCTTTCTTCTACCGAGATCCCTTTCTCTGCGACAACAAGTGCAACTTTGACTCTACCACCACAACGGGCGAGCAGATCATCCAAGTATTGATCAGTCATAGTTGAGCATCGTCTACTAACTTTCCGGAGGATATTCCGCGATCTTTGCTTGAGTTTCTGATTTGATGCGATAAGATCGACCATCTGGGGCAAATAGAAATTAGCATTCGTCTCCAGGGTGGGAAAGCTTTGACTAAAGATTTCTCACCATGTTCCCATATGTTTTACCAGCCTTGATCATAGTGCCAGTACTCAGCATATTCAATACCAGCTTCGTGGCAGTTCCGGCCTTCAATCTCGTACTCCCAGTGATGACTTCTGGGCCAGGTAAAGGTGCAATCATAATATCAACGTTGCCGGATTGACCTATTTCTGACGGCGATACGCATGCAACTCCAATAGTGAGGCAGCCCAAGCTCTTTGCATACTCGAGCGCACCAAGGACGTAAGGCGTGCGGCCGGACGCCGCAATTCCGATAATGCTGTCTTGTTCACCATTAAGATTCATGGCGGTAAGTTCGTCCCTGCCTGCTGCGATGCTGTCCTCTGCTCCTTCTTGTGCCTTGCGGATGGCGGCATCTCCTCCAGCAATCAAACCGACAAATTGTGTCGGGGGTGCCGCAAAGGTAGGTAGTATTTCGGAACTGTCCAGTACTCCTAACCTAGAGAAAATCAATACATGGTAAGACTTGAGATTCAGTATCGTCATGTCAGAAATACGAACCTGCCGCTAGTTCCTGCTCCGACATATATCACTCGCCCGCCAGCGCGTACACGAGGAACTAACAGGTCTATTGCAAGCACAATGTCTTCCAAGCATGCTGTAACACTTCCAGCGACTGTTATGTCTTCATCATTGATCATGGTGCACATCTGCAGAGTCGAAACCCTGTCGATATTGCTGGTGCGTTCATTGATTGCCTCGGTCTGTAAACCCGATAGATCCAAGGCATCCTGTGCCATATTTGCGAAGCCTGCCTTTCCGGGATTGACTGCTATGTGTTTACCTTGCTGATATGTCACGGATGCGGGCTGTTATATCAGAAGAACCGCATCATGAATCCGCGAAATTTTTATCCGGTGTGTTACTTCGGCGAGATGTTATCTTTAGCCCATTGAAGTGGGCCAGGCGGTTGAATATTGACACACAACGTCGAGTTTGGTTTGAAAATGAGTTAGAAGAGTCCATCACGCGGAGAGTGTGATCGCCGACCCCTTATCCAGCTGATTTTGCGGGGTTCCAGGGGGCTGAGCCGGAGAGAAGAGATCGCTTGGGCCAATGGTAGAGCTCATTTACACCGAACATTAACGACATGCCCCACACTACCCCGATGACTCCGTTCTACCCCCGGTCCCAATTCTTCTCTTTTGCAGCGTTGAGCCTTCTTACCTCCTGATCAGACTATACTTTTCAATTTATTGGTCTACAGATAGCCTCCATTGCCCTATCTGTAATCTCCTTACTCCGAGTGGGCCGACTACATGTTCCATCTGGCTCTGCACGGTTAAGAAACTGGGGTTAGCGATATGATGGAGCTATAATATGCCCTGCATCGACCAGTTCAGGGTGGATGAAAGTTCATATTCTGCCTGGGCACCAGGCACTAATATTTAACATTATCTCTTGATTAGTTCGAGCACAGTACAACATTCTTCACCATGTCGTCGACAGTCACTGTCGAAACATCTCCGTCCATGGTTCGACGCGTTTATACAAATTCTTGGTTTCAGATCCTTCTAATCAGCTTTATTTGCTTCTGCTGCCCTGGCGTAAGACATGTCTTTATTATTATGCCTGGCTTGGCACAATGTGAACAACATACTAATCAAATCAATGGCGGTAGATGTACAATGCCCTCTCCGGCTTGGGAGGGTCCGGCCAGGTCGACCCAACCGTAGCAGCCAATGCTACAGTTGCCCTGTTGTCTGCCACTGCCGGAACCGCTCTGTTCGTCGTGGGACCAATATTTGAGCGGGTTGGGCCTCGTGTTTGCCTTCTCCTTGGCGGATGGACATATGCCCTGTATTCGGGTAGCTTGTTGAATTTCAACCGTAAGTTCTTGTTTAGAGACACAAAGAAACGGGGACATGATTGACCAAGTGCAATTCTAAGATAACGAAAATGGAGCGTTTGTCATTGCGTCCGGTGCTCTCCTGGGTGTAGGCGCCTCGTTCTTATGGGTATCCCAGGGTGCAATTATGACAACCTACGTTCCCGAGTCTCAGAAGGGGCGAGCCATCGCCGTATTTTGGATAATTTTCAACCTTGGCGGCGGAGTTGGCTCTCTCGCTAGCTTTGGCCTCAACTTCCACTCAAAGACCAGCACCGTATCGGACGCAACGTACATTGCTCTGCTTGTGATTATGCTGGTCGGGTGGGTGCTGGGACTTTTGACATGCCCTCCATCAGCGGTGCAAGTGAAAGGGATACATACAACTGCAAGCGAGAAACCCAACTGGCGACAGACAGCACGACTTGCACTAAACACAGTATTCGACTGGAGGGTCATCTGCATGTTGCCTTTATTCTTCTCCGCCAACGTGTTCTATTCATATCAGCAAAACGAAGTAAATGGTATGAACTTCAACATTCGAACCCGATCCTTGAATGGTGCACTATACTGGATGGCTCAGATGCTAGGTGGCCTGATCATGGGCTGCTTGCTCGATATGCCATGGCTGACCCGTCGATGGCGTGCTGTGGCGGGCTGGGTAACCCTCTTCGTGACTGGGATGGTTATCTGGGGTGGTGGCTACAAATTTCAGCTGTGGTCTACTCATCGTATGGCACAAGGGCTGAAGCAAGACATTGACTATACGAATGGAAGTCTCTCAGCCGGCCCCATCATCCTGTACATCTGCTACGGAGCATATGATGCCCTTTGGCAGGCTTTTTGTTACTGGCTGATTGGTGCCCAGTCTAACTCTCCTGCTAGAACTGCTATATTGGTCGGTGCTTATAAGACCTTTCAGGCTACTGGGGGTGCCATGGCGTGGAGAGTGAATGCCTTGAAAAAGCCGGCCATGACTCAGTTTGCTATGGACTGGGGTCTTTGTATCGGTTCGCTACTGATTGCCATTCCTACCGTCTGGGCCATTACCTCAACGAATGTTGGCGAGGAAGATGTTGTTGCCGAAGTGGCGGAGAAGGAGGATGTGAAGCAACCTTTACCGTGAATCTAATTTGTGGGTCTGAGCATTATTCAGGGGTAAAGAGATAGAGGACGATATTAATGCCAGACATAGTAGCTAGGCTAAAGGCTGATGGGGAACCCCAGGCTGGGTAAGCTATCAAACCACCAGATATAATCGCGAAATCATTGACTTGCAATAAACACTCATATTTCTCAAAATTGAGAATAGCAAAAATATACAAATGTACTTTAATTTTCGAGACAGTCATTTCTCCATATAATAGGCAACCTACCGTGACGTCTCAAACTTGCAAGAAACTGATAGAGCTCTTTCCTTCGACTTGCATCGTGTCGTCACGGCAGCTTGTAAGCTGTAAGTCGGAATCAAATCAGTAAAAATCGCACGGGTGTCCATCAAAGAAAACTGGTTGTTTGTCAAGCATATATATTGCCCAAAAAAAGCTTCTCCAGTGGATAAAGTAGAGTTACATATCGCGAAGTTAGACAAAATTCAGGATAATAAGGGTAAGGGCTATACTATCTGTCAAAAATTAAAGGAGGGACCTTGAAGCCCAAGTGCATGCCAACAGATGGATCTACACCGTCTTCTTCAGTACGCACGACAACTCCTACTGTCCCGCTAAACTCTTCCCCGCCATTCTCAGCCATCTCTCTCTCCCGATTCTCACCACAGAACTAGCCGCCTCACAGCCCCGGCAGTACGGGCCAGGGACGTGGTCGCATGAAGCGTTGAAGAGGCGGTGATTCTCAAAGCCCTCATGAGCATATTCAGGCTCGGATCTCTTGCCCATCTTACGTTCTTCCTCAGCATTTCTTGCAGAAAGCTCAAAATCTTGGAGTCTTCCGGCTCATGAATGGCCCGTATTCCCGTGAGCGCATTAAGGAGGACCGTTAGCGGCAGTCCGAGAAAGCCTTTCCGCTCACGCTTGTCATCTGAGTGTGCTTTGACCAAGTCGTACTGACTGATGCCGCCCCTGGTCCCACAGGATTGGCTGACGACAACGTCACCTAACCGTGATGTCGTGGCTGTTGTCAGGTCGAGCAATGCCGCCGCCTATGCGGACCAAAAGGCCGACTCAGATAGATAGCAGAGAGGCAAGTAGACTCAAGGCCGTGGTCAGCGGCTGCCCCTGTGGTCTTATTCTCTACTAAGTGGAATCAACCCCTCTTGTTGTCCACTGTTGCCATTACACCTCCTGCCAATGTGAAACCAGAACAGAATTTACCTTTAATACTATGAGCAAATCAAAACTCGTGATTAGCCTGCCTTCTACAGCTCTAACTGTTCCAGCGTCTCCCTGTTCGTCTTCTGCACAGGAAGCTAGTCCAAACTTCATGCCCTGGGTCCCAAGCGAAGAAACAGCTGTGGGGACAGGGGCGGAGGGAACTACAATCGAGCCGCGTACCTTTCTTACGCCGTCAGCCTCAAAGCATGGCCAGCAGATAGCCCGCTGTCCGGGGCGCGGGGTCGCGTGTAATCATTCTATGCAGGCGCGGGGCCATTGAGGTAGTACCTTAAAGGTGTATCCCTGCCTTCATCGTACAATAACATTAACAACCCTCTCCGGCCGATCCAAAGGAGGCGTATAAATGGCACCGCAAGTTCTTACTTGGATCGACCCACTTGCTGCTTGAATAAGCTGCCTTTGAATTTTGTAAGAGACGGTCTTATTATTCACAGAGGCTAAATGAATGGTGACGATGTGCTTATAAGCTTTGCACAACAGGAAGGACCCCAGGCATTGCGCTTCGTCCAAGGGGACGTGCCGTTGCCATATTGAAATATTATAGCGACATTGGCCACACTAACAGGTTCAATATAGCATTAGCCTTGTTTGGCCTGAAATCGCCTAGAAGCGGCGATAAAAGAGGACCTAACTTCACCAGAAGCTGCTAGGATGGGTTTCTAACACCCAACTTGGGGTAGTTCATACATCTGGAAATGATACTCTAGCTCTGTGGGCAATTAATATGTGTTCAATTCAACTTAAGCACCAAATAAAGAGCATAGCATCTGATCAATAAATGGAAAGAGTAAAAACGTTGAAAATAGTACTTTTGCCGGCCATAGTTTCCCCCCTCCTTTTCGCAGCCACCGATATAATTAGACGAGTTCCCACACCTCCCCCTGGCCGTTAGATTGGAGCGCAGGCCAGCCGGAGATAGATCCCTTTGTTGAATTGTAGATAGCGAAACCGCCATTTAGGTTTCCAAACTCAAACTCAGCATTTGCTTTACGTTGAGTTGTGATGAATCCGGTGTTGTCTTCGAAGTAAAGGCGTACTTCATCCGCCTCGCTCGATGTTTCATTTCGTATAAGGGTCAGGCGGACTCGATCTTTAGCGACAAGCAGAGGTTGTTCACCGTTGAACATTTTATCACCGTCAGGGAGTTCAATTCGAAACCTCGACCGTCTGTCTGCTGATAGTCCTATATACCCACTCGAATCTTCTGTCCAGAATTGACTGGGGTTTAGCTTGTTGCGGATGAAGAAAGTCTGCTTGTTGACATGGTCTGCTCGTTCATAAGGCGGAATGATGGGCCACGCCCCGCTGCCGTCGTCATAGTCTCCCAACTCTCGAATGAACACCCTTCCGCGAAGACGCTTTAGGCGCTCCTGAAGGTATTGGTTTTCGCCTTTATTTATATAGTCAAGGAGTTCTCTGAGGTCGTCGGTACCCGTCGCGCCCCAGGTCCACATCTGAGGGGAAAGGCGACGCAAGCGTTTGAATTCGACAGAACCTTTATTGAATACCATCTGTTCCTGGATGCCACGGTAGAGCTCATCCGCTGATGCTCTGTTATCGGAGATGATGAGGCAGTACTTCTGTTTACCCTCATCATCGTTGTGCCACAAAGCGTATGTGTAGAAAGGCATCTTGTTTTGACTTATTGAAGACAAAGGCGACAGAAATGCCGTATTTGGGTGATGTTGATATGACAGTGTCCCTCAACGTTCGTTTGCGTATGCAATGAAGGCAAGATGTCGTCTATGCAGAGGATGCAAAGAAAGGACGGTGATCTGTTTAGTACGGATAGTAAATCACTTTCGAAAGCGAGGATGACGGTCAATTTATATCCATCTGTCCAAATAGTCCATGATGCAAAACCTTCACCTACTGCAACGCCCTTCTGCAACCCGGGCCCAAACGGAGAGCTTATACTTTTCGAGCTGTAACTTCAAATGCTGGTCCTTGAGAGATTCCGGAACCCGGGCCCAATTAGGGAGCATACACCTTTGCTGTTATAACCTGAATATCTGGTTCATGAGAGAGCTTCGTGTGTAACTTCATGTTGTTTCCAGAGTACTCCCGTACACTAGTTTACTGTACGTAACCATGGTTCATGATATCGTCCCACTTTCTGTAAGAACAAGGTTTGAAATATTTGAGCTCAATTGGAAAAGGCACTGTGTGGTGAATTACAGGTGACTTAGGTAAGTGGCTGGGTTGCGTCGTGCGCCCAAACTTAAGCGCTTCCACGTCTCCCAAAAGGCTTAGCTGTTATCATTCCAGCTCTTATTGCGGTACTATATACCACGCTGTGTATCACAAATTACCCTGGCTCGGAAATCACAACTTCTAGTATCCTTTCTTGAACCAGGGGCCGAGGATCGTCCTGAGGATCAGCCTGACTGGTGAGGTTATTAAACAGTTACAGAGAGAAGACGGAAGATCTATCAAAAGGTGCTTAAATAGGAATGTAGGTAACCTAATCCTCAGCAGAGAGAGGAATTTTACCCAGCGCGAGCTCTGTATTCCATATGAGATGGCAGACTTTGTAGGTGTGATAATTCCAAGGACAAGAAAATGCAAACCATTGTTTAATATATAGAACCTGTATCTGCCACACAACACAGTAATGATCTGATCATGAATGCTGTGTGCGTGGCAATTGAATACCTTTGCTTTAATCACGTCACAAGCCTAATAGTTACTCTTCTCAGAAGCCGCTCCAAATTATATTATTGTTCTAATAATTACTCGCTCTCTAAAACTTTCCCAGGTCTTGCTTTTCTCGGTTTGGACCACACAAGTACAACAATCAACATCCTGATCTGTGGACTTACAATCTCTGGTTAAAGTAGCCTAATTATACGCAGTTACCCCTTTGAAGGGAAATAACGCTTGAGATGCGGACTCAATCCCTCTAGACTGTCCAGTGGGGAGGCAGAGGTGCTTATCGAGTACAAGACCGATAAACATACAACCATGCGCCACTGACGCGCATTTGGCCGATTTCGTAATTATGTGAATTGACTAAGCCACTAACCATGTTACATTAGCCATGAATCTAGAACAATCAATTACTTTTCACTTTTAAGTTTAAAAGTGAAAAAGGGCTGAGAATTACACTGGACTATTATCTGTCACACATTATCTTCTATTAGACTTTTATCTCCTCTCCATTGAGTTTGCAAACGGCAAAAGCAGCTCCCTCCAATCATGACCCCGAAAATATTCGAACGTAGAATGTATACGGATCCAGGAATCTGGTACCTTAGGCCTAACTCTCTTCTCCTATTCCCAGAAGTGAGCAACGTTACTGAAAATATGTTGGCGCACCAGGCTATATCACAATGGGTAGTGCCAAGGAACTTACTGTTACATTTAAAACCCCCAGCAAGAGCCATCAATTTGGACAACATTGTCACTTCAGACAATAGCAAAGGAAACTTTTAATGCTATTCCACGGAACCCTTTTAGATGGCCAGAGGCGGCCCGTGAAAAAAGTGGTTTGGGTGGGGTTTCTGATCCTAAGTTACCAGGGGCAACTGAGCAGTGCAGTGTCCGTGTAGATAATGAAGTCACCAGGATCTCTAACTGCATAATGGTGACTCTCCTTTTATTGTGGCCACTTGAAGCAAAACAAGCGTAGGACTGTCTCTGAAAGTTAGCCCCAAAGTCGAAGCGTGTTGGGCTTTGAGTCAGCTTTTGTCGGCCTCTAGGTTCCCCCAACGTTGTGGCCTGGGGGTGATATCGTGAATTACCACCGTGCGCTCGCTCGTCCTATACAAGATCCCCCACTCACCCCAAGGTTTCATTGTGCTGTAGGTATCGAACTCGACACTACCTATACTATGTCTGGCTCTACCTTTGCCTTTCGCGAAAGCGTGGCTTCCACTATATAGGTGATCGCAATTATAGCCATATAAAAGGTAAAGGAGAACAGAGGTGAAGATAGATCCAAATGGCTGTCCGAGCTCAAGCAAAACCAACAGATCGGATGGGTTGAAAGTATTATCGCCAACGGGGACCAATAAAACCGGACGTTCTGGTTTTGTGAGAACATGAGAAACTCTTCGTATGTGCAGCGCCTGGAAGGTTGCCATCATTTCTTACTGAGTTGTAGTACCAGCCTCGTGGGTAATGCTGGTTAGTGCCCGTTGGTGACAAGCCGGATAGTCTACTATGGCTGGTGCTTGGGGCAAGAATGCAATTGCAGCAGAGCAGTGTATGAACTTCACCTGCCGCGTGGACCTTTGCTCTCGATCTGTGGTTACAGGCTCCGCTGTACTTGACAAGACTTCAAGCCATGACATTGCAAAGCCTGTGCACGGAAGGCCGTTTCTAAATGCAGTTGATAATTTGTACGGTAAAGACTAGAGAAGTGCTAACTAATAGTACAGGCAGTAGCATCTCGCGGCGCTGGAAAATAATTAAGAAATGGGAAGTCTTGACCACATTCGGCATTTTGTGTTCAATGGTGCCTGTGTAACCGACCGTGTCTGGAACCAATAATTTGGTCTCATGACGTTAAGGATTCCCCATATTCTGGTACTCCAATGGCTCCACACCAACGGTTAGATTAGAGGTGATACAATGCTTGTACCAGGCTGTTCTAGGCCTAACTTGCCCACGAGTCGTATGAGCTTTAATATGCGAAGCTATAAGATCTATCCTCGGGTTCATTATATCATGATTATAGGCAATCTCGAGGGCAGGTTCAGTGGAGATGTGTTCTTCTACCGCACTGTATCATGCTCACGCCTCTATGATGCACGACAGCTGCCAAGCGGTTAAAAACAGCTTTTTATAAGGGCACTCTCGGATAAAATAAATTCTGTCATTGTGTATCGTGCCTAAATTAGACCAGCCTTTGGAAATCGTTGCCCGTACGCCTGCTGCACCTACAGCGTTAAGGATAGTACTGGTAATGTTTTCTGGGTCTTCTAATACGATACTACCAAACCCAAAACATATCGGCGGGGGGCCCAGCAGCGACAGAGGCCTTTGCCAGGGGATAAGAGAGTTTGGGAGCTCTTTGCCCAGGCGGGGTTTAATCTAGAGAACGGGTTTCCTCTGGCCACACATTTAGGAACTAAAGTATATATAAGTAATTAGGATATCTGTAGAAATAAATAGTGGGTTATCACGGTAAAGAGGAGAAGTGCACGTTATTATATAGAATAACCACGGGATAACAGCCTTTCAAAACTCTGCCATTGTCCTTCTCTCTTTCTACCACTCGAATCACTTACTTCACTAATTATAGCGTCATTCCATGTCTTAAGGAAGCTGTCCATAAATAGATGATTCCAATAACTGTTTCTACAGTGACGCCCGCTTCTGGAAGGCATGAAGATCATACCTAGTACTTCCCTCCGTGCACTTGTATTAGTTCCATGGGTTCTTACCATTACCTCCTTCCTCGCTGTAATGCTTTCTCGTGTGACTTACGGCTCTCAGATCTTGGCCTAGAGGGCATGAGCTCTCGTTGTACGCGGTGTGGATGCGCTTACTGTGTTCTACTGCTTCCCCGAAAGTCTGATGCCTGCGCCAGCTCTATCTAGCATACGACTTAGCTTCTTCGTTTCAATCTGTCTGATGTTAATTTTTACCAGGTGTAGTTGGATTTATTAAGCCACCAATTGCGGCGAAAGGTGGTATAGTACCAATCATCCACTCTGTCGAGATCTATGACTAGCCAAGAATCTTGACCGCATAATCAAATGATCGCTCGCTGAGTCGATGCTCGTAACAAGACAAACGACCTCATTCAAAACTTCAAATCCGCGCTGCCCGGCCGCCAATAAACTTGCCCAGTCGCGCCCGGTCAAGTATCTCCCCCTCCACAAGCCTCCCAAGCTCCCTGACCTCCCCATCAACAGCCTCAAAGCGAACGAGCGACGGGACGGCGCTCAACTTCCACTTTGTGCGGAAACCATTCGAGAGATCCTTCCACCTGTGCCAGCGGTTAGTCAACAAATCCACACCACCTCTCACACACACTCATGCAAGGGATAATCAGTTGACGTACTCGAGTTTCTGCCCGACCTCAACAAAGGCAACGATCGGCGCATGCTCAGGCGAAAACGTCTCGTGCAGAACGGGCAGTGCGGCGACGACGTCTGGACACCATGGTTTCCCCGTGCTGGGGTCGACGGAGGCGAGGAAGGCGACGAAGAAGGGGGTGTTTGGTGGGGTTGGGAGTTTGAGGGTTGCCGTAGAGGCGGGGAGGCGGAAGTTTGTTATTATAGGCATTTTCTGCTATTGTTTTTGCTTTTTCCGTGGTGTGTGAGAAGTAGTCGATCTTGTAGACGTGGGGGATGTGGGTGTCTTGGAGAGGCTGAGGCAGAAGGAACCTTGAAAAATCGGTGTGGGATGCCGAAATGGTGGGGGCGCGGTGGGTTTTGGGCGAATCCGACGGGCGCTAATGACGCCATGTATGGCAGACATTGCGGTGCATTGCGAATTTGAGGAAAGGACGACGCAAGGGAACATCAGGTAAGCAAAAATATGATCGATGTACCATGAGTCTAGAAACTTAAAGCAAGGCCAGCCTTGGTGTGACCCGCAACAAGTGCAGAGCGGATCCGACCCAACCATCCATCATAGGGCTACCGAGGTATATATATCTAACAGAGGCTCCCAGTCTCCAGAAAGATATATATCTTGCAGGATAGGCAGGAGCAAGAAGCGTTTGAGTAGGCCTTAGCACAGATTTACCAAGCGTACGAATCAACCGTCAAGTTATTCAACGCCCGATCGCAATCCAATTCCTCTAGATACCGCCCACCCTCAAGCCGCATGACAAAATGATACCACCAGTAGTCCTCTCTGGAGAACCTCAACGCAGTCGTAAAGTCCCAGTAATCCGGATACTAACCCGCGGACTCTTAGTCGATGAATCCCGTGCTCCAGCCACCCTGAACCATGATATTGTGGAGTTTCAGGTCGTTATGTCCAAGGATAATAGAGTGGCTCATGGGTAGCTTTTTATTTGCCCGGACAAGGGTAGCCTCTTACGCCTCTTTTAATTGGAGTCCGTGCGCTGAGGCGGGACCTATCAGGTACTCATTAAGCTCCTGCTCTAACTCGAACGGGCCCATGCAATGATTCCCCGGGGACGCGGATACTGCAGATCGCCGTCCCAATTATCGAGCAGATCCTACTCGGGCCCCGGAAATTCTCCCAGCGGCGATATCGCACCAAGATGCCCTGCTAAATCCTGTGCGATCAACTCACGCTCCTCATAGTTTAACGCCTCGTAAACGCGATCAAGTTCAGAAACCAGAAACGCGCGTCATGAAAATCGAAACCGGCGCATGTGGGCTATCCGGGTGATCGCCGTGGCGAATCACCTTTGGAACAGGCAGCCCTGCCCTTCTGGCTACTTGCATCGCCAACATCTACTGCAGGTTCGAGGCGCAAGTCACATGACAACCCAAAGATGCTCGGTTGTGGCTTCTGAAGTATAGGACTTTGGGCGGTTGGGCTTCTAGTCGTGCTAAATCCTAGATACTTGCGCGTGTCCGGCGGTACCGCTCACTTGCCTGTGTGGTGATTTACCTGGCATGATTAAGCAGCGCAAGATGGATAGAGCATGTCCCATATCTTCACCCACCACGGATACCTGAAGACGCCGATGTGCTGATGGGATAGTGCACGTCCTATTAATATGAACCTGTCCCATGTAGTTTCCAGAGACCCGAAGAATGACCGCTCGTGAAAAGGTGCTTCAGCTGTTGAAATCGGGAACAAGACGAGGAACGGAAGGTCGCTGAGCATCTCCGTCCCAAACTGACTGGAATATGCCTCCCTCTGATACAATGGCTTAGTGGATACAGTGTTGAAGGAGAGTGACTACTGGTGGCGATGGGATCGGAGCCGGACGCATCACGGCGGATTGTGGTGCTGCGCTCGTTATCAGGAAATGAGTATACCTATCTCAAGATCATCCCTGCGCGCCGGCTGTGGGCTTGACCTTGACGCGGAAGGAATTCTTGCATGCTCGGATGAGTGTGCTTCTCGTCTTGGTTCTCGTCCCGTGAGGTTCTGACATGGCAATTGAGCTTGCACTGGCGTGTGATGAGAGGAGACAGGAGAAGGAGGTTAAATCGACTCTCGACTCCGATCGTGTTCCAAATCGGAGTCGGGCGATGTGATAAGGTCCGACTCGGTGCATGCCAAGCATTGCTTGATTGGATCAAGCCCGGGGGCGATCTATCGCACTATTGAAGTCTTTGGTTCTTTGTCCTCGGAGTTAGGCAATCAGTTACTCCGTCTCGCCAGATATTACAAGCGGACCGAGCCCCGACTTTATGTCGCCGCTCGCAGTTGTTAACCTTGCCGACGATGGAGGGATCAGATTCGAAAAGCCTCATCGCTGATCGCGGGTTGGAGAGCCCAGATGTTGCAAAGGATGGAGTGAGCAACGAAAAACAGTCTCCAAATATCGAAGAGACAAATTACCCAACAGGCTTCAGTGTGACTGCGACCATGGTGGCTCTGACCTTGACTTCCTACCTTGTCCTCCTGGACACCTCGATCGTCTCTACGGTATGCGCTCCCCCGCGCCCGCCCCCCAGCAGGTCCTGAGCGACTGATTGAGACGCAAAGGCCATCCCACGCATCACGTCCGATTTCCACTCGCTGAACGATGTAGGCTGGTACGGAACGGCGTATCTCCTCGCCAAGTGAGTTTCCCGTTCACCGGCTAGTCATGATCTAACAAAGTAGCTGCTCTCTCCAACCATTGACCGGAAAGCTCTACACGTACTTCAACATCAAGGTCAGGATTCCGATCATCAGACACAACCCGAACTAACCATCTATACAGTGGGTGTATCTCGTCTGCCTTTCAATATTTGAACTCGGCTCTGCTCTGTGCGGCGCCGCCCAGGACTCCAACATGCTGATTGTCGGGCGTGCGATTGCGGGCATTGGCTCGTCGGGGCTCTTTAATGGTGGTTTCACCTTTCTCGCTGCTTGTGTGCCACCACAGCGACGACCGGGTATCACATCCTTCCCTGGGCCCCGAGAAAAAAACCATTACTGATAGCGACAGCACTAACGGGCGTCCTCATCGGCCTCTCCCAACTGGGGCTCCTATCCGGCCCCTTGATCGGCGGAGCCCTAACAGAGCATACATCGTGGCGCTGGTGTAAGTCTACCCTTCTACCCCTCCACCTGGTACTTACCTATAAGCCGCGCCATATTAACAAGCAGAATCAGGCTTCTACATCAACCTCCCCTGCGCGGCAATAATCGCCCCGGCCCTCCTCCTCGTCCCCACCCCCGACCAACGAGCCCCCGAGATAAAATTCCAGCCCCTCCGCGAAATCATACCACACCTTGACCTCCTCGGCTTCGCCATCTTCGCCGGTTCCGCGAGCCAGCTCCTCCTCGCACTAAACTGGGGCGGGACGACATACCGCTGGGACAGCAGTGCGATTATTGGGCTATTCTGCGGGTCCGGTGTGACGTTCATCTTATTCCTGCTCTGGGAAAGCTATATGGGCGACCGGGCCATGATCCCGTTCGCGCTGGTGGGGCGACGGGTTATCTGGAGTAGTTGTCTGAACATGGGGTTCCTGATGGCGTGTTCGATGGTCACGACGTATTACCTGCCGATCTACTTCCAGGCTGTGCGGGGGGCGTCGCCGACGGTTAGTGGGGTCGATTTGTTGCCGAGTATTGGAGGCACGATTGTTTTTGGGATTATCGCTGGCGCGCTTGGTATCTACAATCCCTCCCCGATCTTCATATCTTTCCCTCGAACGTAACCTGAAGAACGGCATCGCTAACGGGAGCTCAATCAAACAGTAACCCGAGTCGGCCACTACACGCCCTTCGCCCTCCTCGGTGCAGCCATCGCAACAACGGGCGCAGGCCTACTCATCCTGCTTACCCCGTCAACACCAACCTACGCCTGGGTCCTCATCCAGCTAACACTCGGCATCGGCCGCGGCCTGAACGTTCAAATGCCCCTAATCGCCGCGCAGCACAACGCGCCCCAATCGCAAAACGCCATCGCAACCGCACTCGTCGTCCTCGCGCAGAACCTGGGCCCGGCGATTTTCTTGTCACTTGCGCAGGTTATTTTTTCGTCGGGGTTGGAGAGTGAACTTGCGAGGCATGCGCCGGGGGTTGATGTAGCTGAGATTGTGAGGGCGGGCGCTGCGGGGGTTGGGGATTTGGGGTTTAGGGAGGATGTTCTTGGAAATGTGCTGGAGGGGTACTGTGAGGCGATTGTGAGGGTCATGTATTTGGCTACGGCGGCGAGTGCGGCGAGCTTGGTTGTTGCTTTGGGCATGGGGTGGGGGAGTATTAAGGTCGAGGCAGCTGATGCTAAGGGGACGGGACAGGACAAGGGGAATGAAGGAGGGGCTCGGGAAGATCAGGCGGCTGGTGGCCTCGTTGATGTTGAAAAGGTCGACGAGAAGGCGGGATAGACGAGGACCGGACTGTGGTTCTGTTTGCATGTCCGATGTTTTTGGGAATATGACATTCGCCTGGTAATGTGCGAATATAGATTGTCAAGTTATGCAAGAAATCTAGTTTCGTTCTAGCACAGCCATGAAGATCTCGCTTGCACAATGTCTAGAAAACAAACCCATGCAAATCGCTCTCATTTTCCAGATTCCACGCCCGTTGAATCAGCCTTTCTACCTTGTTGCCATCGGTAATGCCCCCATACCTAGCCAGACTCCTCATTTTGGTCTCGAGTTCGTCCCTGCACAGATTAGCCCAACGCACACGCAGCTCTTCGCTTTTTTCATAGATAAAAATCACTCACCTCGTCAGGGTAACCTCTGGATCCCCCTTCGCAAACCCAACCCTCTCCTCAATCTCCCTCCCATCCTTGGTGGTAACAACAACCCTCCCCATCCAGCGCGCCGGAAACGCCGCCTCAATCTCCTCATCAAGCACCATGCTCACGCGTCCCTGAAACTCCCTCAATTGCGCATCCTTCAGATCCTCCTCGCGGAAATCCGTAATCATCGCCTGCCCCTTCTTCGCCGCAACGGCCAGCACAAACCCCATGCTGAATTTACTCTGGTGCACCGTTTCGCATGTCCCGCTCATTCCCAGCACGTTCAGGGCGGCTTGGTATGTGGGTACGAGGACGGACTCGATATCCTCGAATTTGACGTTCTGCTTAGCCATAAGCGCAAGCAACGCATCCACACTCGGATGCGTATGTCTGCAGCTGGCATGCCACTTGAAACTTGACCTCAACACCTCAAAGTCACCCCCCAGATTACCATCAATAGCCTCTGGCTTCGTCTCCCCAGGAACAAGCGCATTCCCCATCCCGCGCGGCCCCTCGAGGATATCCTTTGTGCCGAGCAACCCGTCGCGCGCCGTGTACGCGGCGAATATCCCGTCGAAACAGGCTTTGCCTGTATGCACTTGTTTCGAGTGTGATGCGTCGAGGAGGAACTGCCACAGTCCTGCAGCTTGTGTGCCGGCTGTGCCGATTGCCGAGAGCGTTTCTGCTGGTGAGAGCTTGAGCAGGTGTGCAGCTGCGGCGGCGACGCCAAGGGTTCCGGCTGTGGCTGTTGAATGGAAGTTCTAGGCCACTTTATTAGGGAATTGGGGTCTCGCGAATTAGACACTTCTTGATGCGGGGGGGGTAGAAAAGTTCTACCCCGACGTACCTCGTAGTGACTCTTGCCGAAGTACGCGCCGACGCGGCAACCGACTTCATAGCCCACCACACAAGCCGTGATCAGGTCCTTTCCGTCCGCGCCAACGTCCTGCGCGACTGCCAACGCAGCAGGGAAGATAACCGTCGCCTACAAAACAATCAGTCAGCCAACCATTTTCTAAACCCCTCCCACCCACCAGAATAACTTACTGGATGCGTAATACTGCCATTATGCAAATCATCCTGCTCAACAACATGGCTCGCAGCGGCATTAACCAGCGCCGCGAACGCGGCGGAGGTACTGAACCCCAATTCGCCATCAACAAGCTCGCTTTTCCCCGACGTCGGGCCCATCGCTTTCACGAATTTCACAATCGCAGCTACGGCCGGGTGAGATCGCCCTGCGATTGTGCAGCCTAGCCAGTCGAGGAAGAGGTCTTTTGTTCGTTGGATCGCGGGGTCGGGGATGTCACTGTATGTGAGTGTTGCGGACCAGCTCGCCAGGCGCGCGGTGCGGGTGTTTGGGAGGGACATTTTCGCGGCGTATTGAGATGGTTTTTCTGTTGGTTTGGTCTTCAGGAAGGGTTGGGAATCATGTTGGACTGATCAATGGTGGTGAGGGAGACTTGCAGCCGGGCGTCCCCCGACATGTCGGCCATTTCGCGGTTGTATGGGTTCCAAGACGGCTACTCCGGGCTGTGCGCAGGGTGATTGGTTGAGCGATGTGGTTGCGGCTGGCCTCGGCAATCGCGGATCACGTGCAGTCGCGCGGGGTTGCGGGGTAGAAAGGGGTTAGTACGCAGCAGCGTGATACCAGTTGGAGATGCGGGGGGATACATTCTTGATCATGGGAAGCTACACAGATTAGAAGAACTTCAGCATGGTTTTGCAGTTCTTTGCCGGGGAGTCCTAGCTCAAGCGTGATTATATATAGTTCAGCCCAAACCGTAGATTTCCCACCAAGAGGGCGGGTTGACTGCTTTTAGTTTGAGAGGCAGGCCTAGGCATTGGACTTATAAAGAGTTTCACTACTGCATGCAACTGCATAAGCCAGGCGGACAATATACAGCATACGAGTATCAACATCTGAAATCCAGCCTACATCCTCGAACACGTCAAGGAACTACTTCAGACACCTGTAGCCGTGGCACTAGGTAGAGTGAGTGAATGATATGAACGCCTCTTATAATCCATTACCGGCTGACAGATTTGGGAGTAGGCCTCATGTTATTAGGTTGTTGAGACCCTGTGGAGGATAGGACGTGCAGTTAAGCTCTCGAGTTGAAAGAACTTGGTTGCTCTAGTAGGTCATGCTAGAAGCGCCGTTTTGGAGGCTGGAAGAATTGCCTTTCTCACTCAAGTGCCATAACAATGATCTAGAGCCCTAGGCAAAGTTGAATGATCTACCCAACCCCTCGGGAAAAGCCCCTTGGATAGATAGAATGAAGAGAGCTTGTTCTCTTTGACCGGCCTCCTCAAGGCAAAATGGTCCTTGTTCACTATTTTGGAGCATCAAAACATCCAGGTAGTTAATGCGACATCCAGATAGTTAAAGCGGATTGGGAGAATTTTGTATAATGTCAAGTTTTTGGCGCTGTCAAAAGTCCAAATCCAATGGTAGCAGGTGAAAGTATGGCCGCCAGTGATACATATTGTCGTATTTTAGGGGGTTTCAGCAATGAGGCCCTGTCGTCGCAAGCTTCGCGACATTCTGCGCCGATCAGAAATCTAGGCTGAACGTCCATGCAACAAGAATTACATACAAACGAGCGTCTATTATGTTACCGACTATGTGGCGTAGACCCAAGTCACGTCTAGGCCGGCGTAACAACTTTTTGACGCTGTCATCATCAACTCTCACTGGCTTGAAAACAAACGAAGTTCATCAAAGAAAGCTCATTGTGAAGAGCCAAGCTAGCATCAAGGCCATACAAATGTGGACGCAAGCCGTATCCTCTAATGATTGTGGGCATGACCATGCCCATGCCCGTGCCCTCGCTGGTGTTCCTGCAAGTGCTGTTTCCGCCGCCGCATCATGTGACCCTCATCCTCATCTGAGGGCAGGCCCGTCTCCGCCGGCGTGTGGCCTCTAGAAGGCTGCCAGCTGTTTGCCAAGGTAGGAGTAGCGCCTGGGAGCAGATAATCCGCTGCATTTGTTGGGGTTGCTTCCAAGTCCGGTGGATTGAAGGATTCCAGATAGTCCGCTGCCTTTTCAGCCTCCCAGATCGCGCTGAATGGGAGCTCCTGGTTCAGGACCGAAACAGCAATCTCTCTCTTCAGCCAGTTGGTATTCTTGATGACCGTAGGCCTGTTCTTATTAGGAGGTTTTCGATAGCCGTTCTGGGGGTACTTGTAACCGGCAGTCGGTATGAACATTCTGTTGGGATAGAGAACAGTTAGAAGATTGATGGCTTAGTATTGAGCCCACGGCCTCTGATTCCCTCTCAGCCGAAACTGAGAGTAGGGAGAATTGACAGGGAGCGGAGCTTACGGGTCATCTGCGAGCGCCCGGAAACCATAATCACTTAGTGTCACGGTGACTATCGCATTATTATCTGCGAATGTGTATGTTGCTGTATAAAGGGAAGCATCAATGAGTCAAGTGTGGCAGCTAGGCGTAGTAGCGGAGCACTCACGAAAACAATGAACGTTATCAACTGCCGAGTCCCACTAACGACAAAAGTAGTATCAGAAACGATTGGCGTCCTTGAAAACAAAGTGGAGACTTACACCATATGCTTGGATAAAATGTGGTTTCTGCTTATTGGCATTTGCGCGGTGATCGCCTTCTTCAAAAGGTGAAAATGCCCAAGTGACTGGAGGCTTCGGCAATCTAAGGTTTGTGACACGGTGGCTAGAACAAGGTTTCCAGACCGTCTCTAACCACTGACTCCAATCCTCTCCTATAGGAGCATCGTGGTAAGCCTGCGAACTGCATCTCTTTTAACATGCAAACGTTTAAAGATAAACTAGTTACCTTGCGCCTTGTTCACCTGTCCATTGACAAATCGGACAACCTGATAAGCCATATCCAACGACTCCTCCAGCGAGTATAATGGAAATTCATCCCTATTGTAGCATTTTGTCATTAGTATGTTTTTGACAAGGAACAAGTGGTCGATGCTCGGCCTTACAAATCACAGCGGTTCCGGTCCTCGTCCTCAGATTCCTGGGCCGCGGTTCGATAATACTTCGCTCGTTGATAATTCCACCTATCCTTGTATGTAGGGCGTCGGCCTCGTCTCGTAGTAGAGGAAGTGGTAGTATCACCGTCCGCATTCTCGGCGGGATCAGTGCCAGGGAACTCCGTAGCGCCGTCTATTTTGTTGAATACTGTCCTACCATTGAATGCCTTATCAATGGCCCAACGTTGGTTGTCACAGATCTAAGTATGATGAAGGCAACACTGGATTAGTACACATCTCAGTCACCTGAGGCCAATTGTGGCAAGATGGCACAATGAACACTTACCTCGTCGAAGCCCCTACCGTATCTGCATGTGTAGGTCGTCTCGCAGTCAGGATCGTCCTTTTTATACTTCTTGACCGGCCAACCATTACCCGCAACCGCAGTTGATGTGGGATCCCAGGTAATGCTGTAGGTCACTGTGGGCTCATGAAATTCCTTCGGCCCAAGAGCACCCTGGCCGAGTCGTTGAGCGATGCTACCCTCCAGGGGGGACTTCGGCTTATTGGGTTGAACCGGGGGTTTCTTAATCGACCTTATGCAAACCAACGGAAGAAACCACCTAGTGATCGCAGCGCCAACGCCTTTAAACTCAGCTATTTCGGGAATTATGCACGAGTTAGTGGGCCATGCTATGGTCGTTGTGGAGGGGATAGATAATCCTAACCAGTGAGACCAAAGCCGATGGCTGATGCTATAAGACAAGGTCCGCTGAGGGTGATTGTGGGACCCGCGTCAGCTCTTCCAGCGAGGGCATTCTGTCCTTCCTTTTCCTCCCAGTCTTGACCTAGGAGATAGAGCGAGTCCGTGTTAGAGTATGGTGAGGGCACAAACCCTGAACAGCAGTATGATTGCGATCCGCCTGGGCACCATTAGCTGCGTCTCATGAGAATCACACTGCTTCAATAATTGCTACAGACCATTGCAGGTAAGGTTGTTTGCGCCTTTGTAGGAGTTTGCTAAAGCCTGATTAGAAACGGAGTGTGAGCAAAATAATGACTGGACTCACAATTGACCGCAACTCTCTCGGTCCCTTCGGGGCAGTAATCAGATGCGCAAGCCAGACCAACACCCCTCCAACCATGCCAGGAGCAGGTGCCGGGGTTCGTTCCTGGAGCGCAGCACAACGTTCGTGTCTCGTCGTTCGTGCATGCGAGATCTCCCTCGAGGCCAGGAACCTGTCCGTTGGACCATGCTTCCGTAGAATACCCCTGCTTGCATGACTGACCGCAAAATGACCAATAACATGAGTTTTGAATACTTGCTGCCCTTAGCAAAGTCTCCTGCTGCTCTCGGTATTCCTCAGCCTCTTCCGCGGAGACGCCGTTTGCTGCACCGATTCCAAGGAGGTCATTTGAGCTTGCATGACCTGAACCATCAAGGTCAACAGCCCAGATCAGGACGCCACCCAGGCATAGGCTATTTGCGGCGGCTAGCTTCATCTGAGCTCTCCGTCATCATATGAGACCCATTGGTCATCCCAGGAAATCCACTTGACTGCTGCATCGGTGTCCATGACTGGTGTGAGATTATTCTGTGTTATTATCCGTTGTATTTCAGAGTTGGATAATGTTCCAGATGAATTTGTGCAAGCTCCAGGGGTACCTCCATAGCTAAAAATACAACCAGGTGTTGTACAGCTAGGGTCTTGAAGAGTAAAGGAACGGCCATACCATCCAAGGCCAAAGTTGACCTGGGATGGCCGTACGTTATTCCTCCATAATAAGTCCAGTCCCTGTCTAATCTCTGTTAGATTGGTGTGCGGGCGAACATAGGGCCCTACATGTTTGTTGGACGCATCCCAAACGCCATGGATATCGTAGGTCATGATATTTAGAAAGTCAACTTGTTCCTGCATTGCTGGTAGATCGAACCAGCGCAGGTACCAGTATGAGGCAGGTAAAGTAACGCTAATTCCATATTCACCTTGGAAATCGTCTCGCATGTCTTTCAAGAGGTCGACGAAGTTAGCGGTATCTTCGGGAACACCGCCACGGTCGTCTGCCCCTGGATACTACCGGAAGGTCAGACTTAGAATCTCCCACGTCAACATAATCGTTTGTCATCTGAAAATACCTACCTCCCAGTCGAGATCCACACCATCAAATCCCCAAGTCTGCATGAAGTTTCGAAGCGAATTAATGAATTTCCGACGGTTCGCAGCGTTGCTGGCCATGTCGCTAAATGCGGTCTGGGTGTTCGGGGAATTTGTAGCATCCTGTGAGGATTAGCCTCTCCATTTACCTCACTGTTGGCTGTGTATCCGCACATTGAAGCTCCATCCTCCAACGGCGATCCATGTTTTCAACGACCTAGAGGAGGGACTGTG
The DNA here is from genome assembly GCA_001511075.1 of Aspergillus calidoustus. NCBI lineage: Eukaryota > Fungi > Ascomycota > Eurotiomycetes > Eurotiales > Aspergillaceae > Aspergillus > Aspergillus calidoustus. The sequence continues at coordinate 1,351,919 of CDMC01000008.1, forward strand.
AGGAAAGGTCCTTTAGTAAGGCTAGGCAGGACATGCATACGGCTTTTTCATCTTCAACGCGGTGAACTCAGGGTAGAGAGCTTGATCACCTGCGCTCATGGGGATCACCTCGAATGTCGTTGGGTGGAAAAACGCAAACGCTAGTGCGGAGACAGAGGTTAGTCCTTGCTAAATACTCGGAATCTAATACCATACCAAAGTTTAGATGGGTAAGAGGGACCAAGTCAATGTCGGAGGGTTTTCGTTTGTCACAGGGCGTGTAGTAGACCTAGAACAATCAGCATATATCCTAGCAAATTCCCTTGGCCAGGAGCCTATTATACCAGCCCTCATAATATCCAATGGTTCTGGCAAGAGTCTGGCCACCATATGATGGCTCGTCGACTGAGCCGCAGCCGCCGTAACCCGCCTGGCATCCAGTACCACAGAAGTCCTGGGAAAAAAAGGCATGTTTAGCAATGTTCCTAGGGACGGAGCAAGACGTTCCAGAGGTAATGGAGGCTAACATCAGTCGTCCCGCAGAAGCCGTACTTCGAGCAACACACGTTAAGCGGGCATGTTGCAGACTGTGGCAATGCATATTGCCCGCACTCGGCCTTAGCATCACAGTCTGAGATACAGGTATGCTTGCCGCATTCATCGGGGGAGAATCCGCAAATTCCCTTCTGTATAACCGTCAGATTGCATGTTGAATCCGGGCGTGAACAGGGGACATGAGGTGCTACATACGCTGCTGCAACAAGCTCCGTTCACGCATGGAATGCCCGGCGCGCAGGTTCCAACAGGGAGGTCATCCCTCTTTTTAAGCGAGGCGGAAATAGAGCTGTTAGAAGGACCTTGGAGAGCTTTAATCAGAGGATTGGCGGACTGCCCAGAGACGTTTCTGAAGACTGGCGTAGAGTCCGAGTGAACAGAATACAATGCTTTGTAGACAGCACTGTTGTTGCGGACGTTTTGCCCAGGTGCAGCACCAACCACAGCCAGAAACCCGGCAAGAAAGGCTTGATGAAAACGCATCCTGTCTCAATGCAGATCCAAGAAATGCTGAGAGTCGCTCAGCACAGAAGTCACCACCTTTTGCCCCTCGACGATTATTTATCTCTCCTCAAAAATTATTTGGACAATAGGTTGAGCTGAATGCTAGAGACCGGAACATCACCAATCATGACCAGTAAATGCTGGTGGGATTCCGAGGCGGGGCATGAGAGGTATCGAAGCAGCTGCAGGCGAGACGAGGGATCGCAAGATCCGTCAGAAAACCTCACAGGGCCGTCCATAACTTCTCCCTTTGCACAAAAATCGCGCATCTAGACCTCTATGGGCGCACGCCGGATAGACCGGACCATTGAAACTTCAACTATCGTCTACAATGGTGCATTTATGTGTAGTTAAGAATCGATGGGATATCCTATCTGGGATAAAGCTCCTCAGGGCCTCTTACGGGAGGGCAAACCCTTACTCCGGATAACGTGGGGGCCTCGGAGATTGCCCTTAGACGGGCCAGAGTGGGCATCTTTTCGGGGGCTAGGGATTTAGTGGTTTGGAAGGATATCTCGACGATCCCCCGAGATCCGGTCTGATAGAGCAGTATGCATCGGATGGCTTCTCACCTGGCGCCTGCAAAGTACTCAAAATACCACTCAGACAGGCAGCTGCCAAAGGCCCTGGACCACTTCTAGAAAGCAACTCTATTAAAATGGCAGAGAGGTTTTCTCCCTCAAACCAGCGGGTGAGCCTGCAGAAGAAGCAGAATTTTATCTCAACTGATGCACAATGCCCCAAAGGCACTACTAGAGACTTGAGAGGCACCTGGCGGGCCCACCGCTCGCCACTCGTTCAAGGTCGTTCATAACCACGCTTGCCGTAATGAGGCGTCTACTGACCGCAGCCTGCTACCAAGGAGGACGCTAGGAAGCGCACGGAGGTACTAGCTGCTTAGGACTTCTGCAGAGGCTATTTTCACTTGGTAATACTAGCCAGTGAAGTTCTCAGTCTCAAGTTGGGTGTGGATCTTGCAAAAAGACATGGGGCCCACATACATATCCCCAAGCCCAGGCCCGGGATCGTGAAGGTATCCTGTTTCGGGAACCTCTTTGCACAACCCAAGGCAATTGCTGCCATTTCTGGTGGCTGGTCAGCGTTGAAGAGCGAGATACTAATGGGGAGGTCTCATTGCTCCTGTAGCTTGTACCATTTGGTTTGGTCCTCTCAGGTCCGCGCGCATGTGGAAACCGGAAAGCGAGTACGGCGTCCGAACGGGACAAAAGGATAAAAACGAAATTGTGTGAGGTCCCTGGCGAAGTGCCAAGAAGGATTAATTTAGCGTCGCTTTGATGAGTGCGCCCCTGTCACAGTTTGCCCTTTGAGGTTCCAACTTGTTGCCTTGAGCTTGGGCAAAATAAAATACTCTATAATCATGTCCTAGGCGGACATCCACTGAGTCCAAGAGACGCTAAAATAATTAATCTCTCTAAGCTGAGACATTTTGATGGTCTGGATTTCACACGGCCACTCTCGCTTATCTCCTCAGTTAAGTGGTCAGTTGGGGGCTCCGACGGATACATCAGGTGTTGATTTAAAGAAACTCGTATGTGGAGGGTGTGCCCTTCTTCCCATCTGGTTTTCACACAACACAGAAAGGTCATGCAGTCAAGGGGTTGGAGTCGCCGCTCTCTGACGGGGTTGATGAGCCTCTGGCTGTCTTACTCCTTGGTCAGCCCAGTGCACGCTGCTTTCAATCTCTATGCAGGACAAGGGCGAGACCAAGTACAACAGATCTATGATTTATCTGATCAATGTCTTGCAGCACTGTAAGTCGCAGGCTTTCCCTTCTAGATTCTTATTACGGACAATTCACATATTCCCCCAGGAACCAGACGGTGCTTTGCGATGCGAAAACCGCACTCAGAGCTGCCACAGAGCCGGATCGGTATCGTAAGTTGCTAGAGAATCTAACGTCAATAGTGTCCTTTGTTCCGCTGACATCTCCGAAAGTCTGGACAGAAGAACAGCTCACCACACTGTGTACTCGAGGATGCGCAGATTCTTTAGCCTCATGGCAAGCAGCGGTCGAGAAGGATTGTGATGGTGAAACAGTGATTGCTCCAGGGGGGCTCCTTCTCGCCAAGGCAGAGCCACTTTATTGGTCTCAGGGGCATGACCTTGTATGCGAACAGGACAGGTAGGCAGGCAATATCCATACCCGGTGGAGCAAGATTATCTTACTAGACTCACTATTAGTTTGTCAAATTGGTGTTTCCTAGAGTCACAAGAGTGGCAGGGAAGCGACTATGTTCGGTATGTACATGTCCGCTTGAAACACCTCACCCCGTGCCGTATTAATGCTCGTTATCAGCTATTCACTATACGCCTGCATGAATGCCAACAAGGATGAGATGCCACCTGAGTGCAACGATCCAAACTTCTCACTCTCCTTTATAACTCCAGAAATGCAAGACATTACTCGTCTATATGACAAGAGCCTGGTACCTTTCTCCGATCCATTGAAAGACAGGTAGCTAATCCTTCTAGCTTTGCAGCGAGTGTTTTGTCAAGATATGGAGACAGAGATTGATGTCATCTTCACTTCCTCAGAGTGAACACAGTGACTATCTCCTGGAGCAATACGACAGTATCCAGCGATTTTGCTCCATATCCATGCCTGTTTCGACCTATACATCAACCCTTCTACTTCAACCAAGCGCAACAACAACGCTCCCCAGCACATCCACCACAAATCAGTCTCCCACAAGTACATGCCTAGGGCAGTTTGTGGAGCAGACCGACCCAGAGCTAACATGCTTTGAGTTGGCAGATACTTACAATGTTAGCACTGGGACGATTGTCCATATTACTGGGGAAGTCGACTGTTACTTTGAAACCTCCATCTGTCTCCCCTTGCCTTGTGACATAGATCGATTTGATGGTAACCCCACATGGTAAGGCCACCGAAAGTTCCGATCAGGGCGCAAGATGACATTAATATCGAGGTAGCGAAGATCTAATTGCTCGATACTCAATGGACGAGTTTCCCGTCTCACTGACCCAGTTCCTTGCCTGGAATCCGCATATCCAGGGTTCTTGTCGGTTCTTGAACCACTTGCAAAGAGTGTGCAGAGGGTTAGTTAAGCACTTACGATGGGCCCCTACAAATCTGGCCTTACTGATAATAATATTTGACCAGTCCTCCCGGCGGCTATCACAAACCTTCTGCAGTCATTGCAGCGCCGACCGGCGCTAGTGAATATTACACAACCGGTAGCCCTAAATGCACCTGAGAAAAAACAGAACGCCGCTTCTAATGGATCCGGTACTTTAGCCATTCCAGCAGAGCCAACACAAACCGGTACCACTCCCGCTTGCGGTCGGTACTACAAAGTTGTATCTGGGGACACGGTACGGAACTATATCCTGCTCACTTGAGCAACTGGCGAAGCTAACCAGACTCTCTAGTGCAACACGGTAGCACTACGATTGTAGGCTTTGGCAATTTCCATCCTTGTTTGGTGAGTTACTGACGTACGGATACTAGTGGCATCACCTTTGCAGACCTCAAGCTGCTCAATACATATGTGAGGTCTCTTATTGTTGTCATCTTTTGAATGTGCTAAAAATTAATACGTAGCTGCGGGATGATTGCACAAACCTTTGGCTTGAGTATGATATTTGCGTCGCCCCCGTGACTGAGGCCACTGTCTCTATAGATGGTACATGTGGACCGTCCTATGGAAATTCTGTCTGTGAAGGATCATCTTTTGGAGAGTAAGTAAATGATGTTATCATCTCAGACATTATGATCCTACTTTTAAGACCTTTACTAATGGCAATTGCGCTCCGCAGCTGCTGCTCTACAAGTGGATATTGCGGAACTGGTGTACAATATTGCGGTCCTGGAAACTGTGTTTCTGGTGCATGCGAACCTAATAATGGTGCCACCACGAATGGTACATGTGGTCCAGATTGGGGATTCAAGACTTGCAGTAATCCAGAATTCGGCCCGTGAGTGACTCCTTTGCTTCCATTCATCCAACGCCGTTCACAAAAGGGTTCCTCGTCGTTTCTGATTGACATTAGTTGCTGTTCAATCTACGGGTACTGTGGAGATGGGTCAGATTTCTGTGGCCCAGGAAACTGCTATTCTGGAGAATGCGAGCCCGATATTGGAGGTCCAAGTATCAATGGAGAGTGCGGTCCAGGCTTCGCAGGGAATAAAACATGTACAGGAACTCAATTTGGGGACTGTTGCTCAACCTCAGGGTATTGTGGAAGTACGGACGAGTACTGTGGTGCTGGACATTGTTATTCAGGAGCATGTCAGACTTGACACTTCGAGGACCCTAAATATGGCTGTCAGGATAACATAGACTTCGCGCGCCAAAGCCGTGCGCTACTCTAGAATTAGTACATCACAGTCATTTGAGATTTGGTAGGGCCGCAGTATTCTGAGGCCGTTGTTTAAGTGGATCAACTACGACATATCGTTTAGACGAGTGTAGCTCCTTCCCCCGTGTCCAGGATTACGAATCGAGACCGTTGCCTTTGACAAGTTCTTGTCATGTGACTTCCACTAGTGTGGGAGGATAAAAGTCCTTCTACGGTTTCCACTTTCCAAAGCACCCAGAACATCCACCACAGCGAAACTTTTGAAGCATGGCGGCAGAACATCGTATAACAGAATCCAATCCTATTCGCCACCTTGGACACATGGACTACGAGCGATGTGCTGCCCTGCATAACGAACTCCTTTTCAGGGGCTGGACCGGCGCGGGCAATGAGTGGAATGAGCCGCCAACATGGTGGGAGTACTACTCCCCGCCAGATGCACTCGCCAGCCGACTCCACCCGTCGCTGATTGAATTCCTCAAGCGCGCGTACCATGTGTCGCGTGATGCGTTTAAGCATGACAGCAAATGGAAGAACCTCTTTTTCTTCATTAGATGTCTCGCTGTGCCAAAGGATATCGTGTCGCTTCTAGACCGTGATATGACTGGACCCGACAGGTTTCTTTTACTCTATATCTCGAGTGGTTTCATGTTGGGGGATGAGCAGGGGATCCTGTGAGCTGCCTCGGTCCTCTCAGCTCTTACTCTGATTTCCATCGCTGACGGACCGTAGTTTTGACCAGCACACATTCAAAGCCACCTATATCGTCCATGTAGATGACACCACAGACACATGTTTGCATGAATGGGGCTGGATGCCTCTCGAGGCGATACTCGACAGCTACCTCCAGATGGCCGATGAAGGCAAAGTGTCTATTGTCCGGGATTTCTCCTATGAAATAAATTCGGATAACGAGGATGATGAGGAACCGTCAATCGAGAAGCCCTGGATGATGAATCCGTACTCCCAGACCGACGTCTCCAAATCAGTGGCCTCTTTGCGCCGCCTGATTACTGCAATTGAGTCTCGGATGGAGGAGGCCACCACCACCCCCACCACCAAGCCCGAGATTCCCCTCCCGTGGCACGACCCTGTCACGCTAAACCAGGCTTTTATCCCACCCGACTCTTTCGCGCATGTGTTCCTGAGCGCAGTGTCAAAGTGGACAGTCCGCTTCCGCTACTTAGCGCCTGGGATCCGGTTCCCGACTATCGCTGAATTCCTGGACCAAGGTGTTGGAGAACTCGAATACCCGGGCGGATGCTCGCTGCGCATCTTCCAGATGGACCCAGAAGAAGGGCAAGGAGGAACAGGGAGCCAGAATATGCGGACCCGTGGCCTCTTCATCGACAATGTCGTCACCAGACACCCAGAGTACTTTGCAAACGGAAGCAGCCTGCGTCTTCCTTTTGCCATTGGACGCAACAGGAAGGCTCGAATGTCCAATGGACAGTTGATCAGGGTTAGGGATCACGATTCGCTGTATCAGCAGGCATGGCTTTCAAATGGGATCGATCATGGTCACTCTGTGCAAATTCACAAGGTGTTGCAGAGCTGGGCGGAGCGTGTTGAGGAGGGGGACTGGGTCGTTGGTGAGGATGGAGTGCAGGGCGGGATTGGCAAGTTTAGGGAGGCGGATACGGAGGAGCACTGGAGGAAGTATTGGATTCCGCCTTCTTGGTGAGTTATCATACATCGCTGTGGTGCTGAATGTGGAATATAAAGATGGATTGTCGGTAGGTGAAAATATACATTTCAAAGCAACTATATACGATGCTTATTGAACGGCGCAGTTGGGTGCCATATATCAACAACGCCCCTGCAGGATTTGATCAAAAACGAAGCCTCCGCCCCGACCGGCTCTCCAAATAATTTAGCAAGGTCGCATACCGAGAGAACAATTCCGTATCATATCCACGTTCCCCGCGAGTCCAGTCTCGATTCTCATTCCAATAGTCGCACACGAGGGCATTCATGCGTCGCCGGAAAACATCCAGCTGCCGCTGGAGCTTACGGTCCGACTCTAGATTCTCGGGACGCAAGGCACGCCGTCCTTTTCCCTCCCGGCGTGGATCCCATCGAACGAGGTGAGGGCCCCTGATTCCCTCGACCGACTTTGCATCTATCGAGTGGGTGTATTATTAGTAGGAGTTCGATTCTTACGCAAATGATCAATTCTCCATACGGACTCCCGCAATGAACGCAATACCTTTCCACCCCGAGGAGCTGGAGCGGCGCTGCTTCAGGTCGCAGAGGGAGCTGGTTCTTTTCTTTGACTATATGACAAGCGCCGTTGCGGCCTACACTGATCGATACGGCCTCTGTGTGCGCCCACGCAAATACCGCACTGAACTGTTCTCTCGGTATGCGGTGCTCCTGAATTATTTGGAGCAGCGGACGGGGAGGAGGTTTGAATCACCGGTGCCAGAAGAGTTCAGTAAGAATGGGGCTTGTTGAGGGGGGTTAAGCCTCGTGGGATAGAGCGCACTATGATATTTGCTTCTCTACAGGATGCGAAGCCCCTTGACTCTACTATTCTGATTCATCGCAAAAGCAAGACTGGAAAATCTAGGTAATTCTAGAACTTCAAGCTTCACATGACCTATCACTTGGCCTAATTTAATTGCATGAAGATTTCACATATCAGGTGGTTCTTGGATTATATTATTACATCTATTAATTATCGTGAGTTGTTAGGACATTGTCAGCACATGATAATATGAATACTAGTTCTTATGCACTATATTTATTATTAGAGAAGTGACTGACACTTCCTACGTGGCATCGGCGAGCAGCGTGGAGTTATACGAGAATCGCCCTGTACACCGTCTGTAGACGAATGTCCTCGGACTTTGAGAGATGGTCCCGTTGATACAATGCATACCTCTCGCGTACTCCACGGCGAGCCGTCATGGTTGATATACAGAAAACTATCCACGTCTTCCGGCAAAATGACGCTCCGCTAGATTTTAGGCTACTGGTATAAAACTGCCAGAAAAGTGATACTACGAACATAATTCTGCATTCAAAATTGAAATACACCGGTACTGGCCCATTATTATGCTTTCCTGACTCAAACAGCAAAACAAGCCACGAAAGAGAAAAGCCAAAGGAAAGCAAAATAAACCAAACAGCATCAAAGAAACAAAGTTTGAACCAGAAACTCACCTTGTTCCCAGACGTAGTAAACCTACCTCAATTCCGAGTCCTCCAGTATCCTCACCAACGCCCCGATCCGCAGGAATCTTGCGGCATGGAGCAGCTCTTTCCTCCGCTTACTGACACCAGAGCCATCTTCACCAACACAGACACGCACAAGTCTGGGCAGCTCAACGCCATTATAGCAAAACTCCACGATAGCATCAACTGCCCTTGGCGAGATATCCCCACTCAGATCTATAATGCTGTTAGCCGAGTTCAGAGCATCAATGTTATCCCGTATATACGGCGACCAGTATACGAGAGTATCCCGATGCACGCGGGCGGATCTCCCATCCGCCTGAATCGTTATATCGTAAGGCTCTTTCGGATTGCCCTTTAGCCGATTGAGTATTGTCGCCGTTAGCTGCGTGGGGATCTTGCCGTCCAGGAGTTCGAAACACACATCCCGGGGAATCGCCTCCAGTGCCTCAAGTGGAATCCTTGTCAGTATCCTGTTCTTGTTAAACGTCTTCTGCGAAGGCCCATCCAGCCCTTCCATACACTCGATAAAAGGCGAGAGAAGGACCGCGGTTGCGTGGAAACAGTCCCCGTCGATGGCCTTGATGATAGCCGCCGTAATAGCGCTGCACTGGTATGTTAGTAGCGAGGCTAACTTACTGTCTGGTGTAGGTGACCCCTCAAGACCCCGCTTCTCGCCCACTGCCTCGTCTATGATGTCGTCGATTAGAAGCCCAGTTACCTCCGCATGGTTCCTAGAGGCAGCACATTGCAGGGCAACATGTACGTTTCTATGTCGAATATTCTCCCGGAGCAAGCTTTCCGCCAAATCCAAATTGCCCTCCTGGGCCGCACACACAAGTCCCCACCCCAGGAGCTCCAATCTCACCCCCTCCTCTGGAATCCCAAGGATCCTCTGGACAAGGTCCTGAGCAATGAACGAGGACGTCTTGGAGATGGACAACGAAAGTGCCTCGGTGATCAGATTTTTATACCCATCCTCCGCCGCCCTCTCAAAGACGACATGTGCCACAACGCGGTATGTCTCCAGATGCCCTACCAGCGCACAATCCTCCAGTATAAGCCCCAGCAGTCGCACAGTGTTATTGGATGCCAGAATCCGCGGGAGCAGTCTGCGGATTCTCGATGGGCTGCCGAGGTGGTTTATGATCTCCTTCTCCATGTTTCGGTGCAGGAGGCCGCAAAGCATGCGGGGTGGAGATGGAGACCGGGGATTGGTGGGATTGAGCTGAGAGGTTGGGTTGGTGGAGGTGGGATGGGCGTGCATTGGGGGTTCTTTTTTCACAAGGCCAGGGCTTAGAACTTTATACATTGTGCTGGACAAAGGGCTTTGATACACAGGTTGTTGTCCACGAACATAATGGATTTAGTTGGCAACACTGCTTTTTCCTTGAATTTCTCAATTGCCTGGTTGTACCGCGGGTTTATCTGCTGAACAATGGCCTTTGTGATATCCATGAGGTCGTTACTTGAATGCCTGAAGCCTTCAACAATGAAAGCGGGCCCTTAGCTGAACCCCCTCATACGTGGTAACAACCACGTTTTTACGGCACGGTTAGTTAGCTGCGGCGGTTCGATGCATTCCCAGACCCACAAGGGCTAGCTACAAGTCGCAGTATGCGAGAGGAGGGTACACGCCTTCGGATATAAGCTCAAATCTGAAGAGGAAAATCTACAGCTATGTATTGCTTTTGGCTGGCCCTACATGGGAAGATACGACCAAGAATCCACAGTTGCGCCGACTTCCAGAGTCGGATAATGGACAGAGAATGGATTTAGATTGTCCACCGTTCACCCATTGGAGGCTGTACGTAGTTGCTACTTGAACCATGTACACCAATATTATACTGTTTGCTACCAAATGGTCGTACCGTTAGAAGGCAAAGAATTCACGACATCCCCCCTCATCAGCAGCAGCACATCCAGACAGCGGCACTATGCGGTATCGTCGCGCATCCTAGTTAAGGCTCATCACACCCCACTACGCCTTTCCCTCCGCTTCCTTCGCAACCACCGCCGCCTCCCCCAACCCCTCAACCTCCGTCTTATACGCCCCAAACTTCCTCGCCGGGACCTTCTTCACAAACATCTCATCCAGCTCCTCATACGACCTCCCCCTTGTCTCGGGCTGATACCACCAGATAAACGCAATCGACGGGAAACACAGGCCCCCAAACACGAACCCCAGCTTCCCGCCTAGATTCGCCCGGTCCGGATTGAAGAGGTAGGGCAGCACGAAACTCCACATGACGCCAAGGGAGTTTGCCGTCGCGAGCCCGATGGCGATGGTTTTTATCCGCAGGCGCGACGTCGCTGTTTCCGTTAGGCATGTGTATGCTGTTGCCCCGATTGTCACGTTGTAGAAGAAGCAGTAGAGCAGGATCATGGCGACTGCGCCGCGGAGTTCGGCGACGCTTCCGCCGACGGCGAGTCCGCCCATCACCCACAGGATCACTGTTAGCCCGGCGGTGCCGTAAAGCGTCAGATCGCGGCGCCCGACTTTGTCAACCAGATACCACGAGGTGATATTCCCGACCATAGAGAGAACCTGCTGCGTAACCTGGAGTTTGAAACTCATATCCGTGCTGTATCCCGCGAGCTGTGCGTAGTACGTCGAGTACGACGCGGCAAAGACGATTCCTGTGAATTGTTGGATGACGAGCGGGGCGATGGAGACGATTGTGCGGCGGAGGTTTGACTTGCGGAAGCATTCGAGGTAGGTTACCCCCGAGGTTTCGAGCTGGATTTCTTCGAGGGTGACTTTGATGTTTGAGAGACGCGCGAGGGCTTCGCCGGTGGACGTGCTGTAGCCGAGGCGGCTTAGGCTGTGCAGGGCCTTTTCGTCCTGGCCCTTGTTTGCGAGCCACCAGGGTGATCTGCCCAAAGTGTTAACTATGGATAGGATAAGTTAGGATTATTGAGGATTATGGCACTTACTCCGGCATGAAGAAGATGAAGGCCGTGGTGACAGCGGCGAAACCATACTGGGCTACGAAGATTGAGCGATAGGCCCAGCGTGACTCGACACTGCCTTGCTCGTTGACAATGAGCGAGACGATGAACGGGCCAAGTGTGAATGCGAGGGCAATGAGGCAGGTCATGAGGCCGCGCAGAGCGAGTGGGACGATCTGTCATGTCAGCATAAAGCAATGGCTTCGTGATTGAGAACATCATCCTACCTCTCCGATATACGTCGCACAAACAGCTTGGATCGCGCCGACAGCGAAGCCGTTGAGAAACTTCCCGCCAAAGAACATCTCATTCGTGGTCGAGACTACCTCGAGTGAAACGGCGGCGTACGAGATAACCAGAGCGATGATGAGCGTATTCCGACGACCGATCCAGTCGGCGATGACTGCAGCCCCTAAGGCGCCGACAACCATCCTACACAATCCACAAACATCAGCAACCTACCCCAACGCGCTCAAATAAAAAAATAAAATAAAATAAAGATGCACTCACGAAGCCCCCGGCCCTCCCTGAAACGCCGACTGCCAGGTGGTATCAAGGACATAATCGCCTCCAAAGGCCGTCCCAAAATCCTTTCGGAACTGCGGAATGCTGACGACGATCCCGCCAGCTTGGTTCTCGAAGCTGACGAGGAGGATTGTCCACGCGCCAAAGATGCACCAAGCGAATGCCCATGGGTGCGCTTTTATCGCCTCCCATTTGGAGCGCGCGTGGTCTTCTTGATTCGTTAGGTGGGCGAGGTGGTGTTCTGTCGCTTCGTCGTGGATTGCGGAGGTGGGTTTTTCGGGGTCCATTGTGGGCGAGTAGTAGGGGTAGAGCTGGATGAGAAGATGTACGAAAGGAAGAGGAGGATGCAGGTTGAAGACAGAGTGAGAATACGGAGTAGAGGGGATGTCGATCCTTTTATCCTCGACACCGATCGAGGGACAAATCCGGGGATGCGTGGAGCCAGATTCTTTCTGTGGAGAGAACTCCCAACCGGAGACGGGCCGGAGAAGTAGCTTTCTTTTTGAACGACGACCCTAACCACGCGCTGGGTGCTTCAAGCTTCCGTTCAGGGGCGCATGTCTAACTTTTTGCGCAGTCAAACCTTGTTCTGCGGGCCCGGCTGAGGCCTAGACTCCCATCGCGGACGAGAGGCGCTATCTCCGCGTCAGTAAGCTTGAAAATATCCTTTACCACGATATCAAAGTACACACCAAGGTGGAAAAGGCACCAGACGCCGTGATGGAGTATAATAGTGTCCGTATGATTGAACTCGGGCATCCCTCGAGCGGGGTACAACAAATATTGCATGTCGGTGAATAGGGGAGCGAGGGAGACCACCTCGGGACGAGCCGTCCAATGCGGATTGCATGGCGCGGGTAATCCTCGGGGGAGCGTCATCCCTGCGCTTAAAGTTGCTGCTTATGCTGTGTGCATGCGGATGCGTTTCAGCCCAGCCCAGCCTCAACTTAGCTGCCACGACCGGATAACCCCGGCGCTAATGAAACGATGCCGATATTGGTGCTCTACGGGTGTCCACGTGGATTGACTGCGGGGGTTGCGAATGCCTATTCTAGAAGACTGGATGGAATACCCCGGATGTCTGGGGTTTCTCCGTGCCACCCCCGCATTTCGGGACATTCTAGCCACGCGATGTCCGGATTGGGTCTTGCTTGCCCAGGTGGCCGTCACTAGTACCGGGTTACTGTGCCAGGGTCCCCATGTTGATGTCACCAGCATTCCATGCGTGCGTTTCTTTCCAGGCCCACGACAATTACGGGCGCAGGAGTTTATCATGGAGTTACCCTGCAAAAGCCCAAGGCTCGAACTGCTTTGACAACGCCCGGCAATCTTTGCCGAAGCTGCTCTTGCAGATCTGAGGACCGAGTACCCGAAATATTCCAGGCTGTCTCTCAGGCCATTTCTCGCTAATGATAGGGCTCCATATTCGCACAATGGCGTCCCGCAGCAACCGCATGGTATGGAGCTCTACTTCCGGGATGCTGCCACTGTTTACTTCTCGTCTGTGTCTGCACCCTTTGGAGCTGTACGGATACTTGTGTCGAATCTTCAAACTACGGCCATGATAGTGTGCGTAGGTAAGAGGTGTCCTGCGAAGACTTTTAAGAAGGACTACAGTGCGTAGTGCAATGAAGCACAAAGCTTCTAAGAATATTGACACGGCGGCATAGCTACAGTACAAATACTAAGATATGCAACGTTTGGGGTGTTTAAAGAGGTATAATGCGGGCTAGTCTACTCGCAACCGCTTCTCTATTAGGTGATGTTGCGGGTTGCTAGGTACCGTGTGAAGTATAAGCCATACTCCTTGATATTTATAACACTAGAATTGTAGTTTCATGACTTATTGAAGTAGTAGAATCTGGCTACAGATCCTAGAATCCTGGACTCGAATCACTTAAAACTAGTGTAATGTTCTGGTGCTAATAGTAGCCTTACTAACCCATGTTAATAGTACTTTATTTAAATACATACCATATTACCCAGGGAAAAATATACCATATTAATTGTAGAATAGCATACTATAACACACTCTCTTATTACGAACCTAGATACATGATATTATTTATCTTAATAAGAAATTCGAGAGGGACCTACTCAACAAAAAGCCTTGAACGCAAAATCGCTGGATTCACTACCTAGGAACCTTCAAAAAAAAAGAACCACAACAATCTTTAGCGGGAGGTATCCTATTGGCTGGATTGCGGGTAGTGCTGGCCCTCGTATCTGGTGCCTGATTTCCCGGGTTGCCAATGGCGCTCGTATAAATAGCAGCCGATCCCCCAACAAATACGAGCTCAGGAGTAGTAACCTTTCACATCTCCCTGTACTTTCCCGCGCACGCACCCATCATCGGAAGCTGGTGGGAATCCCACGCAGCAATGGGTACGTACTACTCGCCCAACGCAAAACCGAGCTGGCGACCTGCTAAACCGTTCTACTATCAAACTACCAGGCTACACAGAGGTACAAGATCCTATCACTTGGCCAAATTTACCCTCAACACACCTTTCCAGCACTTGCGATATTAATGGAAACGATTACAGGAACTCTGCCAGATCTGCGGCGTGAGCTTTAACATCAGCCGGATCCGCGGCCCCGACGAACCGCGCTCTGCTGCCTTTGGCGGACATCCGGGGTCCTGGGTGGAGGGCCGAGATTTCCACAATGATGCGAGGCAGCAAGGCGGTCACGACGATGACGATGACGACGACGACAACAGTTCGCGCTTCCCGCCGCGGTGCTCCGATGAAACCGGATGTTCGATGGTCTTTAGGGCGGAGGAGTTAGCGATCGGTCCCCCGGCTATGCTTGAGGACCTCTTTCTAGATGATGAGAGCTCGCACAGTGACCCCGACTATATTTATGAAAGTGTCGGAGAGGATGAGGATGGGCCGCTTGAGTTTGACTCCGATGTGGACCTGTCCGAGGGCGAGTTCAGCCATGGCAAAATGGAAGTCGACAGTGAAGGCGATGACGATGATGATGAGGATGATGACGATGTCGGATCAAAGGCTGATCAAGAGTGGATATTCCGAGCCAAGCCTATAATCCCCGAATTCGATACCGAGTTCCTGCCAGTTGATGCCCCAGTCACTGGTGGGCTTGACGGGGAGGAAGATTTCAACAACCACGGTATGCAGCCTTTGCGTCTGATCCAGCGGCATCACGAGCACATCGCCGGGCCTGGTTGTGTGAATACCGAGGGATACCGCCCGCACGCCATATCCACTGAGGAGATGCGAAACTGCCATACCGTGCAGTGTTTGCTTCGCAAACCACGCAACTGGCAGCCAGCCGCCGCTGCGGACGACATGAACTTTGAAAAGGACAGCGAGTATTTCCTGACGGGACTCGCTGATCGGATGCCGACTGGTCTGTGGGATATGGAGGTTGAACCCGCGAGGTATGGCGTTGGCGCTGGGTGGCAGTCGCAGAGTGCGTTTTATATTGAGACGGTGCGTACCTATTCTATGCTGTCTCTGCATGAGCGTGAGGTTGGATGCCTATATTCTGACCAAGGCCCCGGTAGACACAAGAGGAGCTAAACCAAACAGGGCTTCCTTTTCACCCTACATGTTTTGAAATCTTCATCCAGGCCAGTAAGCAGATTCTCGGGCGCGTTGATATCGACGCCCTCGTGCAGATCCGAGACCGCGCTGCTCTGCAACAGAACGAGTTCCCCGTCACGCACCAAGATGATGTACGAGACGAGCAAGAGCAGGTATGGAAACACAGCGCGGGCCGAGAATATCTGGTCGCGAACCCCGTCTTTATCCCAGACTTGGCTCCAATCGTAGCAGCGTCTATTGTATCAGATGACGCAGCGTTTAGCATACAGAATAGCCCATTCCCTACTACGGCGAGGCTCCACGACTCGACCAGCGCAAAAGACCCGTTTCTTTCGCTACCACCTGAGCTTATCCACATCATCATCTGGCAACTCGACTCCCCTGATATCGCGGCCCTCCGCCTGTCCTCTCGCGCATTCACGCACCTCCCCATTTCGCTCTGGCACCACCTCCTCGTGAAAGAGATCCCCGCCCTCTACGAAGCATGGTCGTCCGACCCGGCACCATACTACTGGAGCACACTCCTAGCAACAGACCTTATAAAGCAAAAGCAAGAGCGGGAAAAGTTCTTCCGCAACCTCGAAGAACCCATCAGCATCATCCGCCAGGATATGCCCGAGATCGCCGAGGAGTGGATCAAAGATGCTTCGATGTGGCAGTGGCCTGAGGATCCGGATAGAGCAGAGATGTTGAAGCTTAGTCCGATTCGCCTGCCGTATGAGCGGACGAATTGGTATCAGCTGTATAGGGATATTACGGGGAATAGGGAGTCTTTGAAGGGGTTGAAGAATAGAGTAAGGATTTGGGATGCTGTGGTGCAGATTATTGATGCAATTCAGGCGTTTCGCGGGGAGGAAGTGTTAACTTAGTGGGTGCATCCGTCTTGGTTCGGTACTAGAGTCCAGAGACCCGAGATATAGGCAGACACATAGAAATGGGAGAAACATTGAAAGACATGTACGCTACATATGCCTCCGAACAAACCGTCCATTCGGCACACCACTGTCCCATCACCAATCTTTCCAATCTTAGTCACAACGAGCCCTTTCTCCAAAATCAGTGCCTTGTTTGTCATGGCAATCGCTTCTGGAGTAGCGTCCTCCTTTTGAAAAGTAACAATAGGCGCTGCCCCAACCCCCTCCCCATTCCGCCGAGGAAGAGTACAAACTAGATTTTCACATAGAATCTCTAGGAAAAACCACCAAGATGAAATATATGCTCAGGGTAGACCAGCTATGGCAGAATTTTGCCTCCTGGTTACTATTGCTTTTTTGTATCTGCCGTGTACACGAGATCTTCGGTTCTTGAGGTTATGCAATGTGTAACCATGGTCTACGTCGTCAGCACTCCCGTTCACTCCTCCATGGTGGATCCTTTCCTCGAGTTGAGTCCTTCTACCGCCAGCGCAACGGCCCTGTCAACACCGGTTTCTGCCTCGCACACGATATCAGGCGCAATCCCCACCCCCTCCCAGTTCCCATCAGTAACCGGACAAACTGGGTACTTGTGCGGAACCCAGAGGACAAACCCTCCAGGCAAAACACACGCGCGAGGCAAGTTAGCTGCACCAGCCGTTCTCTCCCCAATGACCGTAGCCCTCTTCCGTGCCTGAAGCCCGTACGCGAGGTCCTCGCCGCCGGAGATTGTGGCGTGGCTTGTGAGGACGTATATTGGTTTTTCGGGACTGAAGACCGCGTCCTTGGGGAGTGGCTCTCCGCGGAGCTCTTCGGTCATCCCGTCAGAGGGCCGTACCATCTTCAGCCAGGGACCGCCTTCGCTTTTGTCCAGGTAACTGGAGATCAATGCTACAGTCCTCGGATCCCCACCTCGACACTTCCGCAGATCAATGATGAGTGTAGCCGCGCATGAGAGGCTCCGTAGAACATTCTGAATCTTATCACGAACACCTTCCCAATGGACAGGGGGAAATAGCGTCATGTCAACAAGCGCAATGCTCCCGTCGAGGGTTCTGACATCCCCGAACCCGTAGTTCATTTTCTCCAGTGTGGCCCGTTGTTCCTCCCTCGAGGGCTCCTCGGGTGATATGCCGAAAATACATCGGAAGTGCTTGTCCCCGCTTAGGGCCTGGAGGTCTGTTGTTACAGTGCGTGCTAGGTCTGTACTTGACGAGATGTGGTTGTATATGCCCTCCGAGACACGGGCGCGAAGTGTCGTTGCCAGTTGTGCTGCAGCGTCTTGGTTCAGATAATAGTTTTGAATGGCATTAATGATATTTTCGATCAGGCCACGGCGTGTTTCGTCGTCCAGACTCGCTGGGTGCTCCGGTGTATGGTCTGCAGTGTGGAGCCAGTTGCGGAATTCGACTTCAGGGGTTTGTGTCTGTGAGGTCATAGCTCTAGCTCTGGTTCTGCTGTAGGTGAGCTTTAACAGTGCGATAATTCACAAACGGTCTTTTGTGTATGCTCCACGCCTAATGGCGTTCTTATAATCAGGGCATGGATCAGGCAGGCGGGGGATGTACGCGGCAATACGAATTACATCGCCGAGACTAGGCAGTGGTGGGGTTTACGCGGCTTCAGTAAGTACGTCACTATCTATGACAAGGCTCTCCAGTGAGACACGGATCCCGTTGTGCGATTGATCAAGGGTCAGAGGTAACGGTCCTGTACACCACACTAGCAACAAAGTCAGGCTGTACACATTGACTGCCATTCACAACCCCAAATCCTCCCGTACCCATTTCAATGCACCGCCAAAGTCCTCCCCTCTTCGTACTCCACCATCTCGCCCTGGCTTATCTGCCCCACTGGTCCCCTCATGCTGAACCCTCAGAATCCATAAAACATCCCCGACAAGCCCCCTCCCTGAGCCCCCGGCCCACCACACAACCCCCTCCAACCTCGCAAGCAGCGCGCCCCAATGCATAAGCACCAGCAACAGCAGCGCCTCGTGGCGCCGTAGACAGTCGACGAACGCGCGATCGACCGTCGCGAGCCAAGTCAAGACGGAAACGGGATCATTGAGTGCTGTATATCGCTGGAAGCATCTCCGAAGGAGGGATATTGCTTTCTCGATTAGGGTGAATCGGCCGTCGCCGAGATGCCGAGTGATATCGCTTTTGTTTTCTGCGTCGTTCAGAGCGCCGAGTCTATTCAGCGCTGCATCTGTTTCGGTGTCAAGCGCCGTCCCGCTCGCCGCAGCCCAGAAATCCTGGTATACAAGACACGGGTCTTTATCTTTAAGCCAGGGCCCCGTTATCCGATTGATTTCCGCCGTGCCCTGAACGAGTTCGAAGAGAGTGAATATCGTCTCTAGCATATTCATCTTGGAATCTTCCCTACGGCCTTCTGAGACGTGGAGGACCTGCGGAACCGCGATCCCATTCACGATGGTAATCAACGAGTGCGCAAAGACGACGTCACAGTTGTCCCTTGAAATCTGCTGGATAGCTCGTTGGAATGGTTGCAGCGCGTGGCTTTGATATTCCATTGCAACATCGATGTATACCTGCTTCCATGCTCGGTCTTCTGGCTTCGGACTGTTGCTTAGACGAACGGCCGTATGCAGTGCTGCGACGGATAGGAGTCCATCAAGCAGGAATCCATTCTCCCTGTCCCCGTCACCATCTTCCAGCGCGCGTCGGGGGACCACGACTTGCCATGTATGGTTGTCAGTTGGTTCTGCGAAGAGGCTCTTGTATGTTTCCGTCGAGTAAGTGTGCATCAGCTCCAACTGTAGTCGAAGTGATACCGCCGCCTGTGATAGTGCTGGCTGAGTTTGCCGAGTAACGCTATCCCTTGGGGGCACCCCAGGTAAGGACTCCGTACGCGATGGCGTAGCTCTTTCTTCCGCTGCGCTTCCACCGGCCAACGTTCTGGGATCGGCGTATGCGCAGTCCAGGCCCCGGAAGGTACAGTTTGCACAGGGGTGGCCTGATTCGTCGCACTGGATTGGTTAGCTCGTATTCAATGTAAGGATTCTATCTGACATGTGACCGGGATTTGCATTGGCTCAGGCTCACCTTGACTCGTCGTTTCCTACACACCAGACACCCCGTCCGGGATTTCCGATGAGATCTGAGCGGTGGCATTATTAGCTTTCTTTCCCACTTCCGGATCACCCCCTCATTGATCGAGGCTCAAATTAAAGATCAGGATTCATGGTTTAGGCACCTGACTGGAGCGAGCTTTGGACGGCGGCTCTCAAAAAGTAAGCTGACGAAAATTAGGCAGTGACGAAGCGGCGAGATTTGGACCCCAGGCCCCTCAGTCTGACACCCAATCGGATGTGTTCAATCAAGCTATCCGAGACTAAAGGGCCGCTAAACATGCTTTGTTTTCAGCCCCTGACTCAGATTCTGGTTGATTGTTTCTGCCCCATTCAGGGAGGAGCAGCGGTGGTCAAGGCCATTTCTCAGGGAAAGTGGTTCGTTTCTATTTATCTTGATAGATGGACTGCTCGAACCTGGATCAAGTAGCACAGTTACTCGAAAGAATCCTAGACCAGTTTTCATGCTTGTAATATCGTTCTTTGACAAGGCTATCTAACTCATCATCTAGTCATCAAGAAAATTCCAGCCATCGCTAAATCCTTAGAGGTCAAAGAGGGAACCAATATCTATCTCGTTTATATAAACCGATCTGCCGCGTTTTCAAGCCATACTCATACTCATTTCAAAATCGACGGGCACAACCAATAAGGGTGGAAGACCGAGAGCGCGACAACAGCCAACGCAACCATCCTTCAAGATCAATCAGTATATGCCCTCATCTAGAAGGGAAGCAACCAGTGTATGCAGCAGTGGCACTTACATCCCATCCAGAATCAGAAACTCCAACTCATTCTGCATGAGTTCATTTCCCCATCCACCAGCCATCTCGGGCAACCTATTTCATCAGTATCAATCCTGACCTGAACAGGCTATAGCGAGGACATACCGATAGATACACCGAATGAGCACGGTAACATAAGCGAACACCTCAGCCGCACAGAAAAGGTAGAACTTGTTTCCATCCTTGACGGGCGGCTTCTCTCCCCCTGCGGCCTTGCGCGACTTGTATACCCTCCAGACGAAGTCGAGTCCGAGAATCCCGCATATCCCCATCGTCCCGACCTGGAACGCGATTCCAGCGATCATGATGTTGTTTCCGGCATTGACTCGGTCGGGATTGTCGTCGCCTGCGCTGGCGACACCACCGCCGGCTGCTTGTAGGAAGATCGACCCGACATCGCATCCGATAAAGATCCACGGGTATAGGTTGGGTCGGAGGCGTGAGTGCTCAGGGCCGAGGTAGAGGACGATGTGTTTTAAGGACCAGTAGATGCCTGCGGCGATAAGGGAGGGGGCGAGGATCAGACAGACGATTTGTTGGCGAAAGGCGTTGCTGTCCCAGACATTATCGTGCATTAGTATACGGCCGATGTAGCCAACCATTTCCATTAGGGCACCGAGGGCGAGCGCAATCATGAAGGTCCATCCTCGCGACTTGACGCCGACAACAAGGTGGTAGACCCCGCAAACGCCGAATAAGGCCGCAAAGAAAGCGTTTGCGCCGAGATTAGGCACGTAGGCGTATGTTGTTGCGGAGACGGGGCATTCTGGGGTCACAGAGGTACAGTTTGCGGTGGACATGGTGAGGAACGAGCGGCGTGTGCTGGTATCAACCCACAGAGAGATGGCGCAGCTATTTAAAAATCCACAGTCCGGGGAGTAAGCCGGAGATGAGTCTTATATCTCCGGCCTACGTTGTGCTTATGGTGCACAGCTTATCGCTCTCGCTCTCGCTCTCGCGTTCGTGTTCGGTTTATGGGGACTGGGCCCGCTTTGCCTGTGCTCAGCCTCCACTGCGCGGGCTTGGCTGCCGATTCAACGTGGATCGTTTTCCGGGGCGCTCTACTCTTGTTCCCGACTCGTTCGGAATGGAACAGATGGTTGCCTCCAGTGTCTCCAGCGAGTCCACCAGCCAGTTCGTCCTTGGCGGCGCATTCCAGACTCGCCTCGCCGCTGTTCTGCACGAGAAAGATTCCCATGGCCTCGGTCACCGCGAATGTCTTTTGAGACCGGAGAAGAGGGCTCATCTTCGTCCGTGCGATCACTCAGCCGTGTTGCAGATTCTGCAATGGGATCTCTACAATAAATGTTCCCCTGTGCACTTGATCCTTCTTCGCGAAGTAAAGAGCTGTTCTGCCTTCTGTGTCAGTCTCCCATTGCGTTGCGCCAAGGCCCAACAGGATGCTAACAAGTCCGTCGTTCTCCAAGGCAAATGCTATGAGTAGCGGGTTTTACCATTGGCATCTGGTTGTGAGATAGGAGCTCCGTGTGCCAACAGCATTTCAAGAACTAGGGAATTTCCTGGTCTTGTCACGACATGGAGTTCTTGTGATATACATCTGCGCCATTGGAGAGGGGGCAGAGGCTCCAGTTGTGTTACCCGCCTTGACCGCACAGAGGAGCGCCGAGTTCATTTCACTGTCGAAAATGGTCGTTGATGTCTGTACCTAGTTTGACCAAGGGCCGTTGAGCGACTTTCAACGGTATTGAACCGGGGTCGAGATGGTCGTCAGTCGTAAGGTATTGCAAGATCTTGTCGCAAACTGCAGTCGGTTGCAGGGAAGCCCAGCAGAACGCAGTATCCATCTCGCCACTACTCACCAGTTCGTCCATAACATGTAGTTCGAGTCCCCGCCTCTATCATACTGCCGATTACGCGTTAGGAAGTGCTGGGACGCTTGTATATAAGTATATCCTGCGCCAAGAAAAGGCATCCATTTGCACTACTCCATGGTTCCCTCAACAACGAACGATAATAAAGTCAAGTGATTGGCACTGCGATTGCCTTGGAAAAGAAACATATATGTTACGGGAAAGGAAACTCGTATATGCCAGCTGTAAAGCCGCCGGACGCACCCAAGGCTGCAGAAATGCAGAGTGCATTGTGCCGTCTGCTGTGATCCGTTCCGACGGTTCATAAACCAACATAGCAGACAGAAGACTTTTCAGGCTCGCCCTCTCCGCCTCGTCCAGTTCGCACGTTTCAGGGGTACTTCCGCGACCCATTTGCCGAAGCCGCTGTTCCAGAGGCCTGAAAACCGGGGTTTGCATGCGGTCAAACTTTGGGTTCCAGGATTTTCCGTCTTCGAGGAAAAAATCGGGTCTTTTCTTCCACTTCCGCCACCATCTCGTAGGCAAGTTCCGCAACGCACTGACCATCTCCGCGATGACATCGTCGCGGTCGTCGGCCCATGTTTCGAAGATGGTGCGTTCACCGAGGATGTCGAATAGGGTGCAGCCAAGTGTCCAGATATCAGCAGGTGGACCGATAGGTTCGTGGAAAAATGCTTCTGGTGGGAGTAGAGAAGTTGGAGTATGTAGTTTCGCCGGCGGACCATCGACGAAGAAGGATGTGCCAAAGTCGGTGATCTTAATTTTGCTGTCGACCACTTCATTACTCGGAGCAATCAAGTTCATCGGTATGATGGCGTTGCTGGGCGCTTCCGGTCCGAGGGTGGCTTTATCATTCCGCACGACCGGTATTTCGAATGGCTGGCCAAACCGCTCATATATCTCATCCGTGGTCATATCATCCATGTGTGTCGGTTGAATTAGGATATTTCGAGCATGTAGATCTAGATCGCGTGTCAGTGATGGCCGTCGTGGGTGAGTCGCGCTAGGGACAACGCACCTCCATGAACGACACCACATGAATGCATATAGGCCAGGCCCATTACAACTTGAGCCGCAATGGATCGCGCGGTGTCAATTGGAAACATGAAATTAGAGCTATTTTCCTTGGATAGCGCAATACTGCACCCGCCAACCTCACTGACCAGGCATTGTTGTTCCCCGTTTGGCCCCCTAAAAGTGAATACATCCAGTAAGGACGCGATATACTGCTGTCGTAGGTGAATAGATGAGTCAGATCGTAGATGTTGAAGAATCTTTAACTCAGCGCCATTGGTTGACGCCTCGCCAACGATGATTTTCAACGCAACATAGCGGTTCACTAATTGGCCACGACCAAGCCAGACAGTTGAGTAGGATCCGTAGCCGATTTTGTGAACAACTTTGTATCGGCCATTTGAGAACTCGTCATTGATATAGGTTGGATGATACCCGCCGGGGCGATAACCTTCCAGGTTCTCAACGTCGTCTTCAGGCCAGTATACCAGGTCGTCCACTCCTAAGGGAGGCAGGTCGGAAGTTGAATGAGCAGGAGAGGACATTCTTGCTTTTCGCAATGGGCTTTTTCTGGTCCTTGACCGGTGATAGGGTTTTGTTTGGAGCTGGAGATGCATCGGGTGCGCCAAAGAAGCCCAACATCATGTGATTATATTCTCCTCTGGCATGTGTGGTACATAGCTACAAATTTACTACTGCTTGATGTGCTCAGTATATACATGACCATATTGATCAAAGTGATTCGTCTCCAACGCAGTGATTGTAACAACACAGGGCAAAAATCCACTCGGATCGGGCTCACTATATACAAGTCAGTGGAGATCCGCATCCGGGTCCTTTGGGTACGGAGAAGGTTCCAACAGCTCCAAAACCTCGACATCAGCTCGTCAATACGAGAGCCTAGCGTGGCAGGCTACAGGAGGAGACACGCTGCTGTGCTCCAGGTACGTCCAGCATAGCCATATGCTAGAAAGCAAGGAGAGAATAATGCGCGTGAGGCTAATTGAACTATCGAATGCAGTCCTCTAAAGTGGGTTCCAAGAGTCCAGAGCTTATACAACTGGCGCGTGATTGATATTAGTATAACTTCTTCTCTGTATGTATTTCCCAAGAGAGATCTGACACCATGTGCTTGCTTCAGTCGCTCTATCCGGAATCCATGTCCCTTATTGAGCAGATTAAAAAGCGTGATAACCTCCCACACGGACTTCCTAAGTGTGGAACTCGCTGTGAAGTGGTCAGCCAACGAGCTGTGGATATCCCTTGAAACCAGTGGGATAGGTGGTCATAGAGAGGAAAGTAGATAAAGGGTCCACCACCTCTGTTTATTTTCTAGGCTGTTGATGACGATGATCGTGAATCTGGAAAACTGAGACTACTTACTAACATATATTAATTAGAAAGTATATAGAAGGAACAGGTGGCGTTTCTCAGATCTCTCCCGCACCCCTCAACAACAGTGTCTTTGAAAAACCGAGAAACATATTCTAATCTATGTCCATCTGATCAAACAGAAGCAACCAGATATGTCCCGGATCTTGCGTAAGATCAGAGGGGACTTGGATCATTGGAAAGGGAAGAATGGTTGAGTAAACGGAGTCAGGACATCAAATGGGGGCCCACAACTGACAGTTCCAAGGTGACATTGCAGCTGTTTAAGGCCCTAGTTGCGTCCATCGTAGCGTTGGCTTCCGAGGTCCACCGATCTTCTTGTAGATTGACAGTTTGGTGTATGCTAAGATTGTTCCGTCTATTGTGATATTAATGACAATCACCTTTCCCAGCATGATACTATGCACTGTGATAGTGTTTTCCAGAGCAATCTATTGGTACTATGCGTGGAGTTAATTACCTGCTACATAAAGCAGCTTTTTTTTCAGCTGACACTATCAAATGAGAGTGTAAACTAGACTTAAAAGCAACATCTGCCCCGTTGCACTCTACAAGGCTCCATTGAGGTATTCTAAATCAAAAGTCCATTGTTTGGTGTATCAAAGAATCTCCTGGGGTATACTTTCATGACAAAAGATTCTTGCCTTTTGGTGCATTGCAACCATTGTTTTTGGTCATATAACAAGCCAGAGGATAGTTAGATATGAACAAAAGAACAAGCGTCTCTAAACCACCACTGTCACGACATACGTTGACCAGCAAAGACCCAATTGCGCTTACCTTTGACAGGAAGGCTGTATAAAGACAGAAAGTGTCTTTAGGGTGAGAACAAAGGTTGCAGGCCTCTAATGTATGCGACATAAAAGATATATAATAATGTTCTTCAAAGCAATATACAGACCAAAGGAAAGACGATCTTCTTTATCAGTGCCGTCAGAAAAAAGTATAAAGACCACCATACTTGCCCCCATACTCCCTTCACGCCATCACCAAAACTACCGGCCACTCGACCACCAGCTTAACTGAATCTAGCTAACCATTCGGCCGTTAAATCGACAATTTGCAACAACCACTCCAACACTATCACCAATCCCAAAATTCAAAATGTCCACAAACATCCAGGTAGGCGACATCGCCAACGGCTTCGCAGTGACTCCTGCCAACACTCTACGAGTAGCCCGCGGCAAGGTTTATAGGGTTATGAACTTCAGGCATGTCGTTACGACGCGCCCTGCACAGGACAGAGAGTGTCGTGGAAACTTGGTCACCCTTGAGCAGTTTCTCAGTCTCGAGAACGGTACGGGATTCAGACTCCCGAATGACCAGCGTGTCGGCTTGGGATTCTGGATTCCTAGCGACGATAAGCTGGTCAGGTGGGCTGAGGGGACTGTTGTTGAGGTCAAGAACGAAACAACGGTTGTTCTGGTTCAGGATGAGGGTAGGGAGGAGGTGGAAACCCCGTGGGAGCAGAGGCATCCCAAGACAGGGATGAAGCCTGCCCTTGGGTTTAGGTAGGTGGTTGGCTCGATCTACCCTTTTGCTGTTTTGCTGGTGAGTGGGTGGGAAGTAGTCTGTTTACTAGGTAGGTATATGGCTTGTGACTGCGACGCAGAAGCCAGCCAGGTTATTTGATCTGGGTATTAAATGGAGTTCGGATTGACCAAATAATGTATTTTCCAATTAGACTTACGATTCATGTAGAGCATTATGTAGGCAGTGGCTAGATAATCAGACTGTTTACGGATCGACAGACCTGTTCCTCTTCTAAGAGCTAGAAAAAGTGTTATTAAACGCATCAAGACATGGAACCGAAAAGCATCACGATCAATGTAATCATAGACCAGACACGGACTTGAGTCTCACCTTGGCTAAAACAGTCTGGACACTCTCCCTCTTTTCCAACGTGTTAACCAAGACCGTATACGCATTGACATCAATCCCATCCTGCTTAGCCCAGCGGTACAGCGGGTACAAGGACGCATCAACAGCCGTCAACCTATCACTGACAGCATAGACACCCTGCAACCTCCCTTTAATATACCTGAAGGCCATCTTAGTATTTTCCTTCGCCCTGTCCGTGATCCCCTGATGCGCCTCTCAAGACGTAACGTCCGGTAGAAATAAAGTCAGATCAATAGTGCCTGCTTAATGGCACATCTTACCTTCCCAGACATGCCTATATAGCACTCTTTCAGATTGTTCAGGTGTCCAGCGAAAATTTTTGTTGTCATATTGACCGTTTCATCCCGGATATATATCGTGCCCCACTGCAACACATATTCTGCATCCTGTTCGGATGGGTAGTAGTATATGGTTTTCAAGACAGGATTCCCATAATTATAAGCCATAGAAGACCAATTCAATCAACTATGCAATTCACTCATGGTTCCTGGATGGATGCTCGTCTTTCCTGCTGGAACCCCTCACTCTAACCCGAGGCAGCAGATCACTAATCACGGTTTTGGATCCCGAGATTAGTTATTCTGCTCGGCTCCGACCACAACCCCAGATTATCCAACGTCATCCCCAATTATCTACCCTACTAATCATCCAACCTCGGTCTTCCCTCACCTTCTTCTTATATAGCACGCGCATAGCTACACCCTTCTACGAACACTCATAAGCTGGGAGACGAACACCAGCGAAGCTACTACGCCCTCTACACTCCTTAGACACTACACTCTACAATGTCCCTGAACCCCGACAAAAAGCCCGTCCTCGCCGTGATAGGCGTCGGCCCCGGAATCGGCGAAGCCGTCTCGCACCATTTCGCGCAGAAGAACTTCGCCGTGGCCCTCATCGCTCGCACCGAGTCGAAGCTCGCCACGATCCAAAACACCATCAACAGTTCCGTCGGCAGCCCCGTATCAAAGTATTATGTCGCCGACGCGCGCAGCGAATCCAGCCTGCAGTCCACCTTTGCAGCGATCAAATCCGACCTCGGTGTCGTGGACGTGCTGATCTACAACGCGGGCTCGCGACGCTTCACGCCGCGCACGATCCTCGAGACGAGCTCGGAGGAGTTTGAGAGTTTCACGAAGATCAACCTCTTTGGTGCGTTTTATGCGGCCAAGTGTGTTATTCCGGGCATGCTGGAGAAGGGAGAGGGGACGGTGATTTTCACGGGCGCGACGGGGTCGATTCGCGGGAGTGCGGGGTTGAGTAGCTTTTCGCCGGGGAAGTTTGGGCTTCGGTCTCTAAGCCAGATCATCACGCGCGAGTTCCAGACTAAGGGGATCCATGCGGCGCATGTTATTGTGGATGGGCCGGTTGAAAGTGATATCGTCGGAGGGGTGGTGCGGCGGCGGTGGGAGAGGGAGGGGGAAACGGAGAAGTTGCAGGAAAAGGACCTGTATCTGATGCAGCCGAGCGATTTGGCGGGGATTTATTGGTGGTTGTACACGCAACCGCGGAGTACGTGGACGCAGGAGTTGGATGTGCGGGCGCAGAGGGAGCAGATGTTTTCCAAGATGTAGCGGCGGATTTAGGTTGATCCGCGGAGACAGGAGTGGAAATGATCTTCGAATCGCAACAGGACATTTTTCATTTCGCGCTCGTGTTGGAACACATTGAGCGTATTCTTGTGCTTTTATCAGTTCATAACTTTGTCTCAGCTTCATTATGAAACAAATTCAGGGGTACAAATGCAACTTATCAGACGCCAAAAATAGGCGACCATATTTCCAAGTGGGCTCGGCATCTGAGAAACGCAGCGAACCAGAAGCGCGCAAGACAACGGCGGGGAAATGAACTCTGCTCTGTAAGGCTGGCCACCCCTTTTCCACCTTCAATTCCAGCATGGTGAGTGGTCCATCTCCCATAGGGCAGTCTGAACCTGGAATCGCGTCATCACTAGCGCAGTCCGCCCACAGCTGGGCTCTTGGAGACCCTGAGCCATGTTGCATTTCTGGCCGCCAACCCTTCTGAAAATTATTCCCCAGTCGAAACTCCGGACCTGACCTCCGCCATCCACACCTGGCACCTTGATGTCGCTCGTTTTGTTCACAGCTTAGGTGTCCGAAAGAATGTGGTCACCGTCCCTCCTGCTCACGACCGTGCTCTCGTGGTCGGTGAGCGTCTCGGCCACGATTCTGCAGAACGGACAGCCGAGAGACGATCCTTACCCGGGACAAGTGTCCACCATCGATCTCGACAGCTCATGGAGGAACTACGATGCCGATGCGCCTGAGATTTCATACAAAGGACGATGGGATAGCAAACATATTTCCTGTACGCTCTCTTTACTTTCGTGTGTGTCTGGTTAATGCTAACTGTCGCAGGGTGGTCGTGTGTTCCCCTTTTCCCTCGATTCGCCTCCGATCCGTCACTAACGCGTCCAGAGCACCGGGTATCAAGCTGCAATTCTCCGGAAGCAAGGTACGACCGAATATCCTCCGATCGAGCGATAAATAATAATATTTTGGTGGATAGCTTGCGATAAGTTTCGGTGAACACACCTCCGAGGGCACATTGGTCGCTTACCGGTATTTACCCTCGCTCCGCTCCATTGGAATGACAACGGCTACAACTTTGCAGGCTCGGGAGGCTTGACTGGCGGTTTTCGAATGTCACCGCCGACGCCACATACCAGTTTGTCGGACCGGGCACGGAATACGAGGAATTGCCGCTTGAGGGAGACAATATTTTTGAGATGAGAGGTAGGTCGGCGTCTGTCCGCATTGTTGAAGGTTTAGATGCTAATCGTCATAGTCACGAATTGGGGCATAGGATAAGTACACCGGTTCGCTCGCAAGTTCGTCGCTCACCCTTCGCACAGTCCAGATCGCCGGCGCATCCGTCGACGTCGACGCCCAGCTGAAAAAGCCCCCGCAATATAAGAAGAAGGTGGAAATTATCGGAGGATCGTACGTCGCTTCGATCTCAACAGATTGAGCTTGGCTAATAAATGCAGCCTCACGGGTGGACAATACGCGACCTACGAAACACTCTCGTCATGGGCCTTTGTCTACGCGCAGGGTCTCGGCAATGTTGAATTCGGCATCACAGTCAGTGCCCCCAACTACCACTACAATAAGCTCTATTAACAAGCGTAGGCATACCCCGGAGCTTGTCTCGTCGATTTACAATGTTACGGTGGCGGCGCCCACGGCATGATCTGGTACTGGCACCGAGCCTCCGACCCTGGCTCTCGCGCACGCGCCATGTACGACCACGAGCCGGAAGAGTACGACGTGACGGCCGAGCAACCCGCCGACCTGGTCATCATCCAAATGGGCGGCAACGACCACCGCAGCCCGAACGAGATCCCCGGAGAAAACTTCTACCAGGGATACATCGACCTCATTGAAGATATCCACCACCACTGGCCGGACGCCGAGATTGTCATTATGGTACGTGCACCCCCGCTCAGCCCAACTTAACCATGCGAGCCAGAATTCGGTCGATCGATCAGGAGACTAATAACAGAAACAGACCCAGTGGGGCGTCTGGAACCAAGAAGGTGACGAGTACGAGCAGACTGTCATCTACGAAGAAGAGATCCAGCGCGTGTACGAACACTTCAAGGACCGCAAGTGGCGGTTCGTCTATCTCTTCCACACAGATGGCATCCTCGGCCACAACGACATCAACCCCAAGAACCATCCCACGGACGTCGGGCACATTAAAATCGCCAGCCACATGCTGCAGTGGACCAACCTCATGCTGGGCTGGGAGCTGAATCCGCGCGGCGAGATGCAGCACGGGACGCTTTACTGGAACAATATGGAGAATTATTAGACTTTAATCGAGATTTTGGGTCTTCTTCGTCGAGTGCCAACGGGGGCGACTGTGGATATCCGTTGATGTTGGACATATATTTTTACATTTTCGACCATATATTATACTTTTAGATTCTGCTGGTAGATCAGCTGCGGTGGATGGATTGGACTGGATATAATGTACATTATGACCTTGACTTTCAACGGCCTGTCTCGAGCCCATGGGATCTCCCACACGAGGCCGTTTTCCATTCGACGGGTTCCATTCCGCAACCCTGGTCGCCGCATGCAGCCATCTCAGCACAGATCAAAGCGCCGCCTCTGCGGGCTCTTGAAAACAAAACAAGAGGAATCCACAGCCGCATAACAGCACGCTGGCCAATCCCATGTGATAAATGGACGCCACTGATCCTCACACTTAAAAATAGGCAATCTTGCACCTGACTGCCCGAAAACCACGGATGACCAAACTGTGGTCCCCACGCTAAGGGATACTGAATCCGGGGGCGGCTAAATCCGGACCCTGAAGCTTACTTGCTCTTCTCTTTCTTTGTCTCACATGTACCACGCATTCAAATCAAGGACATTCCCCCACGTCATGAACAAGATCGACAAATATACTTTCCCCCGCGTGGCCTGATTCAACCAGAAATTAGATCTGAGACACCGCCACCCGTGACCTTATCCTCCCAGCATCTCCGACACCAAGGCAGGGGAGCCTATAGGCCGATCTACTATAGCGGACCCTGAACCTTGAAGTAGGGGTCACGGGGAGGCAGTCTTTGCCACCCCACAGGCGGCTCTAGACGCCGTTTGACTGTCTAGCTTGGTGATTCTTGCCTACTGAACAGCGAGTCTTTGCCTTCTTGGCGGGATTGAAGGTTTTGAGCTCCGCCATCGTGACTCTTGGCGAGAGGGAGACCGCTGGGGAGTTCATGAGTCTTGACGTGGAAACCGGTCAGTTCACGGATGGGCATAAGGTCTTGATTTCGATTGGGTTGAATCGTTGGAGGCTATGCTTGCTCTTGCACTGGTTCTATTTCGAGCAGATAGAGAGGGAGGGGGGAGACGGGTATAAAGATGTCCTGGAATCATGGCGAGAATGCCCCTTGAGTAGCTGAGATCCCAGCCAGATCAAACCTCAATGTCAATCTCAAGTCAGACTTGCCCAACGCACAGTCTGATATCAATTGCCCATCATGAAGATCAATCTGCACACTACTTTTCTTCTCCTCTTTGCCCTCTTGTTCACCCTGGCGCTTAGCTCGCCAATTGAAGAGACAGAGGATCTCGAAAGTACCTACTCACCTACCTTCCCTCACACAGCATAATATCTTCCCCCTCGCTATAACCCTAACCCCACCACCATCAAAGCAGTACCCACCAACTTCTAACACATCACTCCCCTCCGCAGAACGCTCCTTCAAAACCGACGACACCATCGAGGTAACAGACCCCGAACCCAGCCCCGCACTCGACGTCCGCTCTCCCGAAGCCGAAGCGGACCCCCAAGACCGCAACCACCCCAACTGCCCCAAACCCGACTGGTGCCAGGACTGGGACTTCCGCGAGTGCAAATGCAGGCGCCCGAAATGCCCGAAACCGCCGGACTGCCGCGACTGGGATTTCCGCGAGTGCAAGTGCCGGAAGAAGGAGTGCCCGCCGAAGCCCACCAACTGTCGCGACTGGGACTTCCGCGAGTGCAAGTGTCGCAAGGAGCACTGCCCGAAACCGCCGGACTGCCGCGACTGGGATTTCCACGAGTGCAAGTGCCGGAAGAAGGAGTGCCCGCCGAAACCCACCAACTGTCGCGACTGGGACTGGAAGGAGTGCAAGTGTCGCAAGGAGCACTGCCCCAAGCCCACCAACTGTCGCGACTGGGACTGGAAGGAGTGCAAGTGCCGCAAGGAGCACTGCGCGAAGCCGGACGGGTGCCGCGACTGGGACTGGAGGGAATGCAAGTGTCGGGTGTGGAAGTGTCCCAAGCCTGACGGGTGCTGGGACTGGGATTATCGCGGGTGCCATTGTCGGAGGTGGAAGTGCCCCAAGCCGAACAACTGTCGGGACTGGGACTATAGGGAGTGCAAGTGCCGCGATCAGAGGTGTCCGAAGCCCAACAACTGCCGCAACTGGGACTTTAGGGAGTGCAAGTGCAGAGATAGGCACTGAGAGGTGGTTATTCGAGGGATTGGGCAAGTGGGATGGATGGATGTAATGGATGGGAAAGGCGGACCAGGAAGGCGACGGAGAGGGACGGGGGAGAAAAGTTGTATTCTGGGCGGACCAAATTGTATCAAAATGCCCGTTGCTTACTGGATCTAATCTTGATTGGCAATTAGTAATGTTATTGGAAAAGCTATCGCAACCCCTACCGAGTAGCGAGACTATTCAAGCCGTAACCGTCTTCCTTTCCAATTTATAGCGCTACATCTACATTGTCTGGATAGGCTGGTGCGTAGGGTGAACGCCGTGCATCTCGCCCAGAATCACTCAGTAGGGACAGCACGTCCTGGGGCCAGCGGGATGCTCGTCGCGAACTGCATTTCCATGGACAGCTTCATTGCGCAGAGCCAACATTTGCCCTAACGGAGCGATGGGTGGCGGAACAGTTCCGATTGCAACCTTCTAGATACAATCATTCGCCGTAGCTTTGACTCGAGATTGACCCGCGAATCGACTTGCGGTAATCTTGCTATCAGGTGGATCGTAATCTTGCGAGGACCAGAGGCTGAGAACAAGGTAATCTTCTCAAAACCCATCTCTCTCATCTGTAAAAGGCACAAAAAAGTAAAAGCAATCATATCATAAGTCTATTAACATTACGTATCATATCATGACAGGAGATCTCTATTCTATAAAAGAAACCCACCCAATCCAGTCCATCCAGACCATCCAGACCATTACACCACCACTCTATAATTCCAGCTTCGATTATCCGCATCACATCTATGTCGACTCACTCTCCAGATCCCCCCTGGTATTCTTCTCACTGCGCAAGCCCTGCTTACTCTCCAACGCCCGATTGAGATCATAGCTCTCGGTCAAGAAACTCAACAGCATCGCAACGCCCGACACAGCCGCACAGACTGCATAGACGATCCGTAGCGAGTCCGTATACGCCGTCCGCAGCCCCAATTTCTCCGCGCCCTCTGGCATCCCCTTGATGACCTCGACGAGCCCCGCGGCATCCTGCGAGTACTCGCTCGCCAGGGGCGCGAGGCTCGGGTAGGCGAGGAGATTGTGGTACATCCGATTCTGAAATACCACACCGCCGATCGCGACGCCGACGGCCTGGCCCATTGCGCGGAAGAAGCTGAACATGGCGACTGCGATGGCGAGCGTATCGTTGGTCGCGGAGGCCTGGACCGCGAAGCCGATGGCGGGGAAGAGGAGGCCGAGGCCGATTCCGGAGACGATGTTGATGAAGATCCAGGAGGGGATGTTGGTGTCGACGTCCATGTATGTCAGCAGACCGAGACCGAATGTCGCGAGGAACCAGCCCAGCCAGACGGCCCATCTGTACCGGCCGTACTTTGTAACCAGGATACCGACGACGGCGGCGCTGGGTGCCACGGTGAATGTTGCGGGGAAGAGCGCGACGCCGGCCATTATCGGAGTATACCCTTTGACGGCTTCGTAGTAGAGGGGCTGGTAGTAGAGGATACACCATAGAACAAGACCCTGCAGGAAACTGCCTGCAAATGAAACGACGGCGGTGCGGTTCTGGAAG
Organism: Aspergillus calidoustus; assembly: GCA_001511075.1. Taxonomy (NCBI): domain Eukaryota; kingdom Fungi; phylum Ascomycota; class Eurotiomycetes; order Eurotiales; family Aspergillaceae; genus Aspergillus; species Aspergillus calidoustus. The sequence continues at coordinate 1,386,011 of CDMC01000008.1, forward strand.
ATCTTGGGTGGGATGATGGGGTCTGTCGCGTAGCGGTATTCGTAGAAGGCGAAGACGATCAGGCCCGCGATACCGATTAGGAGAGGGACGAGGGTGCGCCAGGAGTTCCAGTCGTAGAGGATGCCGCCCCATGTCAGTGGGATGAGGAACGAGGAGAGACTGCCGATGAAGATGACGGTTCCGATGTAGTCGATCTGGCGGAGTTTCTCGGCGAGCGAGGTTGGAAGGATGTTGAGCTTCAGGAACAGGACGATCAGGACTGCGCCGACGCCGATGAAGGGGAAGTTGATGTAGAAGATCCAGCGCTGCATATGTTAGTTCGCGTTCTGATACTGGCAATCAAGGTGCATACCCAAGTAACGTCCTGCGAAAACCCACCACCCAAGATTGGGCCAGTAACGGAACCCACACTCCACATGGCAGAGAGGATACCAAAGTACTGGCCTCGCAGGCGCAGAGGGACGAGGTCGGTAACAATCACCTCGCTAAGCGCAATCAAGCCTCCACCTCCGACACCTTGCACCGAACGTCCGACAAGCATGTATGTAAAGTCCTTGGCGACTGAGCAGACGACAGTCCCGACAAAGAAGAGGGTCAGAGCGATGAGGATCAGGGGACGGCGACCGAAGATGTTGGATAGCGAGGCAAAGTTCGGTTGGAATACTGCGCGCGTTAGTCAAAGGATGTTGAGATAACCATCTGGGTATGGATATGGTACGAACCTGTCGACGCCAAGAGGAACGAAGTTCCACTCCAGAAAGCTTCAATAGCGGTTCCTCCGAGGTCGCGCGTAATAATCTGGATAGGTGAGCGTAAGTCACCCAGTATGGGTTCAGAATACGAACAGGCAAAGCAACCGAGATGGACGTCCCATCGAGGGCAACCATGAGCGTCAACACGGAGAGCGTGAAGAACGCCAGCTGCCCACGCTTCCCCAGCGTAAACTCCTCCATCTCTGGTGTCAAGGGCTTCGCGGCAGGCGCATCTGGGGTAGTGATCGAGGAAGCCACATCGGGCTCGGCGAGGACTGTTTCTTTATTCGACATGTTGCGCAGGAAAGCTTGGTTGCTTGTCGAGCTTGTCTAAAAACAGAGAGGATATGCGTTGGTTGAGTGGATAGTATTATGAGGGCTGGCTAGGCTGCGAAAATATATACACAGTTTCCTCTCTTGCATTTCAAATCCATCAACGCGAGAGCTTACGCTGCGGGCAAACTCGAGACCCGACTGAGTCAAACGATGCTGCCTCCCGCCTCGTAAACGGTCCAACATAACGAGAGATTGGATTTCTCGTGTGGACATGCTGCGTTTGGCGTGGGTGCTGCAGGGTCGGAGGGATGCCACGCCGAGTCTCGCTCGTATCGATTTATCCGCGGCAGACCCCGCCGGATGGTTTATTGTGCCGAAAATCAGCGATCAGCGAATCAGCATGGGCTCTAATTCAGATGCAGTTAGTGCCGGACCGGATCCTCGCCCGGACTCGGGGACGGACTCGGGCTGTCCAGGTGTGATGGAACCCATCTCGTTATCTTAATCCGTGATGGTTAAGACGGCGTTTTCGGCCGATGGTTATTCTTTAGGCATCCAAGCTTGATTAAGATTACTAGTCTATAAGTCTATCGGTGGTCATAACGCATAACGATGATGTTGTACAAGTCAAGAATATCCCTGAGTGAGTCAAGTCGCAGCAACCCGATACTGCCCATCAAACGTCCGGTCGAGCTCATGCTGCCCATACGGCGGAGGAGCCTCGTCGCTCAATTCACTCTCCATAAAGACGGGCGGCGCCTCACCAGAAAAGGTCTCCCCCTCCCAGACACGATAGTGCGGCGACAGATATATCGACACGGGGATCGCAAGTCGCAGCTAGATTTGTCAGTCAGCAAACCCTCCTGTCTCGGCCCGCGGCTTCGTCTTGCATACCTCGCTAAAATGTCCATCAGGATTCCGCATCCGAACGTGGATTCTGAGCTTGTGTTTGATATCGATCCCCATCGCGCTCGTGTCCTGCACGCACTGGCCCAGCGATCGCGGGAGCTGCAGTGAGCGCGAAAATTGGAATCCGTCGGTTGATTTCGTCGTATAGTGCGCGCTGTTTTGGTCGATTGTGTAGGTATCGCTTGCCAACACGGCCGTTGTGCTCGATGTATTGCGGGTAGTGGGGAGATCGTCTTCGTTCAATGTGAGGTCTCGGATTTCGGTCAGCTGTGACTCGATGTGTGCGATTGTGAGGCCGGGAACGATTGGCACAAAGTCGTAATTCACGTCGACTGATGTTCCGAATGCGACGACTTTGCTGGGCATCTCGACCCGGTATGCGATCTTTTGTGCCCAGACTTCGTCGAGTGTCTGTCCATATCGTTAGCTCAAGCTCCGGAACAATAACCACGATAACGAGAAAGGCCTTACCAAATCCACACAAGCGGGCTTTGGCGCCCGAATCACGCGCAGCGGTTTCCGGTATGTGATATTCTTGCCATGCTTGCGACCAATTTCAACGGCGAAGGCATACATGATCGACGCGTCTTTGAGTCCCTCGAGAGTCTCGGGCATCGACCCCTCCAGGATAACATTGAACGGGTACCTGTAGTCTCCGGCCGGAAAGATCTCTGGAGCCGTTCGATACGCATCATGAAACTCCCACGTCTGCTTATAGAATTCGGTCTCGCGTGACGACCGCTTGAATCCAGCTGTGCGGGATGGGAGACTATGCAGTCAGCTTGACCGCACTCCTCAAGTATGGGTATGGTAACTCACGATACTCTCCGGACACCAGTCAAATGTAGTCGGATGTGTTTGACTGGGGTCGCCTCCTTCAGTCGGAAGACGAGATGCCCGCTCAGGTAGACGCCCATTGCCTCTTGTTCTGAGCCGTGGAAGACGACATGATCTTTGTCGAGCCTGCGGAAAGAGTCAGCTGAAGTCGATCAATGCGATAGAGGCGAGCTCACTGGACATCAACAAATTCCCTGTTGTTGACAGTGTCGAACTTGTGTCGATGGAGCGACATTGTCCAAGTGGTCACCAGGATAGTTGAGGATTGATCGATAATGGAAAGTCGAAGTCAATTGAGCGAAACGTTATTCTTTAACCAAGTAGCAGAACGCAGTATCCGGCTTGTATAGTAGAGAAAAAAGTAATCGTAGCTGAAAAGCGCTGCCCTGAGGTAAACATAACGTAAGGCCTCCCAGCAGCAGTTTCGCTGGCATCAGCCGCTCTAAATAAGGAAGCGACGGAGGAACCGAAAACTCCGCCGCAGCCGATCGCGCGATAGAGTTTTCCCATCCATCATGATCATTAAATCGGGGTTTCCTCCGCCGTGATTCATAACGTTAGCTGTTCCGTGTGACCTATGAATTTTTGATGAGTATATCGGCCCGATTGACGCACTTGCACATGCAAATTTCCACGACGGAAAACCGGAATACCCACTTTAGTTCCGATGGTGACGGCAGTCTCGCAAGCTAGCCTGCATTTGGGTTAGAGTGGATAGTGGAACTGGAACTTGGGTTGCTGGGCTGGGCTGTTGGATCCTGGCCCCAACAGCGTGACAACGGGAGAGAACAAAGACACCACGGCTGGCACTGACACTGTCATGGTCTCTGGGCGGACGTGGCCGGTGGTCGTGGCTGCAGCGTCGCGCTTTCCCATTCGGTTCCCCGACTGACGTAGCGACATGTGCTGGCTTCATTGGCGCCAGATCGAATCCGTCAGGGAGGGCTGAATGTCAGAAGACCGCCACTGCTTGGCTAGACACACTAAATTGATCAAGGCCAGACCAGACCCTGCGCCTTGGGATGTCAGCCCACTTTATTTAGCCTATTGTCCACCATTGCGCTATTCTACACCATGTGCTTGTCGTTTTTTATGCTGACATCTCTCGCATACATGTCTTATTAAGCTTGTTAATCCGTTGCAGCGTCAAAAATCATCGAGATGCCTTGCGCTGCTCAGCGTATTCCCCTTCCTCACGTACCCCTTTCCCTGCCAGCCAGCGTCGGGATAGACACCCCTGTCGCCTCGTCGACGCCTGCGTCTTCTCTGTCTCATGAATTACCTCGGCTGCACCGACGACCCCCTGTTCAAACGCAAATGGAGATCTCAGGATCAAGCCACCACTGGCCGAGGCGCATCTTATCATCCTTGGCCGACTCTTAGGGATGCGGATGATCGACGAGACACCGCACCACGCTTCCAGAGCGACACTGCTGTGCATTTGCGTCGCCGAGGAGCCTGTATATCGTTAATCGGAATATATAGGGTGAACTCTCGCTTGGAGGCAATTAGCAGCCGTAAGAGGCAGGCCATGTGCTTTTTTAGTGCACTGAGCGTTGAATACAGGTCTAAGGTCAAGGGCGACCTAGTCGCTCTTCGGGATGAAACGGAACATGGCCCGCTCGAGGATTGTGTTTGGAGCATATGCAACTCTGCGAGGCAAGGCTTTCATACTTTTCTTTTTATACACGGCTTGCCGATAGTTGACCGGGATCCAGCTACATGCTCTGTCTACCCACTAACGGCTCAGTGAAGTGGGTCATGTTCCTTTTTAGTGCAGATGGGAGTAATACCAGTAACTTCGAAATAAAATAAGACAGCGTCACGCGCGTATCCTATGGAGACCGTCGCTACAATGTCCCCAGACCGCCAGGCCGCTATCGCAAGTGAAATCGAGTTCATGAAGCAGCCAGCCAACCGTCTGAAGGATTTGCTCGATCTCGAGGCCTCTAGGGATAATGATTCGTCTGGCGATGATGACCCATCCGGCAGGTTCTATCTGATGATGAGTCGCCTCCAAACAATGGTGTTTGGCAGTCCATATGCGACTTTTTTTGCGAACGTCTGCGGAGGCATTAAAAGCACATTTCGGGACAGTTTCAACTGGGCCATATCTCAGCTTGTCAACAATTGCGAGGCGTTGGGTGATTGTGTGCATTACATCGAGGAGTTAATGAGAGACCTGATCTTCATACTCCAGCAATTATTCAAGAGGGAAGGCTACTCTATGGTCTGCTTTCTGGTCGACCATGACCCATAATCAGGGGTTACTAGAGGAAGGAGAGCTTTAGATTGGGATTGAAATGATTTCAGGCTCCACAACCTTTTATTGTCAGGCTGAAGCACTGAAAATGACCACTAGCACTCTCTTCTTTTGTACTAATTACATGGCAACTTTCTTTGATTAATTCTTGACCACATTGCTAAGACGCTAGCACAGAAATGAGTGCTTATTCGTGTTAGAAGTCTGGTTCCCTTTCACTTCCAAATGGGGTTTAGCGCCGCACGTGCGACACCCTTTCCTTTATAGGAAAGAGGTCCTTCCAGTGGTTTCTTCCTTTCTTCACCTCTTGATCGCTACATAGCTCAATGCATCGTCATTCCGTCATAGCCACTTTTGTCAATTAGTTGGGGGGGGGGCAGGTACGCAAGCTGCGAGCATAAAAGCGCTTGGTGTTCCAGCTTTCTAATCAGCTGCATTTTCAGTCAAAGCTTTTCTTGGTTAAATGACGTCCCTAGAAAACATGTACCCCTTACAGCTGCAACAGAAAGGAAGCCGTAAATCATGATAGATTATTTCTATTTTTTCACACACAATGCAAAATAAAAGGCCTGAAAAATCACGCAAATGCTCTCCTTGCAGGAAATTTCTACCCTAGAAGCTGCCATTCTACTATTAGCTAACATGACCACTATAACATGAACGAAAGTAGAGACCTCACAGAACCAGCTTCCCTCGACAAGATCTTGGAATTTGCGTATGTAATGAGGTCGTGTTAGGTGAGTAGCCCACGCTGGGGCCGCTAGTGGGTAGAACAGGAATTTACTTTGCATTTAAGGTGTAAACTGTAACACAGAGAGTCTTATTATCCTGCATAGTCAAGCTCCTGGGTTACCAAAACATTTAAACCATGTAAGGAGCTGCAGTCGGCATGCTAAATCCATCCCTAAGTACCTCCTTTTCTCCTTGTACTTCAACTGAGCAGATCTGCAGACCCGAGCCATTTCCATATCACTCAAACCAATAAACTTGATTCACTGGTGAGCCATCTTGTATAACTTCCCTTGAGCATGTCTAACTGGGCAAGCCCCAATATCCTCAGCATTCTCAACACCATGAAACCACCTCACGGGGCTGTTCTGTCTACTGTGCTGGTATCAGGCCTAGTCTCCGCCGGTCCAGCAGCATATGGCGTGTGCCAAGCAGGGTGTTCGGCAGTGGTAATGGCCTGTTATGGCGCAGCTGGTTTTACATGGGGCGCAACACTGGGACTTTCCGCGCCAGCATCTGTCATAGCATGCAATTCAGCCTTTGGCACTTGTCAGGCTGCCTGCGCCGCCGTTCTGATTGCTCCGACCTTATAATGACCCATTGCCACGGAACCGTGCCTACCTACTTACCCAGCTGCGGGCTGGCAACTGTTGGTTAGCGCCTTGTGGCAAGCTCTACGGACAGCGAGAAGACGAAAATACGAATGCGGGGCAACAGAAGCTGTTATTCATGTTATGCTCCACTGCCCGAAACTGAAAACACTGCGCCAAAAACTACGCAGAGGAATTGGAGAAGCATCTGGGCACATACCAGCCGTGTTAGGAGGAAAAGGTAAACCAGCAACGTGAATGCTACATTAAATTTTGCAGAAGCATCTCAAAGGGTTCGTAGCCGCGGACCAAAGGGCCCGCAAAGACAGAACCAAAGACAAGCGGCCACCACAGGCCCCTAGGCGAGGCTTAATATTCGTCCGTAAGAAATGTGATCATGTAAATAGAGATATGAAGGAAGATATAAATAGCTGCAGGTAGAATGCATATCGCTTTAGCTTGCGAGGGGTCAGGGTAAATAAAACCATCCATCCATCCATCCACTGTACTGTGGAATCTACATGCAGACTGCGAGCCCAATTCCCAGTCGTGTACCCACGCTATACCCAGATGACAATAACCCTCCACGTGGTTGATTTAGAGAAGCACAGAATTATATAACCTGAGAATATAGAGATTGGAATGGAGAGGCACTCATCGAGCGGGTCGTTCGATGTTTATACAGTCTCTTGTGAGGGATGATAGAGAGTGAATTGGGCGTCTGCCCCAGCATTCTGTTCCGGAGTTTGTAAAGAATCCTGCAGGATCAAGGTCATGGTCCTGAGCCCTGCTAGAAAGTCAAGACAAAAACCTCAGGTCTGTATCATATGCTGCATGATAGGAATTGAAACGGCGCGGGCCTGACACAGTCGCCCTCTCCCCTATGATGTGCGGTCCTCCTAATGAGTAACCGCCACACTTGCCTCCCGCTTGCGCTCAACACCCCGGGGAGCGGCAGATGCTATGGAAGACCCTGCGGCTAAAGAGCTAATTGGGACGCTTGAGGCCTAACTCTTGGACCGCATTCGCAGGAACATGTGTCACTAAAATTACCGCATAAACTATTTATAGTTTCTCGTAATATACTTTATCTCCTCTCCTAACTAATCTATTCCATGAGCCTACTAAGTTTAGTAAGTAACTTTATTAGAACTAAGTTATCTAGTTCCTTGCTAATCTGATAGTGTGCCTTAGGGGCTAGTACCTCCTAACCTACCAACGCGTTACTTTAGCTCATCTTATCTCGCATATGGAAGCCGATAGTCATCATGATCGCAGACCAGTCGTTTAATCTTTGAAGTCCGCCATAGATACTTGCTGCTCTATCACTGTGCATCTGCCCTCGCAGCTCATTCGACCAGAGCACATGGAGCTCCCTATGACGTGATACCCCCTAGCATCTACAGCGAACATAGCTCTGTAATCTACCGCCCGAGGGAAGCCGACTCCCTCGATTACTGCGCCGTGTCTGTCAAATACGAATTTGTCAAGGGGTAGGTAGGCTAGTGCACGGATTAGATGGGCTGGGTCCCTGGTAGGCACACTGTCCCAAGTATTCAAGCTGGTGGAGAGGTCTAGAATAAGGGGTCCGAATGTGGAACATGGATATGAGAGACGGTTGCTTCGTCTTTAACATTACAGCACCAAGAGGACAACTATAAGTAGGTATGGAGAGTCGCGTATGGAATGCTTCGACGAGACTTACAACAACCTACTCACTCGTCAATTGTATAAAACCGCGAGAAAGGACACTAAAGACAAAGCACAGGCTCAATCTGAACATGGCATAAATCAAGCAAACAAGACACCAGCTCATCTCCCGGGCCCATGCTCTCACCTCTCACCTATTCCTCTAACCTACTCAACAACAACCATCTCCCTCAACATCGAATCCAAAAACTCCCTCTGCTCCTCAATCCACCCCCGCACCCCCTCCCCCCCCCACCCCCTCCCACTTCTCCCCCTCCCCCTCTCGGCCTTGATAACCCCCCTCACCCTCTCCTCAAGAACCTCCATCCGATACTCAAAATACTGCGGATACATCTCGCCCAAGTCACTTATCCCGCGCGTCCCCACAAGAATCACCTCATCCCTTACATTCGCATCCCGCGGCCGAAACGGCGTAACCATACTAATCCTTTCACGACCACCAAGGGCTTTCAGCGCCTGGTGCTCGAGATACCGCCCCTGCATAACGACCGCGTACCCCTGCGCGGGGCCGCGGACTTTTTTGATCGAGCCATCGGGGAGCCGGATTGCGGTTTCGCCGCCGACCATCCCGCTGCAGTCGCTGAGCATGGTTACGCAGACGAACGGGAAGGAGTCGTAGTGCCAGGCGAAGGCGGGGACGTCAGCATCCTCATTAACATTCTTGACGGCCAGGTTGGTCGTGTTGGTGCTGGCGTCAAGGTCATCGTCTTCGCCCCTCACGGCAACGTTGATGTTGGCGATTTCGTAGTCAAAGGCTGGAATCAGGTCTATGCCTGCTGCGGCGGAGATCTTGGAGAGGACGTCGGGGGATTTCCAGACGTCGTAGATGAATGGTGCGCGGCTGTAGCGTCCTGGTATTAGTCGATACCTCATGAACTGGAAGGATAGCTATAAGTGAACATGGTGTGGAAATCAAATCGTAACATAACATACACATGCCCCATCCCGCGAATCATATTCGCGCAAAAGCTCGAACTGAACCGACAATGCTCCAGGACCGCCTCACTAAAGATCTCGCCACGCATCTGCCGAATCGCCTCGGGCGTGAAGAGCGGAAACGGCTCTGAGATGGCATTCGGTGAGATGCCCGCGCCCTCGAGGCCGAAATCGGCCATTTTGTAGATCTTGGAAGGGGGCTCGTAGGCGAGGTGCACGGATGGAGTGAAAGGGACTTTTTCGCCGTCGGGGATTCGGGCGTTTTCGATCAATGAGCGGGGGAGGGGGTGTGTTGGGCGTGTGGCTTTTTTGGTTGTTGGGCCGGTTACGGTTGGGGCGGTTATCGGGAGAGGGAGAGGTGGTGTTGTGGTGGTGGTGGATTCCACAGGGGTGGGGAGGAGGGCGGCTGGGGCCATTGTGATGTGATGTGCTACTAAGTTGAGGATAGTGAGAGTGGTACTCGATTCCTTGATGATAGAGAAGCTGAGGCTGGTGCTGGAACTGGAGTTGGAGACCTATCTGCCCGATCCTCCACGAGTTACTTATACCTCGCTGGCCACAGCTATGCTATTGTTTTCGGGGTATGCTATCTGGGGCTATCCGTGATAGAGGGTCATGGGACGAAGGACCGGGTGTATCTCGCTTTGCATCACCCCCCACCCGCACTGTCATAATTATAGGAACCCCGTCGATCAGGGTCTAGATTCCTTATCGCAAACCAATGGGTATGCATCGGGTCTAGGCGCGAGAACCCTATCTTGATAATGCGCTTCAGTTGTCTCGGATTGTCGAGCCGATGCACGAATCATTGTGACGAGCTACTCCGCGCATGAATTAATGTGTCCCTTGGTAGTCTCTCGAATGTTTGATCTCATGCTTGGGATACATTGACCTGATCTGGTTAAAAAGTCACAGCCATTAGTAGTCCATACTAGAGATGGTAAGAATTAGGTATGCAGCAGCAGCAACGTCTACCAAACATGACCTTAAGCTCCGCGTACACCCCGTACACGCCTGACTCCATACTTCAGGCGGCCGCGATATTCGCCTTAGGAGTCCAAGACGCTCCAGTCGCAGGAGCCACATCAAAGCTGTGATGACGGCAAATCGCTCGCAAGGTCCACAAGGCCCATCCAAGAACAAAGCGGAACCCCTACCTCGATGGTGGAGTAGTCTCGGATGAGGAAGCCGAAGCGAACCTGAGATACACCCCGCAGACCCCCTCACCGTGGACTGCTCATCGCAGTATCGTATTAAGGCCTTGTATTTCTTAACGCGATTAACCGCAGCAATTCCACTCTCATTTCTATCAATCTCTTTAGACTCTTCAAAATGTCCACCCTCTCACTCAAAGACCCTTCCCTCTTCATCGAAGCCGCCTACATCAACGGCACCTGGACGCCCTCGAAATCCACCAAGACATTCACCATCACAAACCCCGCAACCGACGAGCCCCTGGGAACATGCCCAGAATGTACAGTCGCAGACCTGAATACCACCATAACCTCTGCCGCAGCCGCATTCCCCTCCTGGCGCTCCCTCCCAGGCCGAACCCGCGCTCAGTATCTCCGCAGGATCTCGGACCTCCTCCTCGAGAATAAAGAGGACCTCGCCCGCATCATCACTGCAGAAAACGGCAAGGCAAAAGCAGACGCTGAAGGCGAGGTTGTGTTCTCAGCAAGCTTCTTCGAGTGGTTCGCGGAGGAGGCCCCGCGGATATATGGGGATGTGATTCCGCATAGCAACGGCTTGAGTCGGACGCATGTTATCAGAGAGCCAGTCGGCGTTTGCGGTTTGATTCTGCCCTGGAACTTTCCTATGGCGATGGGTGCGAGGAAGCTTGCTGCGGCGTTGGCGGCGGGTTGTACAGTGATCATCAAATCAGATGGGTTAACGCCGTTTTCGATGAATGCGTTGGTCCTCCTAGCTGAGCGCGCGGGGATTCCATCTGGGGTCATCAATGTGGTAACTGCGCTGGAGAATACACCGCAGCTGGGGCTTGCACTCTGCGAGTCTGAGATAGTCAAGAAGATATCATTCACGGGCTCGACGAGGGTAGGGAAGCTCTTGATGAAGCAGTCGAGCGATACACTCAAGAAGTTGAGCTTGGAACTCGGTGGGAACGCGCCATTCATCGTCTTCGACGATGCGGACATCGAAGTTGCGGTTTCCAGTGCGCTGGTGAGCAAGTTCAAAGTCACCGGCCAAACCTGCGTCTGCGCAAACAGGATCTATGTCCAGTCTAAAATCTACGACCGCTTCGCCGCTCGACTCGTTGAAGAAGTCGCCAAGCTCCGCGTTGGGAATACCCACGCAGACCCTTCCGTCACTCACGGACCGCTAACAACCGGTGTAGCCAAGATCGAAGAGCACGTCCAAGACGCAATCGATAAGAATGCCAAAGTTTTACTCGGAGGAAACCGCATCCCTGCACTAGGCAACAACTTTTACGAACTCACCATCCTCTCCGAGGTCAACGATAGCATGAAGGTGATGAGCGAAGAGACCTTTGGCCCGCTAGCTGCGTTGGCTAAATTCGACACTGAAGAGGAAGTCATTCGGCGGGCGAACAAGTGCGATGTTGGACTGGCTTCTTATATCATGACAACGGATCTTGCCAGGGCTCACCGTGTCTCGGAGACCTTGCAGTTTGGGATGGTTGCGATCAATACGGGGGTTATTTCGGATGCTGCTGCGCCGTAGGTTTTTCCTTTTCGCCTTTCCCCCTTCTCTGTTATTTACTCTGTGATATCCCTCGGAAGGATGCTAACAGTAGCAGCTTTGGAGGAGTCAAACATTCAGGTTTTGGTCGCGAGGGAAGTAAATACGGAGTGGAGGACTATATGGCTCTCAAGACGATCATCACGGGTGGTATCAACACAATCCACGCGAATTTGTAGTACACATAGCCAGCGCTTAGACAATATCACGCACCCTCAAGTGCACAGATCAATTACCCCGTGTTCTCAGAAACGTGGTGCGTGCCCTTGACTCCCTCAACCACGCACAGCCATCCAGGCAGGGCTTGTGTAGAAGACCAATATAATTCCTCTGCAAACGAGCCCAGACCAAGCGACTACAAAGTCCCTTCGAGATCAATGTTCTCCAAAGCCAACCCGAGGTGCGTTTGTCCCCCAGTGCTGGAGAAAGGACAAAGACGCCTCCTCAACCCTGCCTCGGCTCGCGCTCGGATGCCTATATCGGGTCCTCAACCCGAGGGTGGAGACGCTCACGCAGCCTGCATAAACTTTCCCATAGACCTGAAATGCAGACCAGGTGAAAGAACCAGTCTCATGCGCCAAGTTCCGGTGCTGATAATTGCCTGGTGGGCAGGTGACTGGACTTGAAATTCAAAGGGCCCTGTATGCTGCTTGACTGGAAACGAGAGGAACTTGCTTAGCTCGCTGTCTTGCTGCAGGCTACTGCTAGCGGACTTGGATGGGCGTCTTAGGTACAATGGATTCGGTGTCAGATATATCAATATAGAGAACTCTCCTTGAGGTAGTCATTTTGGCTACATGTATCCATCCCCCTTGGAAATCGAGTAACCCCTGTGCTCCGCACGTGGTGACTTTGAAGAATAGCTCCAGGGGAGAAGTGGCCTGTGGGCAGAGCCAGATCTTATGTATGTATGCACCGTTGCGCTATTTAGAGATGGAGAACATATGTGCTTATAAATTGAATTACTCGCTGATGCTGAAGACGGGAAACCATAACGCCCATTGGACGAGCACCTGTACTCACGGACCATCATCTCTTACGACCTCCCTTTGCCCTCCTGGTCAACGTGTCACCCTTCCAGCCCGGACTCCTCCTCCCACGGCTGCAACGCGGGATCAAGCACATAACTTTCCGGATTCCCAATCTGGTTGACCAGGGAGAAGAACTCGTACGAGGAGATCCCAATGCTGTCCAGGAAATCGACATTCGCCGAGTCGTGTACGATCTCCGAGGGCGAGTCGGATCCAGGATCAACGGCCAGTGAGAGAGGCAGGCTTTCTGGTCCATGAGCGATATCGACTGGTACCGGTGCTGGTGCGGGGTCTTGGGCGTCTATATGTCCATTTCCTGCGACATGATCTGGGGCCAGACTAGCACCAGACGGCAGCAGCACCGCCGGCGGAACAGGTAGAGGAAGAACAAGCCTCTCCAACCCGCTACGTTCAGTCCTCGCCGCCAAATCCCGAAACAGCATCTCGAGCTGCACCAGCTCCGATTTCCGCGCCGAAGCAAGTTTATTCCCCTTGTCGATCATCTGGTCGAGAATGGAATACGCGTCCTGCAAACTCGCCTGTTGGCCCTCTGTAACAGTTGGAAAGAGTATGCTGGCCATGGCGATGTGCAAAGCCGCCCCGTAGGTGAACTCCATGTCGAAGGGGAGGAATGTTTCTACGCCTTGTTTGCATCGTCAGCTAGAACTCGCTGAGCTGGGTTTGCGGCATGTGCGTGCGCTTGGAGAAAAGAGTGGGAGGGTGACCAACCAAGCAAACTCTCCTCATCTGTGAGAATCTGCAGCGTCTTCGACGCGGACTTTATCCCCGCGGAAATGAGCGCGTTTGTTGGAGCAACGATACTCTGCCAGTCTTCGGCGCCGTGACCGAGGCGCTCGAGGCGCTCTTTTAAGATGGACAGGAGGAGAGGGCGGGTTGCGACGATTACGCACTACCAAAAAAAAAAGTCGACATCAGACTATGTTCACTGGGAAGATTGCTGAGGGCATCGAGGAAGGAGATTGGGACAGCGCAGACCTGGTGGTATAACAAGGTGATATGCCGCGTCCCCTTGGGCATCGTGTCAACCGAGTTCTGGAACTTGATGTGGATGATGCTCTCGATTTCGCGTGCGTGGCCGGCTAACACGTGGAGGATTGAGCGTGTTGTTTCGAGGAAGGTGCCTAGTTGGGTCTTTGTGCCTCTGTAGATAGCTTGTTCGGGTGCCATCAGTAGCCAGCCAAACCAGACACCGGACGAAAAAAGATGGAGCCTTGGGAGGTGCATTTACATGAGAGTATATACGACAGCAAGTGCGACAACCTAACAAGCAACCCGAGGGTCGCATCACTCTGCGAAGACGTCGCCGGCGGATCCAACAGCGTCGTGATATCGCTATCTTTGGGCGTCATCGAGGCCCCGACGGAGGTCGAAAAGTGCTGGTCGAGAACGTACAACGTCCACCAGAGATTTCGACACCGGGCTACAGTCTCTGCTCCTAGTTCATCTTCAGGAAGCTGCGTGTGCATGCCGTCCATTTCTGCGATGCGGATTGCGTGGCCGATCTAGACCGTTAGTCTTTCGAGCATCACGGGGGAGGTGAGTCTATGAAATGCGTACGTAAACATTCGCCGACGCGCGATGGTCAATTGAATACAGATACAACCCGGTCAGGGACAGCACCTCAATAGCCAGAAACCCGCCTCGCGAGAGTGCCGTATGATCAGGCATAAGCGACATAGCACGAAGAAAGAACTTTGCCCCTGGCGGGTCATTCATATTCTTCGAAGGCATCAAAAACGCATTCCCAAACGCGAGCACAAGCAGAAACTGCACAAACCACAATCGACACTCAGTCGCCTGCTTGACCGAATCCCCGTAGTAGAAGGCATGGACATTCTCGACGAACGGCTTCTCGTCAATGAGCAGGTGGTTGTGACCTAGGTGGAATTTCACCGTGTTGAATAGGTACAGGGCGTGGTCTATCGAGGGGAGGTTTGTGATGTCGGGATGTGTGTTTGGGCGTACGGGCTGCCATTGGATTGGGTACAGGTCGCCGTCGAACAGCTCAGGGCCGCTGTAGTGGGACTCCACGTGGAGTTTCTCGGCGATCATGAGTTTGAGGCGCGCTGTGAAGGACCAGGTTGAGGTTGGGGCGAGCCAGGCTAGGATGTTAGATGGGCCCGTGAGCGGGTAATGGGGACGTACTCCAGTTGCGCTTTGTTTTGTGGTTCTTCTTGATGATGCGGGATGGCAGCGTAAACGGGCTCGTCCAGATCGTTCGGCCAGAGTCCACGGCCAGCAGTTCTTCAGGCGGCGGCGACTCGACGCTTCCTGCAACAACTGTCAGTATACATAAACGACGAGCTCAGCAGGTGATATCGCACCATCAATATCAACCTCAGACCCGAACGCCTCACCCGCTGTCCTCTTCACAGACGGTGACCTCTCATCGACACGCCCTCCTTTCTCCCCCGTCCGCTGCTCATGATGACCATGCCGCCGTGACACCGACTCGCTGACCTTTCCCTGCAATTCACGAAGATACCTTGTCACCATATATCGACTGGCTCCATAGAAGCGCGGATCCTCCCTTTTCATAGTTGTGGTGTCTTGGGAGCGGGTGCGCGACGAACCTTTCCGGCACCATAACCTTGCTGACGGTCTCCAGGAAGCGGCACTCGACGCGGCGCCGCTGACAGTTTGCGCAGGGGTCGGCGCCCGTGCATTTGATTTTGCTTGTGCGGCAGGCGACGCATCTTGACGGTTTGTTAGATATGAGGATTAGGAGGGATAGTGGTGATGGTGACGTGGCAGCTCGTGGTGGGAGCGGGGTTGGTGCAGGAGAAAGAGATAAGGAAGTGAGAGTCTCGTGGGCAGCTTACGCGTTGGATGTGCGCTTTGATTTGCGTGGCAGGCCGGGTCGGGGTTCCGCCATGGTGTTGGCCTCGGGTTCGTACGAAAAAGAGAAGATATATTGGTGAGCGGCAATGTAAAGGTGATGTGATGTTATGCGATGAGAGCTGCTCGGGAGTGAGAGTTCTCCGACACGAGATAAACCATGTCTCCCCCCGCACGTCTGGCCCATCGCCCGGGCGTGGGGGAAATAGTTCCCTTTTTAGTGCAACAAGCCCAGCGAGGGGCCGCAAGCCTGAAACGATTGCCGCCAATCATTGGATCCCTTTGTCGGGGATTCGCATCGTGAGGGTGACACTCGAAGCTTGAGTGGCGTCAGGGTTCCGTATCAGACCAACCATCTGAGATGAGGAGAAGATATACTGCAAATGGAGCAAGACCGCCTTCGTCGTAGGTAGCCGCCGCGTCTTCCATGGTGTAGTTTCTGAGTTGCTTTGGGGGCATCGATGTCCACAGCCGTGCCTTGAGGGAAGACGGCAGACTCAGGACATGATGCCGCTATTAAGTGTCTAGAGGGGGATGATACCATTCATTTGACTCGCGTGCGCATGGTCCATAGCTTAATCGTGCATCCTGCGGTGTGCATGCAGCATCTCGGATGCAGAAACCGAGAAGGTGAGGAGAACCCGAGCCCTCGGCTTCTCCAACATCTCCAAAGAAACAAAATAAAAGACAACATTCCATCCATAGCTGTTCCTCAATTGACTCTATTTCAATAATCCATTTTGCCCATTGCCACCCCTCCTCCTCCATTGAACTCCTCAAATCGTTCCAATGTTCGACGTAATCGTCATCGGCGCCGGCCTCAGCGGCCTGCAAGCCGCCTACACAGCCCAACAAGCCGGGCTCAGCGTCGCAGTCCTCGAAGCCCGCGACCGCGTCGGCGGGAAGATCTGGAGCGTGCCGCTGGCTTCGGGACGCGGGTACGCCGATCTCGGTGGTGCGTGGGTGAATCTTACCCTGCAGCCGCGCGTCGGCGCATACGTTAAGCAGTTTGGGCTCGACACGGAGGTTCAGCGGCTTGATGGGAGAGCGGTTATGCAGGAAAGTAAGGAGGCAGGGGGAAGGTTTGAGTTTCCTTTTGGGGTTACGCCTGATGCAAGAATTCTCCATCCATGTACATGTCCTGTTTCAGGGTTGTGGTAACTAACCAGTAGTTATGGGTGTCTACAGTTCACCCCCGCCGAAAAGCAAAACCTCGAACGCATCCGCGACCACATCCAGGCCGAGTCGCTGAAACCCGGTCCACCGCGCGCCCAAGACGACAACGTCACGCTGGACCAGTACGTCCGGGACCTCGGCGCGCTGCCCAAGACCGCCAAGATGGTCAATCTCTGGGCGCAGGTCATGCATGGTCTTGAATCGAGCGAGTACTCGGCGGCGTGGTTTATCGATTACTGTCGACGGAATCGGGGGCTGCTGGCGATTCGGGCGGATGATGCCAGTGGCGGGCAGCATTTGAGGTTTCGGGGGGGTATGTTGGTACCTGCGCTTTACAACCAGTGACGATGCGTATCTCGGCTTTTCTTGGTGCACCAGAATACTGACCACAGACGCTGCCAGGCTCCCAATCCCTAGCAACGCACCTCGCCTCCCTAATTGGGCCCAGTCACATCCACCTCAGCACCCCCGTGCTCAGCATAACCGACGCCAAAACCCACGTCACTGTAACCTCAACAACCGGCCAAACCTTCGTATCCCGAAAGGCCATCCTCTCCATCCCCTCAACCATGTACAAGGAGCTCAACATCCAGCCTAATCTCCCGCCACGCCTCCGCCAAATCACAGACGCCACCGTCCTGGGTGACTACAACAAGGCGATAGTGTGCTATGATCGACCCTGGTGGCGCGAAAAAGGGTTCAATGGGTATTTTGCGTCGTTTGAAGGGCCAGTCATTCTCGCCAGAGATACCAGTGTCGAGTCAGCGAGACATTTCTCTCTAACCTGTTTCGTGAATGGAAAACCTGGTCGGTTCTGGAGTAAACTCCCACCGCACGAACGGCGCGCTGTTGTCTTGAGACAACTCGCTACAGTCTTCAATGCCGATACCGAACCTGGATCCAACCACGAGGTCTGGAAACCCATCGAATTCTTCGACCAGATCTGGCAGCACGAGCGGTTTTCTCGCGGGGCGCTGGCACCCATCACGGCGCTCGGGCATTACGTCGAGTTTGCGGATGTGTATGGCAAACCGGTGGGGAATTTGCATTTTGTCGGGACGGAATATAGTACCGAGTGGAAGGGGTATATGGAGGGGGCGCTTTGCTCGGGGGAGGTTGGTGGACTGGAAGCTGTTGATGCTCTTCAAGGAAAGGGGAGGGCGAGTTTGTAGCCGACGTCCTTTTTGTCTTTATTCGAAGGGGGTGTTGGGTTAGGGTGGGATGGGCTTTAAAACGAATAAGACCCTTTGCGCGTATGGCGCTTAGCTAGGAGTGCGAGCCCAGGGTCTAGACTAGGTTGATGACGGATCTAGCCGTCCACGTATGAGTGAATGAATGCATAACAGTTGTATAACTTATGGACGCTGAGTCGGGGGCTCGAGTCATCTCGCGTCGGAGGGCCAAGCGATGTCCCTATGCCGGCATATCAGATTTATGCCATGCCACAGTATTCGCATACTTCCAGCTATCATGATCAAATCCAGGCAGAGGCTACGGCTGTAATCGATGCAAGGGAAAACAAATGGTATCAAATTGTGCGCAAGTACATAAATCATAGCATTACAACATAACCACCACTGGCACTAGACTAATGACTCCGCATCCTCATATCCCCGGTAAACCCCCTCTCCTTGAGCTTCGCAACCATAACCCTCCCCCTCTTCATATAATACCGCTTGGGCAGCGACCGGATAAACTTGGGCGTCATCTTGTATTGCATAATCATCAGCTTGCGATTGAACCGGTCATACCTTGTCGTCGGCTTCAGTCCGTAGGTAACCCTGATCTCTGGCGGGAGGTAGTCGACAGAGAAGATCTTTGTCAGGTACAGCGCGAGCGGGATAAACGGCTTGAAGACCCAGGGCAGGTTCGGGTGCATGATGTGCCAGTAGACCTCTTCGCCCTCGGGGACGAGCCGCAGGTCGTTTTCGATGACGTGCCGGTAGTATTCATCAAACGCGGCGCGGTCCTTGGGCCACTTCTCGCGGGGCACTTGGAGGGAGGTCCCAAAGACGGAGAACTCCTGGTAGACGCGCTCTGCCCTGTCTTCAGGCAATGGCCCGTATGCCATCTCGTACGACTTGACCCAACCCACATACAGCGTGGCAGCAACCCATAGTTGCAGGTCCGGGTCCTGTGCAAAATACGCAGACTCGCCATCCCCTCCCTTGACGCGGGCATGCATCCGGTTGACCCACTCCTTGATGTAGTTCTTCTCCTCTTGTGTCCCGTACACCATCATGTACACGTAGATGGCGGTCTTTTCGGCACGGTCGATCTGGCGTGTTGCGAACTCGCTGTGGTTGCCGACACCGCGGGCGACGCCGGGGTGGGCGATCTGCAGGAGGAGAGCTCCGAACCCGCCGAAGCCGGTGATGCTCTCCTTGAGGATCTCGGGGAGCTCGACGAGTTCTTCGTCGTAGCGGACGGGGGCGCCCTTTTCGAGGTCCACGTTCGACCCGCTGGATTCGGACTGGCGCATGGTGAAGACGTATATGCAATAAAATAATAAGAGAGAAACAGAATCGGGATTACAATCTGGAGAAGACAGCAGTTCGCGCAACCCACGAAGATGCCCTTTTATATTCTACCTCACCCTCAACCAGCCAGGGCTGCCCCTACCGAAGCGCATGAGCACACATGACGATCCCTGACACGCTACCCCGCGAGTGGCCCTATTCCGTCTGCACAGATCCGGCATAAACTCGACATTAAGCATGCATTAGCATGGCATTAAGACTAGGAATGCAATGGTAATACATAGTCGCCGCAGGGTCTGTTCCGGAAGGATTCACAAGGCTCGGCAGCTGATCCGCGGCTGGCGGTCCTCGGACGGCCAGCGGCGTCTAACGGCAGGGATGGCATGACTCGCCGATGAGTAATGCGAGCAGGCCTCGATGGACCCTGGTTTTGCGGGGTAGGGTGCAGTCTCGTGCGAGATGCTCTGGGGTTGTTGCGTGCGTTTCGTGCCCTTGTTGGAGGCTGGGTCGCCGCGGCCCAGTTGTCATGGCGCCGTTTCTAACGATACCTAGTTTGCCACGAGGTGTGGATGTCGTATGTCGTTGATTGCGTATGCATAGCTTGCATTATAGTGCATACTTGATCATAAAGTCTGTCAAGCGGATATCAGGGCTCGCTATATTACGCGCGCTTGGGGGTCCAAGGCTGCCACATGCTTTAGGACCACACGCATTATCCGCCCAAGTCACTTATTTCAGCAGTTAAACTAAACTGGCCTTGGAACCTCCCTCGAACCTCTGCTTATGCAAGACCTTTCTCTTGGTACATATAGTACCTTTCTTATTTTGAGATCCGTGGCATTGTAAGGTTATATTCATATTCTTCTAGTGTTGAGACGTCTTGTCGTTGTAAGAACTTTGCTGGGGTGGGCTTGATTCTTGGGGGCATACTTTGTAGGCAGGCTATAGGAGCACGTAGCAGGCTAAAAGGTGGACTGTACCTATTCTCACCCTGTCATAAATTCACGGCTACACGATCCTTGACCTAGTTATGAATAGGTAGACGCCACCATTCGACTCCGTTCCTCAAAATATCTGAGGCAAAAGTGCTAGAGAAGGCGCGGAAAAGCCTTGATGTATCCCTTACGAGCTTCACCTCTCTCTACGCCTCCTTATCATTGACAGAGCGTAGATGGAGTGCAGGAGAACACGCGGCCATGCTAAATAAAGGTTACTGGGAGCAAACGGGCTATACGAAGCCATGATTACGTTGCATTAGCCATAGCACAAGAATGAGAGACGAGAGACTTCAACAATCATAATCGTTTGGATGCCACGGCTATCAATATCGAAGTGATTAAGCTGAATATATTGCATTTTTCATTCCTCCCAATCACTAGCTTCAGCGATCTGTACATTTGCAAGTACAATGATCAACATTTCGATCGCCTCAGCTAGCTGGTCTCGATGTTCTCCTAGGGGAACTCGTTGATGGAGTACAGGATCGTCCGACTCCTCCGGTGGACGCCTGAGATTCTCTATCGTTAACTCATCATTCAAAGCGAGAACAATATCATCCAACCGGTCTTTTGGGAACTTGCGGGGTGGTGTAACAAGGGTTGGCTCAAGGTCGTCGTTGGTCTTGGAGGAGAAAATATTTTGCATGCCCCGCAGCTGGATATAGATACCCGCGTAGATGAGAAATGGCTCACAGCCATGCTTGAGGGTAAGCCCCAAATTCCAGATTGCTCTGTGGTTAATCTGTTTTGCGAATTTGGCTTCCTCTATTGTCCACTCAATGCCTCTATAAAGTCCGTCCTCATCGTCTGCGATTCGTTCGCCATGAAGTTGCCATCGGTACACATCAGTCTGGCTGGTTGCCCTCTCGAGCTCGCCAGGATTGACCGAAACACCGTTGACCCCAACCTCCGGCGCTGCTGTAGCCCTTTTTTGAACGTCCTTGCTTATAGGTTTACCGAACCCAATTACGGGCCCATAATTATTAGTGACATCAAGGCAGGAGGTGTTTTGCTTTGTAGTGCCTTTGAACCGAAGTTGTAGGTTCGCCTGTTTGAGTTTGACGTCGCTGGGTTGCCCAATTTGGAGCTCCCCCAACAGGATCCATGCCGGTTTATCCTCGAACAGGCCCCATCTCGATGATGAGAGATAGCGACAGTCGATTTTCACGTCGCGAACTTTTCTCCTTCCAAGAGATTGATCCCGACCTTGATTAAGGTTATGGTAGTAATCAGAATATCTCCCAACCATAGTGTGCAGTCAGGTGTTTCTATACAACTGATTAGACGGAAATAAAGGAAGATCATAAGAAGAACACGAACAGTTATAGTAAGTGAGTGAGTAAGGACGTGGTGATATAAGTGAATAATTGCTTGTCTTACTTAGCGCATGGCAAAGAATGTTCTTAAGGTTATGTTATCATGCCACCAACCAACCGGTGATCTCAGAACCCTATACAAACATAGAGGTTCAAGAGACCCACGGCTCTGATTGCGCAGACCACGTAGAACTAGGGCTAGGCAAGATCGCATGGCCGGTTGCGGATTGCATCGTACATGTGTGTGCTCTGACATCATCACTCGAGCTGACATGCGCGATTAGCAAACTTTCCCATTTGCAGTGGTTTTAACCGGAGGAGGAAAAGCCTAGGACCTACTTTGAGGAGTTATTAAGAGGGATTGGTGAGTCCCCACTATACTCGACGTTAACTACCGGACCCAGTTCGTCACATTCTGGGCAAGGCTCCTGTCAAATTGAAACTCATAGCCATATACCCAGTTACTACATATGGGCTGCGCTTCGCCCTCTTCTTCGCAATCAGTTGCGCTCTTCTCTAGAACCTCTTGAAAAAGCAGACTTCACCAGTTATCCACATGGCTACGACAGAGGACGACTACCACCTCGGCGACTCACAGTGTATACTTACTATTCAGCCCAGGACGGGGGAATCCAATGCCTTTCATTTAAAGGTAGAGGAGGACGTTCCTGCCGAGCTTGAGGCCTTCGTCCGACTATCACACTTTGAACTTTTCGAAAAAGCTAGACAGTGGTTTGACGGCTGCCTCCGTGATCATTTGGCCGAGTTCCCCGTCGCACTTGAGTATGCGGATATGCTCCTGCGGCAGGGTTCATACCGGGAAGTCCTCGCTCTTCACAGTCCGAACACTGCCGGTCTTCCAGAAGGCAATGACATAGACAGGCTTTGGGGGTTGCTTGGACACCTTGCCAATATGCATTTAGGAGGTGCGGCATCCGATGCATTGAATGACGCCATAGCATGCTTCAACTATCTAAGTTACCGACGTCTAGGTCAGGATGGACACCCAAACGCGCTGGAGATACATATGCTTGAGTTGTACCTGGAGATTGCTGTGGTTGCTTACAGGACCTCCAAGTGGCGCGAGGTGAACTATCAATATACAAATCCTCCTTGGTGGAAGGCTTACTCACCAGCATGGAGTGGATTTGGTGACTGGTATGCCCGGCTGCGAGGCCGCGGCTATTTCTGGGAAGCACAGAGGATCTTGAGCATCCTCCTTCCCGTCCTCCCACTCAATAACGCCATTGGTATGTTTATGACGCGCTACACGTTTGACTACGTGGTGGAGAACATCGACAACGGATCCTTTGATGAAACTTTGGTGCTTTCTGACTTGATCTCTGCCAATAATATGTGCAGATACGTTCTGGAGCACTGTGATGTACTTAAGCCCAGTGATGGACGACGGCTAGAAGCTCTAGTCAAGCTTGCTGAAGCTTACTTGCAAAATTCTCGGTCTTTAGCAGCAATCCTATACTGCGTAAGCAAGGGAGACGATGAGGAGGCATCTCCACCTGTCTTACAGGTTAAAACGTTGGAAAAAAGGCTCGAGCATCTCAAGCAAGCGCGCCTGTCCAGTGAGATACGTTCGGCTGAAGTTCAATCGACGGTGCCCTCTTTTGCCGATCCAGGTACCACCACGCCTTCGACTTCTGGGCCCAGCTATACCCAGGGGTTGAAAGACGCTGCTGCTCAATCAGTCTGGGAAACCCTTGCTCCCGTTAAGCCAGCCCCGCCTGGATTCAGCCTCTACAACCCCAGCCATATTCGGCTGGATGTTTTCAGCCATCCCCCTACGCGGTACACCTGTGCATCAGAGAAACCGTTTCCAGCTGCCCCCAGTACTACTAGTACGGCTATGGTGCAGGGTGGACAGGGAGCCGTTTTACCGCGCTGGGCGAAGGGTCAAACGATCAATTTTGCTGCGCTGTCGAATGGGTACCCACGACAGGAACTCGCTGTCATCGCTGCCAACGCCTTAAGAGATGCTGCAGAGGACTGGAACCAGCTTGAGCTTGGCGTCAACTTCAATTGGGTTGAGAAGCTTGAGGATGCCTCATTCGTTCTCTGCTATGCAGGAGACAATGGTGAGATACTCGCCCAGGCCTTCTTCCCAAATGAGGAGAAACTGAGTCGTGTCAATATTTACTCGGCTGCGTTGAAACAGGGAACAGTAGAGTATCTGAAGGATATCTTTTTGCATCAGCTCGGCCACGTGTTGGGATTCCGACACGATTTTGCGCCAGTGGTTGATGAGAACAACGGGAGCATCCAGCTCGGACCTCGAGATCCGCGTTCGGTTATGGGGTTTGAGTTCCCGCCTCGGATTCGGGCTAGTGATAGAGAAAGTGCGATAGCCTTCTATAAGCTTTCTGGAACCTCGCTTGGATGGAAAGATTCGAACGAAGCACAGTCGTCTAGCAGTGCGAGACCAAGA
This sequence comes from Aspergillus calidoustus, assembly GCA_001511075.1. NCBI lineage: Eukaryota > Fungi > Ascomycota > Eurotiomycetes > Eurotiales > Aspergillaceae > Aspergillus > Aspergillus calidoustus. The sequence continues at coordinate 1,410,034 of CDMC01000008.1, forward strand.
ATCAAAGATTGTATCGCGAGATGAGTGTATGGACAGGAAAAGCTTCTATGTATCCTCCTTTCAAGTTTGCACTCACGTACAACGTGGATCGTGAAGACCAGCTGAAATTCCGATCAAATACTATCTCTCGCAATTATCACATGACCTACTCTAGGCGCCCCTAACACTACTCAGAGCCTCGTCCTCACGTCCGATGGTCCAGATTCCTGCACAGACCTGACGACAGTCAAACCTCAAGTAGTTGCATTGCCCAAAGAAGCCATGCTAGGTATCACATGCATGGCCTACTCATTACTAACGCGTACGCCCCGAGGATTGCATCAATGCAGCTGCGAGGTTTTGGAGGGGAAGAAAAGGATCAGCTAGTTGAAGCTACCTGCTGTAGATACTAGGGAGGTGTCGGACCGCTCGGGGTCATATTCCTCTCTACTCATACACCCTCCAATATGTATGGATGCCTCCCAGCTGACAGGAATGTACATACAGTACCAAGTTTGCGTTAATTCTCCTGTGTTTAAACCAATAACTCGCTCAAGGATTCGTGTAAATAGAACCCTTCATCTCATGCCATTTCTCCTGTAAAGATTTCGCCATCGTAGCTGCTGGATAGCGCACAAGTCTTACAAGAGGACAAGTAGCATTCTGTACCGCCTCTGCCACTACCAAGAATCAGGGCATGGCCGGTCATGCACCGAGTTGTGTGTTTGACGGGGGCAGCAAACGAGGCGCAGGCGGCCACGGCCAGCGAGTACCTCTTAAAAACATGGCCTACAACCGGGCAGGACGTAGTCTCTTTAGCAGAGCAGCTTATTGCCGCATCGCAAGGGGAAAGTGTGCAGTGTAAGAGCCTGAATAATACTCGTGAACAAATACTGACAACTGCAGCAGATCAGATTCCTGAACCGCACCGTGCGGATATTCTAGTGTCGGTTCGGCAAGATTCAGTTTGCCCGATCACTATAACCGGCCGCCCGTCCCTTGTGGCGGAAATTATAGAAGAGCTCGCATGGCTGACCTCAGCCTTGAGCACATCTCCTCCTCATCAGGACGTCACGACCAACGACATCACCGTCATTGTCCCTCGGGCAGCGGATCTTTCCATCACCAGCAGCGAAGATTACACTTCGGTTGTAATGAGAGCCTCATGCCGTGTAAGATTCGCGTCCGAAAGGCTAGCGATTGACACTGCCACTAACGGATTTTGCTGGAGCTCGCTGCTGGACAGTGCCACTATGGTCAGTGGGTATCCAATCCTAAACAGAGATGAATACGTCAGAAAGTCTGGCCTGGAGGTGACACTTGTGATAATGTCACACCTCATCGGGTCCAACGAGTTAGTCAAATTCGATGATATGATTATCCTGAAAGGCTCCAGCAAGCTACTGGTCACCACCTCGATCACAGAAAGCACGGTTACCTGGCATCTACTTTCTCGAAGATGAAACGGAACGTATATCGTTCGCAGACCCCCGACTTCGATCGATGGCTCGGCAGTCGTTACGAAATGTGTCGCTGCGGTGCCTGGAAGGGGCTCGCCACTTTATCGAATCCAGTTGCCGGCAGCGAGCAGGTGATACTTTGGTAGTGCAAACAGAAGAGCACAAGCAATGTCTCATTAAGCGACTAGCTCGTCGGTATTTGAGAACTACCCTGCCATGAGCCTGATTGCATTCATATTGACGAGTGTCTTGTTTTCGTGTTGTCCTGGGAATGTGATAGTGACACAGGCGGGGAAACAACCCCAATGGCCAGACAGAATATCTGGTATGTGCGAGTCGCACATTGATGAATTTGTTCATGTTCAATACGTCTACGTAGCCTAGATTAGTTGTTTCTGAAGTTGTATCATGAATGTCCACTTGTATCTTCACTTTCTCATTTTCAGGACCTATTGGCTCCTACGCAGACTTGTAGCAGCAAACAGTAGGAAAGGGCCTCAATAAAGGATTCCCATGTTATCAGCATGACTCGAAGTCATGCTTAGCGACTGATGACTCTCTGGACTGACCAGAGCTATGTTCATGTTTGTATTTGCTCAATGCCAAGAGATGCGCAAAGTGGGGCCCGCGCAGAAAAAACGCGTCCCACCAGCGGGAGACAAACTCAACCTCGTTTCTTCCCCAGCAATGAACCCCTTTCGTGTCTTTCAGACTGGCGAGCCCTGGCAGCGTGTCGGGCTGACTTCGGAATTTCCCGAGATATCAGATGACACCGAAGCTTGCGCCATCACACAAAGCTGCAAAGCCTTCCGGATCCCGAAAACGAAGGGCGAGGAAGTCGTCGAAGCAGACATTGACTTACCTGGAGATTTGAAAGACCAAGTCCTTGTCTTCAAATATAAAGGAAAGGTCCATGCAATCGATCACGTAAGATACGAGGAACCCAATACCGCCGGACAGTTCACTAACTGTCACCTACAGCAATGCCCACACTCATCATTCCCCCTATCTCAGGGGAATCTCTTTGACATTGAGGATTTCGGGATTACGCTGAGTACTGGGATTACATGTCCGAAACACGGGTGGTCATTCGATATTATCTCGGGCAAGGCGGATCGAGGCAACTACAAGCTCAAGGTTTGGGAGGTGCAGCTGCGTGACGTACCCGGGGGGTCCGACTCCGAGGAAAAGGAGGTTTGGGTCCGGCGGAAGCAGAGGATTGGCTAGGCCACAAGTTGCTTTGTCTGAAAAGGCAACCTCTTTTATCCGGTTGAGGCTGGCGTCATCAGGTGAACGCTAGCAGGCGTTGTGGCTGCGAGGTTGAATTGCTTTCGCGCCCAATCAACAGCTCGAGCCTGTGTCTTCTGGGGGAAGAGAGAGAGCAAGGTGAAGTCGTTGGTGATTCTAGTCTACGCTTTCGGCCGCCCATCCCACATTTCGCATCGTGCAGGAAGTCTGGTCGACCACAAGGGCGCGTGCTGCGCGAATGCCTATGGTTTAGTTTCACATTGACCATTACAACAACAATAACTGCCCTGCCGTATGTGCCATATGGTCAACCTCACCGCAACGTTGGAGACTCGCTGGGATTCGCTCACTGCGTGCGACAGACGGTTTCAAGCGACTACATTGACAGGAGGGCGTATTCATCGAACATGGACCTTGTCTATGAAACATCCTTCCCGCATATTTCGCATCACTGTCCTGTGATGAAAAGCGATTTCTTTCTTTTCTAGCCTTACATTTATCCTCCGTGCTTCTGCATTGTGGCAGTCTGTCAGTGACCAATCATCGAACCTATAGCATAGAATCTGATATTAACAGTTCGGGTCCCGCGCCTCGCATCTGAAGAACCTTGTTCCTGTCGTGTCCCTCGTATCAACCCCTGAATAGCGCAGCCACATCCGCTAAACCTGTCAAGTCACTGCCTGGAACTTGGACATCTCGTGCCAGTCATTTGGCGCCCTTGGCGAAGAGGCGCACGCATAAATCCTTCAGCCATGTCCGCTCCGCGCTACGAGCCGCGCACTAAGTGGTCAACATTCCCTGGGGCCTGGGCAGCAACAGCCACGAGGTTCACCTCTGACCTCACCGTCTTGGGCGAAACCACGATTAGGAGGGGCGCTCACGATTATGGTGAACGTTGCCGAGCGACCCTACCATTATCGCTCGCTCGTTAAGCGCCCTCTCATCGCCATAGATGGAAGAGGAACTCTGTAGCGAGCAGACTGGGATAACATGACGACTGTGGAAAATCACCCCTGCAGCTTTGCCGGATTCATAACTGAACTGCGCTACGCATGAATCCTGGCGCAGCACAAGTTCACGAGGCGACCCGTTCCGTAAGCAGGGACACCTCGTCATTCACTCGCGCGCAAGGCTGATTCAGACGTCCTAGATAAATCAGCGATCATGCTGCTCAGACCCTGACCTGCAATAAACGCATGGCCCCAAGGTACTTCATTTTCTGACCGTCATGCCCTCCTTGGCCATGGCTCTCGGCAAGCTCTTCTGCAGAAGGCCTCATACTTATGACTCTGAACCGAGCTTTTCGATATACACCCCGGCTCCCGAGAGTCAGTTCGCGCCTCTTCCCGGTCTTGCGTTCGGGTCCTGCTAACATATCTACTTAGTGAGGACTCATGGCCTTCACGGAGGAGGCACTGCACACGGGCGCTTGGGGACCTCAAGCAGCCACGCGCGGCACCTACAGTTATATGGCCCAGCACTGTCGTCCAATCCACTTGCGGCGTTTACACCGGAACTCAGCGGGGAAGACACTGGGTCGAACTCGGGCCAGTACGGCAATACCTCCTCAAATACCTCGTACAACTCGCCACAACGCCAACGACAGCTACACCAACGACGGCAACAGTACTCCCCGCCATTCTCTTCAACGAGTCCAGGCCCATCCCAACCCCACGTATCCCAACCGCATTCCCAATCCCCATCCCCTCCATGCCGCAAATGCAGACACCCACTAACCCTCTGCCGCGTGCGCAACGACGAAAACGGGCACCTCAACCGCCCGTACTACCGGTGCGACCGATGCGGCAAATTCCGCGCTTGGGCGGATATGCACGGCGTGTATGAGCGGAACCCGGATTGCCAGTGTGGGGAGCGCAGTCGGCTCGAGGAGTCGAATGGCGGGGTTTGGTATTTTACTTGTGTGACGGGGAGGTGTGCGTACTATACGGAGAGGGATTGGAGGGGGGATGCGGGGCAGCGGGGAGGGGGGGGGTATTGGAGTGGTAGTGGTAGTGATCGGGGGAGGCTTGAGATGCCGTAGATAGGGTCTGCTGGATATAGATGTCTTCCTCGTTGTCGGCTTATTATGATCGTTATCCTATTGAAAAAGGGTCGAAGTCGTTTTGTTCGGTTTGGAATCGTTTATGATCTGATGCCGCAGGCTGTTCTTTATGCAGAGCTCATGAATGCAGTGAGGGTTCTACGGGGGTCAACACAGTCTTTCTACTCTTGATAGAGCAGGCCGTGCACAGAGAAGTCCCTCCCCAGCGTCCAATATATATAATCCGACATGTGTTTGGGCGCGCAAGGTAGGTGGGGACTAGACGGAATTGCGACATCGAAAAACCGACCATCTGCGAGACACAATTCAACTTTTTTTTTTTTTTTTTTTTAAAAAAAAAAGTCGCGAGCTTCTCTACTACATAAGAAGGCTTTACCGAGCTCCGAGATACTCTGCAGCGAGCTCACTTGGCGACGACTAATCAAAAAAGGCACACCCGAGGCTCCGACCCCGCATCCGAGTCCCGGAGCCGAAGGGGCCCAATTCTGCGGTCTACAACTTCCATCACGCGTCAGTCATATATAGATCGATTTGGCATCTCATCTGTTGGGCGCTAATTCATCAGACCCCGCGAAAATGGCGCAAAAGAAGATCGAATGTTATCTTGACTGCGGTACGTCATTCTGAGGTTCAACGCGTCCGCTTCAGAAAGGGATGCGATCGCGATCACATGTCTGACTGACAGCCGACCGACAGTGTCGCCGTACAGCTACTACGCGTTTAGCTATCTCCAGGCGAATAAACAGACTCTAGACAGCTTCGGAGTTGAAATTGAGTACGTATCCTAGCTTGAACCGAAATGAATTCCGTTTTCTGACGCGAAACAGATTCATCCCCGTCTTCCTCGGCGGGATTAACGTCGGGAGCGGTCAGTCTCACAACATGCATCACTATTCAACAAACCACCAAAAAAAAAAGAAAAAAAAAAAAAACATCACGGACTCTCTAGATGAATAGTATCCGAAGACTAACCGAGACAATCCGCAGGAAACAAACCCCCCTGGACCCTCCCCGCAAAAGCCGCGTACAGCAAGTACGACGGCAAGCGCGCGCAGCGCTACTTTGGCCATGATTTTGAGGTTCCGAGCTTTTTTCCGATCTTGTCGTTGCTTGTATGGTCTCCCCTGTCCCATCACAGGTTTTCTCATTGCTGCTACGATGTCATGGATGGATGGGTCGATCGAGCTGCAGGGGAATGAGGGCGAGTGGATTGACAGCTGACCGGAGATACAGCCCCAACGCGCATTAACATACCTCAAAAAAACCCACTCCCAGGAGCTCTTCGAAGCATCGTTCCAGGCATGCTTCACCACAATGTGGTATGAGCACGTCGACATCTCTGTCCCCGAGAACCTCGCCCTCGCCCTATCCAAAGTCTTCAAAGACGAAGCTACCATCAAAGACATCATCGCCGGCGCAAACGCGCCCGAGACGAAGCAAGCCCTGACGGAGACCACGGGGAGAGTTGTGAAGGATCTCGGTGCGTTTGGATGTCCGTGGTTCTGGGTCACTGATGGGAAGGGGAATCGCGAGCCGTTTTTCGGGAGTGATCGGTTTCATTATATGTGGGATTATCTAGATGTGCCGCATCGGGATTTGGAATTATTGCCTGGAAAGAGGGAGGGGAAGCTGTAGTGTAGTGAGCTGAGGGCTTGTCTGATGGATTGAGTTTGAGCATATCCAGTTATAAACTTGTCACACAATAACTTTATTTGACATCTATTGAGAAAGAACTGTGTTGTCTCAGAGTCATGATGACACGGGCCAGACCAGCAGACCCGTCCATCCCACCCGCCCCTCAGGGCTTTCTTGAACCATAGCCACTTACTGCGCCGCACAAAGCTTCCTAGTCGCAGGAAGAACTTGCTCTAAAAGCCAAACACATTAGGAACCCGCCCCGCATCAATAAAACCAATGGATAACACATACGCAACGCAACATCCGACCCACACTTCTGAACAACACAGGCCGTGGCTGCCCCCTGGACCTTCCTAAAGTTCTCCTTTTTGCACACGCACTTGTAGTCCTTGACGTCGCAGCTGGTCTTGCTCTTGATCGCGTCGTCGAGGCAGGGGATTGCGCACTTGGGGACGTCGTTGATTGTTTGCGACGCGGCGAGGGTTGCGAGTGTGACGGCGAGGAGGGTGGTGAGCTTCATTTTGATGGGGATGAGGAGGGAAGAATTGGTGAAGATAGGTATAGTTCAGATGAGCTTAGTATGGATAGGAATATAGATGAGATCGGATTCGCAATCGTGATGAAGAATGAGACTATCGCCGTCGAAACAGAGCCTTTTATACCCCATCTCCGGCCTCCCAGCCCAATCCTGAAAGTTGAAACCAATATCCAATCCACAGATCCATCCCTCGGCTAAGCAATGTAGCTTACGCGCCCCGGCGCCACAAAACGCAGATCCAGAGCTTGATTCCCCCTGGATCGGCGGAACCTCCAAGGGGCATGCCATGTCACATCCTACAGCTAGTCGGTATACACGGCAGGAATTAGTTCTGGTCCCACTCGTTGTGGGGATTGACAACGTCGTTCCGGCGGGATCGGCAAGGAGAACGCCTATTCCCCGTATATTCTCCGCGTTGCCCGTTTTTTCGATCCGAACAAACCTGGAGCTGATCTCCGGATCTTCGGTTGGGACCCTGGTGGTGGTCGATTCGACGATGTCCAAGTGTTTCAAGTGCATCGCGGGCTGGTCTGCGGCGCAGTGCAGTTGTCGTCATCCCGGTTGACCGAATTATTTGACACGTCCTAAAGAGATTCTATTCGTTCACGTGGACTGGAAAGCTCAGTGCCCATCTGAGCAACGATTCGACTCATGTGAGGATGACCATAGGTAGCTCGATACTTTGTCCGAGGGGAGGAGGGCTCGGGCCGGCGTTGCTGAGTTGTCGCCTGTAGGTTTCGAGTCGGAAACTCTACCATATGTACGAGACTTGTCGGCGGGGAAATTCGCATTTACGGAATTTCCGAGATACTTCAGCCATGTTCTTAATGTTTCTTAAATGCGACGAAACTTTCAATCTAAGACGCTCGAGGGGGGTAGTAGGGGTTGATGATGATCTGATATATTCCCTGGACGATATGAGTCGATGATCTAAAATACCTCTAGATTTGGTCATTAGCTACTTTAGCCTGGGAGCTAGGTACATAACAATGCTACAAGAGCTCAAGAACTAAAGGCAACAGGTTTCGCTAAAGGCAGCCTGGTTTTACAAGCCTGCGCGCGCGTCCAGGGCAGTTTGCAGGGGCGCAATTGTAATAACCAGAAGACTGTACGGCGACATTCATAGCATTAATCATAACTGATCATCCTCACCAATCGAGTCTCCATGACCAACGTATATAGCAGGGTCGTATTATTGATCAGCCGCCTAATTAGGCCTTAGCCCCCTTCCACTTCTTCGCGCTCCTCTCCCCAACAACCTTCTCATCCCAAATATAATTCACGCTCTCTTGCGCAACAACCTTCTGCGCCCAACTCAAGAACTTTGGAGTCCTCTTCTCCAACAACTCCGGCAGCTCCGGCGCTAACAATCCATACTCGGGCTTATGCAGCGAGAGGAACCGCAGCAGAAACGACCCCGTCAGCGCCTCGGCAAGGGTTATCTTCTCCGCGCCCCGGAAGAACGGACCGGACCCAGACCCCTCGGGGTAGAGTAGTGCTTCGACGTTATTCTTCTCAATGGCTTCGACGAGCGCGAGGGTTGCGGCGCTGCGTTCTTCGTCTGTGCTCGCGCGGTGCGCGGCGAAGGAGTGGGGCAGGACCTTGGAGACGAATGTATCGACGAAGAAGGAGATGTGGGCGCGCTGGATCGCGCCTTCAGGGGTGTTGGAGGGGGGCACGAGGTGGGAAGGGTGGGCGTCGGCGAGGAGTTGGGTGACGATTGCGGACTCGGGGATTATGGTGCCGTTGTAGGAGATTGTGGGGACGAGGCCGCGCTGGAAAATAACAAAACAATGTTAGAAGATGGAAGTTCTAGGTAGGTAGGATGGCGGGTGTGGACGCACGGGATTAATCTCGAGATACCACGGCTCGCGCGGCTTGTCAAGGTCGATGATGACCTCTTCGTAGTCGAGGCCGAGCTCCTTGAGCGCGATGTGGGCGCGGTGTGCCCAGGGGCAGAGGTGGTTGGTGTAGAGGATGATCTTTGGGGCGGCCATTGTGTTTGCTGGGGATCTGGTTGCGGAAGTGAGGATGGACTGGAACAAGGTCGGACAGAAGAGGGCTTATATGGTGTCGCACGAATGTGGATTTCTAAGCTGCGGCCATTGCAAAGCTCCGGTGCGAATGATGACATATGGGGTGCTCGTCTCTCCGATTGAATAATCAACCCCCACTTTCCCCTCTCTGTGGGGAGTCCCGCCTATACCACCGGCTCTTAAGGTCGGCTTGTCGATAAGAATTTCTTATCGGTCGAATCGCAGCAAGAGGGGCAATCGTGTTTACGTGCTTGGCCGGTTATCTGATGCCAGACCGGTTTTCGATGTTTTAGCAATCCAGTCTGACCTTGCTCTTCCTGGATCATAGTTTACGATGTTATCATCGCAATATCTCTCGTCATCTACCTTCCTGCAACAAAGAACATATTTCAGACACAGTACAAACAATGTAGGCTTCCAGCATAGAGTTGCTCCTGATTACGATCTACAAAATAGGCCAGTCCTCAAAACCCACTAAGCTTCATCATACGCTTACGCGGATACGCCTTGGAGTACTACATCTGACTATCCGACTACCCTTTTTCCCCAGCCAGGTAAAGAGTGTTAGGCATATCCTACTGTGATGCACTTAGAAACTTGGCAAAAGAGTCATTGGAGGAGCATCGCAGACGAGGATCGCAAAATCTAGCTCTATAACGAGTCCCTGGCGATGAGCCCTCTATGCAAATCCCAGGCAACAGGTGTGCTATTTGCGGCAGTAAACACCTAACATGTCATCCCCATTTCCACGAATAGTCCAACTCGAAATTTTCTTCCAACAAGTCTTAAACCGCTTTTAAAAACCGTAGTCTAGAGCTTAATGTAGGTTTTACAGTTCTTAGATTTGTATCTGAATCTTCCGCTAACCAGTGGAGTCATGCCGTTAGTGGTTGTTACCTCTCAGTAGGAGAGGAAACCGGCTGGTCCGGTATTAGATCCCAGTTCTAAATGGAGGGCTGTTGCGGTATAAGACTGGTGCAGTAGTCCGAAGGAAAAAAATCATGGATTATGCATTTGGAATTTCACCCCGCCCCGTGCCCTTAAAGGCTGAAGCCGCGCAGCCTGCTAAGCGCCGACGTCGATAGCAACACCAGGAGCTGCCCGACCGCATCTATCCCTGAACCACCAAGACAAGAAAGAAACTCCCTCTGGTTCTTCCAGACTTGCAAGATGTCAATTCCCCAAGCCTTATCCTCAATCCTCACACAAGACAATCAGCATCATACCCCAACGGACACCCCACCTACCGCAGAAAACCTACATAATCCGCTCCCGCGGCACGAACCTCGCCATAACGCTCCGGAAGAACAGCGCCCTCGCGGTCCACCACCTCGAAGGAGATCTTTTGACAAACAAAACCGCCCACTGGCACTGTATCGAGAACCCGCGCCGCTGGCTCCGGTTTCGCAACGTTGCCTCAGACACATACATAGGGCAGAACGGGGCATGGTTTGTGGAGAACTGGAGGTCAAACATCATGATTTACACGAGTTCTTTTCGAGGCGGGCGCATCCGGATGGTGGGTGGGAGTTGTTAGTCTGCACGAAAATTGGGTTGAGGGGGGTTAGGGTCAGGGGGAGGGACTTGGTTCCTGCTGCTAAGGGGGAGAGGGGATGTGCGTGGGAGTTTGGTCGCGTTGTATAGCGCTGCAGGATTAGTATACTAGTCTTTGAGATGGTTTCCCGAAATCCTTGCCAGCACCAAAGAGCGCAGCTTTCAAAGGTTATCTATCCTTGGAGTCCGTTAGGCTAAAAAATTTTTTTATATCACCCGCTCCCTCGTCGCCTCCTGATCACATTCTCCATATATTCTTTCCACCACCTGATAATCCTCATCACCGCAGCCGGAACCTCCTCCTCCTCCTCCCTCGCCTCATTTATCATCTCCTCCGCCCACCCCACAATGTCCCTCTCGGCCCCGGGGCACGTCTCATTCGGTTTAAGCCCCCTCTCCAGCAAGATCTCAACAACAGCATCGTGCCCTTCCGTGAGCTGATACCATGCAAAGTTCATCGCCGTGTGTAGTGGGGTACCGTACTCGCCTTTCAGCTTGATGTCGACGTCGGGATGTAGCTCGAGGAGTAATCGTAGGTTGTCGGGGTCTCCCGCCCGAGCAATGTAGTGCGCGATCGACTCGTCGCTCATGGCGGTAATCTTCACGTCGATGTCCTTGCGCGCGAGGAGGATGGAGACCGCTTCGCTGTTTCGAGCGTGCGAGGCTGTTATCAGAGGTGTTCGGCCGTCGTTTATACTGTAGGCAGGTTGTGCGTTTACGTCTGCACCTGCGGCGAGGAGCAAGGTGAGAGACCCGGTGCCCGTTGGGTATGCGACAGAGGCGTGCAGCGGGGTGTACCACCGGCCGCCCGTCGCATTGACGTCTGCGCCTTTGTCGAGGAGGAGCTTGGCGACATCTGCATTGTTTGCTGCTGCGGCGTTGTATAGCGCAGATCCGAAAATGTGGTTGCGCTTGTTGATGTTGGTCTCTCTTTCCCTGGCCAGGAATTTCTCGATGGCTTCCGCGCGGCAGGTCAGACATAGCAGGGGGAAGATATCATCGGGTTTCAACCCCCAGCTCAACGGTATGGACTCTTCTTTCTCCCTGGCCTGCACTTTGCGAGAAACATCAGACCCCTCTCGACGTGGCACAAGTTCCGTAACGATATCCTTGAACTCATGGTTGAGCACCAACGCCTTTGCAGCCAGGGCGATCGCGCGCGCAATGACACCCACGCGATCTTTCTCTGGTTCAATCTCCAGGAGGATACCGCTAACGACCTCGACCATAGCGTAAACATACTCAAGCACCGACGGCCTACCGTTAACATTTTCCGTCGGTGACTCTCGCCGCGCCTGGCCATGCCGCATGACGAGGATCGTCCGCACAAACCAGATAGTCGAATCTATCGGCCACGACTCGTTGATTTGCCTGTAGTTGTAGCGCTGAGATCGGGTCACACTCAGCAAATCCCATACGAAGGCGTGGGACCACATCGAGTCGAATCGTTCTAGATATACGTTAGCGTGATGATTCACTGGGAGGTCCATTGTTATGATGGGTTATTTTCAATGGGACATACGACAGACAAGACGGATATCAGTTTCGTCGTCTTGATCATATGACGCGATACTGGCTTCTCCATCGCGGTCCCGGGGGATGCAGTGGGTGAGGATGCAAGAGAGGATCTCGGGTGGGAGCGTTAGCAGGGACCTGTAGGAGCCTGTTAGCTTGTATTGTCCATCTGTTGATCCGACGGGGTAATTACATTGAGGACGAAGCCCCTGGCAGTATCTGGGCGCGGTTGATGAGCAAGATGAAGGGGATGAATTGAGACAGAGTCGTGGAAGTCGACTCAGTGTTGGGCGCTAGCGTCCTGGAATACGAGGCGCTTGATTAGATCGACGCTTCCCGTCTGCAGAGTTTTACGGATATCATGCATCAGGTCTTGGTGCCTAGGACAATAAATATCCAACGGCGTCAAGATGAACCCATTACCATAGATTGATGACGGTTGAAAAAGTCCAATGTTGGAACCAGAATCGACATCTTTCCCCCATGATAACTTCAAGGGCATGACTAGAGAGGGAATCATCTACTCAACAAGGATAAATTGAACAATGAAGTTTCTCAGGATATACACATTGATTTACAACTAGAAAATGAGGATCAGTGAAATCAACGCCGAAAATGACGGCTACTGATGCTATAAACGGCCGCATTCCCACCCGTATCTTTCAGCGGCGAAGCCGCTGCCTGAGTGCCCTCACGTGCCCAGAAGCCGCACAGCCCATAGGGGCGAAAAGATTGCAGGTAGGTAGAGGAGCCTAAAATTTGGCCTCAAGGAAATAAACTCGAATATACTTGAGCCAATTCTTTGGGATTAGGTTTTGTGGTGTTTCGATCAGAGATCAGGCAGCAATGCAGCTGTATCTCTACCACGAGCTTATCATCTTTCTCGAAGTACGCTAGGACCGACCGACAATTTGAATGTCTCAATGATGGTGTACGTCAGGACTATACCATTGGACGAAATTCAAGAATGAGGGGTAGAGGCTGGGATGATAAGTTGTTTGAGGGGCAGAGTCAAATCATTACCTTTCGAGCGCCTATATAGGACAGTTCTACTTCCTAGATACATCAGCTGGGAGATTAATGAGAGCTCCGTTCAAGCATTTGTATTCTCCAGTTGTGTTTCGAGTTCTGGATTTTACCTTAAATTACCGTCAACCGTCCAAGACCTTGATCAAAAAAAAAGGAAGAGAAAGTATGGTCCCCACCAGCCAATATGATACGCACAAGCCAAAAGAGCTTCGTCGATTTTACGAGCCCCTTGGAATTCTGTACGAATTAACTTTGAGAGACCAAATGAAGCCGCGCTCTGTTTTCTCGGTCAGTGCTGGCGGGATCAGCATCATGCAGCGACGCCGGGATTTTGTCGATTCAATTGCATTTATCGGTGCCTATAGTAAGGAGTGTGAGATTGCTGTTGCTCTAGAAAGGCAGCCAGATTTGCTCATCGTTCGGGTTGCGGGCACTGGAGAAACCGAGAAGATCGTTGTGCCTTTTCTGAACGACCTCTTGACCGCATTGTCAACCGTCGTAAAGTCAAGCACAGATGATATAAGGGGCGAACTGCAGGATCGCATTGTCAATCACTTGTCAGACATGGCGCTGAATTTTGGTCAAGAGAAGATTTATGCCCACTACATGAAAATATTGCAAGATATTGCTCCCACGTGCTTGGCAGATATTACAACCGGGCTGAATGGTATGGAGAGACCATAACTCAAAAGCCTGCCTTTCTTTTACTCATGTCAAAAGTACTGACGGCAGTATAGAGGCGGCCGGAGATTGCGTTCGTTTCAAAGGCTGGTTCCAGGACAAGTTCTATAAAAACGGCGCCATTTTGACTCGACAAGACATGAGGGTCCTAGCAAGAGAGTGCTTTGATGCTCGACAATCTGGGCAGTTGGAACTTTTAAGGAAGTTCACGTTTCAGGGGAACAAGCACGTGACCTATTTTGAGAAATTTTATAAAAGACTTGCGAACCTGAGCCGAACTATCGATATGGTTTCCAAACTTTTTGAGTCTACTGTCGCTCTGCGTCAAGACCTTGCAAATGATCTTGTGGCAGAAAGCCTACCATCCTCAACAAGTCTGCCAATTCCTCTTCTCCCCAAAAAACTGTCCATGGAGAGCATTTCGAACCGAATGTTCTCGAACTCATCGAAAAGAGACGATTTTCTCCAGAAGCTTCAACACATAACCCCTCCAAGTTTGGCCAAAGCCTTGGTGTATCATTCAAGGAAAGCTGTAACTGAAGTGCACCCCGAACTAATTGTTATAAATCACTTTGACAGACTTCCCGACGGCGGTTTTCTCGATGAAGGCGACAAGTATATCGGATGTACGAGGCCAAGCTGTTATCTATGCCATCTATTCATCTCATACCATCCCGCAAGGTATTCCGGTATATCCGCAAACTCCAAAATTTGTCTGAAATGGCGTTTACCGGATATCTGGCACGAGGAATGCAATGCCATGACTCGTGCCAAATATCAAAAATCCATACTCCGGCAGTTGATCAATACAATTCGAAATGAGCTGGAAGAAAAAGTGAATAAAGAGTGGATGCTGCAGTTTCATTATTCAGAGTCGGAAACTCAGTGGACTTTACCTGTTGATGATGATATTTTTGCTCGCGGCTCAACACCATCCAGTCCAAATTTAACGTCTGCCTCCCAAACCGCCTCCATCAGCCAAGTTACCCAAGAGTTGGATACTAAATCGGACAGAGCTTCTGATGCGGATAAGACTAGTGATGAAGATGCAGAGGATACTGTGTTATTCAAGGGCAGATGCAAGTATTAGTCCAACTCTTGTCCCTAATTTGCAAGCCATAAAGCCTTTCCTTTGAACCTCTACCAACGTCAAATTAGCTACACTTGTATTTATGGCACGCCTATACAAATTATTTCAGAAGGAAATCAGGAAACGTCACTCTGCTTGTTACAACTAAATACGGAAGGAAGTATCAGTACACATATGAGGCCCCAAAAAAACAGCCGCACTCAGACCCGTATAATAACCAAGCTGTCAGGATCAGTATGGTCAAGAGCGTTGCAACAACATATTCAGTAATCTTCAACCCCAGCACTAGAGCATAACACCACCGTCATCAGAGTTGGCTTCGTAGCTAGAACTTTTTTCTGTTCAACATGATTGCGTTAGCTTCTAATTTCTTTAAATATATTTGTTGATATGGCTAACCTTCGCTTATTTCTCGGATCAAAGCGAGGATCGAGTCGTCGAGCCCCTGTGGTCTTAATCTTGCTCTATTAGTATCGACAACTGAACTTTCTCCTGCTGTAGAGTCCGTGTGGAATTTTCTCGGAGCCAACTGCCGGCGTACCTCGTGTCGAAGTTCGGATCGAAGGTCCTCTGCAATCTGACGGAGAAAACGATTATGTCGAGCATACTTCTCAGAGCAAGTGCGATCATCGGCTTGTACAATTGGAAGAGCCCACGCATGGTAAACCTTTTGGTGGGCCGGGGGGTGTGTATATTTACCCGGGTGTTGGCAAATATATTGATAGCAAAGGTAGCATGCCGGCTTGCTACAGCCAACGTATTTATCATTGTTATCAAGGAATTTCCCGCCAGTCTTGTCCAGGTAATCGATCAATAGAATCTCTGCGTGGACTCGGACTTGGGTCTTCTCCCACAGCTGCAGCGACTGCTTTATTTTCTCCATATTCAGGTTATAGAATTGGTCAAGGTGATGGTAAAACTGATTTCTCTCATCGTCTCCGGGGAAAATGCGCGTCACGATATTATTCAGGGCCCGGTCAGTTAGCTTTGGAAGAGGCATGGGCTTCGGAGTAGATGCTGGAATCGGTTCCACCATAAAGCCTCCCTGAAAGACTTGGCGTAAAGAGAAGGTGGCACATATCATTTTCTCGAATAGCATAATATGCTTGCCCAACTTGTAGAGCAACTTGTATAGTCGCTCATAATCAAGGCTATGTTCATTACCTTGGCTCGAAAAGTGCTTGAGGATATCAAATGCCTTGTTCTTTCGTTGCTGATAACAAAGAGTTGAGAGCTCAGGCATGTCACATTTCACTAGCGAGTCGCCGTCTTTCTGAAATGTCCTTTTAAACCATTCGTGAAATATAGCAAGATCCTGATTCGGGGTTCCTAAACCGAGTAAACATTAGAATGAGAAGCGATGAAGCATGAGTTCGAAAACCGTACCTTCGGTTATCCCGGATCCGTAAACACCCCTCCATGTCATAAGGGCGCGTTTATAGTACTTGAAAATTTTCTCGCTTGTAAACTGCAGCACCTTATTCAGAAGATCAGTAACCCTCTCTGTTTCGCTCGGAGGCAACTGTTCCTGCGTAGATGCATATGCCAGTCCTTGCACAGCGTTGAGCACATCACTTTCCAGAAAATCAACCACCTTCCTGGGGACTTTTGCGTTGCTTGCAACCCAAAGGATGACTTTGGTTCCCCTTTGACCTAAAGCCACAGCAATGACACAATCAGGGTCGCCCTTGTATGCGCAAAAGTATGCGATCGCGTCCGCAAAATCTCGCCGGCATTTTGCGAGGTCAACACCATCACTTTCAGCAGAAAACGTCGGCTTGATTCGATCACCCCTCACAATATTCAGAGAACGGGAGAAGCAAATGATTGCGTAGAATGCTTCGACATCACCAGGGTCATGTTCCAGCACTTTCTTCCTGGTAGGCATCGAATGTATTGTTATTTTCATCCGTTGCTGCGGATACACTGGAAATCAGTAGCAAGTGTTGTCGGTGAAGGTGCTCCTTTTAATTCAAAAGGGCGGCCTTTAGCCTTGCTATAATGCCAGGTTCCTCAAGTAAGGCTCTATGGTTTCATATTTCAGTACAGTAGGGGTATTTTGCAATGTTGCTTTTCTCTGCACCTCCTTGCTTTTCTAGCGGTTCAATATTATGGCCTCTATCATGTAGTTTTCTTGGCTCGACCAGTGGACATGGACTGCGGCTGTGAAGTACTCACAGATAATCCTTGAAATCTCCGACGGCTGTGAATTTAAAATGCCCTTTTGAGCACGTGTGGTAGCCTTGATGTCATTATTTTCTCATTCCTGGCCAATTCACTCATGTACTGATGCCTAAAGTCAAAGCCTGATTATGACGCGAAAGACTGAATGTAAGTGTACTACCCAAAGACAATTGCTGTACCTTCCTATAAGCTTTTACCGATCTTCGATATTCTCCAATCAAAGACACGATCTAACCGAGGAAGCTCCGTATAACGGTGACTGCATTGAGCACCTAGCAAGGTGACGTGTCTCGCATACATATGCTTGATATTCACGTCTTCCCCACCCCCTCTTTGGCTGTCTTGCGCCCACTAAACTGCTTGAGATCCCGGCCCATCACACAATCTCCCAGCACACAGATCTATGCGACAAATGAAAAAAAAAAGAAAGAAAACGCATGTTCAATATGGCCCTTTGAACCTAATTTTACCCGAGTCACCTATCACCCTGTTCTCTGGCGGCGGAGGCAGACTCGCGTAACCGAAATCTAATTAATAAGGCCATAATATACCCCATGTTGGGTACATGCAGTGGCCAGTAGCTGCACCCTCGTTCTTCCTTTCTGTTGCTCTTTGGTGTTGGCGCCATGACTGCTTCTTGGCTTTTGGACAAGGATATTCCTCCTCCATGCGCTCACCCCGCTTCATGCCGCGACAGCATCAGCAGGAAGAAACAAGACGCCCATACTCAGCCGCGGGAAATACCTTGTTGGCCTCCATATTTTAAAGCTTCCTGATCAGACAATTGGAGCTTTCGACCTACCGCATCCAATACTCCTGGGCAGGTTTTACAACCTAACCTATATCATGTTCTCCACACCAGATTTGCGATATTCGAGCTCTCCAGATCCGTTAACACCTACACAGGCAGCTACTCTAATAAGGAGAAGAAACTCGAAAAACGAACAGCAGCCACCGTGCTCTACTTATCGCGAGCTTCCCACTCCGCCCGCCACGCCCCCTCACAGTGCACAAGAAGTCGGTGTACAGAGCAAGCAATCGGCGGGCAATGCAAGTATTTCACCCGACCAGAGGCCATTAGATGGCATGGATAATTTGGATATTGGAAGTCTCAAAAGTCGTTTGGATCTTGACGGCTGGAAATGCGGATCTCAAACGAAAACGACGGGCAAACCTTGCAACAGACGAATACCAGCCGAAAAGCGAGCCAAAGCCCTTACTAGGTTGCGATCATTAGTCTCCCTTCAGTCGTTAGAGAATCTCAACAAAGAGTTGCGTCTCCTAGCAACAACAGTACATTGTTATAATCACAACCACGACCCGTACCTGGAGCATCGGGTTGAGCTATGGAAAGCAGCTTTTCCGCTAGGAGACAATGACTTCGACCCGAATGCGGAGATTAGTGTTAGGATCATGAAGGTATTGGGCGAAGTATCGGTTCGTTGCGTGGGGACAAAATCGGACGTGGCCTGCAGTGACTATATGGGTGGTCAGAAAGTCCAAAATTGTTCCAAAACGATACAAGAAATCGTTAAACCGGAGATATACTCACACAATGACCGGCTTGAGTACTTTCTTCAAGTCCTTGCAGAGAACATGTACTGTCATGTTCACAAAAGCCAGAGTCCAAAGCAGGTGAAAACCTGGATGTTGGAAATCTCAAAATTTCGCGATGCGGAAGGCTTGGAGCCCTCGTTGATGACAGACAATAAAGGCCATCAGATCCAAGACCCAGCCCAAGCCAAATCAGTGTTTATCAGAGTGTCAAGCCCGAAGACGATTAGTTCCAGTTTGTACAATCGAAGCACACCAAAACCACAGAATGTGAGATCGGTCTCCCCTGCTGAGTACTGGCCAGAGCTATACGACACAACCCCTTTCAACATTCTACCTTCAAGTAGTTTTTCTAAGAATCAGAGAGCATCTTGCACAGGGGTGCGGAAAGCAGTACTCGGCCCATCGCAGAAAGCGGACCGAGAAGCAGGCTTCCTATACGCATACGAGGTTGAGGGGAACAAGGGGTTTGTCAAAATTGGGTACACCACTCGCTCAGTGAAGGACCGTCTGGACAAATGGTCATTTGATTGCAACAGAGCCTCAAAGCTTATATACCCGATTTCTTTCAGTACAAGTGTGGCAGTTCCAAATGCTGCCCGTGTGGAGCAGTTGTGTCATGCAGAGCTGAAGCGCCAGAACATTCGAATCTATTGTAGTGGCTGCCTTAAGCCGCACATAGAATGGTTTGAAATTTCCCCTTCAAAAGCAATTTCCGTCATCGAAAAGTGGTCTAAATGGATGATATCGCAATCCAACCAGCCAAGCTCAATTGATACCTTGGATAAATGACCGCTTAATCTGGAGGAGGAACAGAGATTGAAGGATTTCGTGGATAGCACTGAGCACTTCTCGACCCTCCCTTTGAAGCCTTCTCTACGTACTTTGATGGTAAACCTTTCTTTACAGTGCTGATCAGCCTGGACCTATCATTCTTTGGGCGAAAATGAATATGTGCAAATATAAATTGAAAATTGGGAAGAAGAGCCATAATTGAACCTTTGAAACTATACAGAGACTTCTTAAAACAATCCCATGGTCTACGACGAGTTCCGAACACAAACAGCAATAGCACGAAAGCAGGCAACTTCCACGACTACTCCATCAAATAGCAGGTATGAGCCGCTGTCTTATTCGTACGGCGAGCGTAATGGGCTGATAATATATCTAGGCGCTATAGAGGTCAAGCCCATGGCGACACATGATGCTTTTACACAAGTAGCTTTTAATGAAATATAAGAATATATGAAAGAGAGTATTAACCAAAATTATGAGGATATATACACTTTAAGGGACTTGAGCACTGGGTGCCAGATTAGAGCTTGCACCTAGATAGGACTTCTTCTGCACGAAGCCTACCGCTGCGGGTTTAATAACCAGCGTTGGCTCTGCTTTAATAATCTCAAGGCCAACCTTGAGTCGGCCGAAGATTTTCAAGGCTACTTTATCCCGCTAGAACGGGCCTTTCATCGCCTCGCTCCTGCGGTGAGTTTTGTGCTAGGGGGTGTATTACCGAATATCATTACAAAAAACCACCTTTGATGGCAGGTACATTTTTCCAATCAGGCCAGAATGGCCCCGCGAAGAATAGTTGACCAAAATGACGAGGGTAATTGGGGCGTAGCCCGATGACATTGCCTTTGATGAGGACGTCCTCTGTCGGATTCAGTCCTTGTTGTTTACAAAATATCCACACAAGCGACATACGGAAGTACACTGAACTAACTAGACTCCAATTATAGAACAAGAACAGATCGCCGGGGTAATAGACGTGGATGCTCATGGCCCGGGCGGTAAGATTGAGTGTGTCGGCCTAGCGACACAGCACCAGAAACGCTAGACCCTGTGCTTCCGACCAAGCCAGTCATAGAGCGCCCCAGTCGTACGACCACTAGAGGGAGGGCCGCCAACTGGCGTCTATGGCAGATGTAAGACCCAGATAGTTAGCTATTTATATTATTGCGGCCTGTTTAGTTTACTAACCATTTTGATATTATTAAGTGTTTCAAGATCCTTTATATTATTATTCCATTTTATATAATAATTATTATATCTTTATTTATTACAAGCTTTTTTTTTTCACCCGCTCGCGCGATGAGTCCCATTCCATGCGCCATTTATTCTCTTGCTATTCTTTCCTGAGCCTCAGCTGGTAATCCAGGGTAAAAAAAGTTGGAGAGGTAGATACCGTAGAAGGCTGATAGGCTACATGAGGACTCAAATGAATTCAACGCTCCAGCAGTGGCAGCTAGATGAATAAAGAATAAAAATCATTTCGTCGGATAACATAGATAAGAGAGCAAAAAAAGTTCAGCTGAAAAGGCGGTCCAAGCAAACGGGGCAGAATCTAGGACCGGAGGTACAAGAAACAAAGCCCAGCCGCTATTTCCGAGCAAAGATAAGGGGGCGAAGCAGTTGGCGTTGTTTGAGTAGGTGAGACGACAGTTCGCGACCGGGTGAGTGCAGAATAAGGGAAAAAGAAGGAGTTTGGAGGAAAGTGAGGTCAAACAGCAACCCAGTTCTTGTATATCAGAGGGGCCGGCGGCGATAACAATACAGCATACGGGCGGACTATCCCGGAAACGGCAAAGCTAACTCGAAGCGGGAATTCACAGATCTTTGCTTTACAATTAAGAAAACTAATATCAAACCCAACGGTTACCTCCATTTTTCTGATCTGGTAGTTAGTGCACCCATACGAGGTACCATAAGCGCCAAAACAAGCCCAAAACCCAACTCCAAAAAAATGCCCTGCAATTTATGCCTTCTTGACCCCCCTCCTAACAGCCAACGCCTCAATAACAATCCGATCCCTCATCAACTCATCCTCCCTAACAGCCTGCAAAAAGAGCTTCGCAAACGCAGCGGCGCTTGCCCGGGCATACCCTCTCCACTCCCTACCACCATTCCCGCCATCGCCCCAATAATCCACCATCCCCCGGATACCAAGGCACGGCCACTCGCTCTGTAACGAGGCTGCCTGGCTCTCCACGCAGTGCCCGTCGAGTTCCACGGGTATACGATCGGGGTGCTTTGCGCTCACGATTGTCCCAAAGTGCACGGTGGGGATGTCCGTATTCGCGCGCGCGGCGATCCTCGAGGCGTCTTTGCCCATTAGCTTCGGGAGGTGATCAGATGAGTGCGGAGGGCGGGTATATTGGGGGAAAGAGGCGACGCACTGTTCAACGTAGCGGCCGAGGTGGGCGCGTTGGCCCTCGAGCCTAGTCAGCGCTTTCGTCACAGAACTGGGACGGTTATTCACCGTCCTCATCTGAACAGGCCCGTTATTATGCACCTCGTAAACAACAACGCCCTCCTTCCTCCCCTTCAAGCATCCAACAACAACATCGCCCAGCCGGACATCGCGTACACAACCAAGCCCATACCTGGGGACCGCAGACCCAACACCGACGAGCATGGCGAAGCGCAGGTTCGGAAAATCATAGCGCATATTATGCACGATGTTATCTGCCGTAAACGGCTGCGGGAGCTCGGCGTCCATGCAGACCAGCACGACCTTGTGGCCGACCATCAGGCCGGTTGTGTAGGTGCAGGCGTCGCCGGCTATGGGTTCGCGGTCTTCTGCGGGTGGGCCGAAGTTTTTGTCGAGGAGAGTTAGGGCTGCGCTTAGGTCGCTTTGCGTACTGCAAATCCAGGCGATATGGTAGGCTGTTCCGGGATAGGGGGACTTGGAGGGGGGCATTGTGGTGATTGTTGAGCTGAGTTGAGTTTCTGTAGACTGGCTGTTTTGTTGGGATTGGTTCGAAAGAGTGTGCACTTGGAGATGCACACTAGTTTGGATGGGCGAGATGGGGTGGATGGTGAGATGGGTTCACGGCAGATATGATGACTGTATTTATACTCTGACAAACAAGAAGATTATAGATTGACTTCCGGCTTTGATCTCAAGGCGTTCATCTGTGTCTCCCCTTTCAGGGATCGGATAAAACAATGGATGCCGCTTCATGCCCATTGTCCTTAACAAAGAAAGCGTAGTGATCGACCTATTAGGACCTAAGGATTACTCCCTAGGACAAAGGCAAGCCTTGATCATGTGAATGAGATTATCCCGCATTGCAGGAGTGGAGCTGGACATAAAGCTTAATCGTATGCCTAGAGAGTCTTGAAAGGGCTAACTGATTTTCGTCAATTTCGCTGTTCATAGACCACTTCAAATCTATATAGACCGTAATGTATAGCGCTAAAGGAAGCTAACTGTCCGCTCGGATATCAGAGATGCTATACTGGCAGCGGACTACTACAGCGTACATTGAGACAACGCCAGCTGATATATACTAATAGGTGTGTCTTTCAAAGATATATAGTCCGATGTATATTGCTGAAACTACTTTTTGCTAAATCTGGAGCAGATAATTCGGTTCAAACTGCGAAATTCGCCTGTACTTTCACCGAAAAAGAACCGCACGTAGGAGATCATGGAGTCTTCAAAGAAAAGAACATATTCGGCGGAAAACTCGGAAACAAACTCAGTGAAACGCCAGGGGGTGATATTCCAATGTCCTACCTTTCACCATTAATAGTAAAGTCGTATCAAATTGCCGCTCAACACCTGGGGACCAGGACAATCCAATTACCATCCCCAGCGACGACGAGAAGAAGGAGAAGGAGACCTGGGTATTTGATGCAGACGGAAATTACTGGTGGGATGAAGAAGACGACCACACCCCCGAAGAAGACGACTTCAACTCCGACTCGGACTCCAGCTCCTACGAGGACGAGGACGACCCCGATAAATGGTTCGACAAAGGAAAAAAAGGCTCTTCAAAAACCCGAGCGAAAGCAAGAGGAGCACATCAGCCTCGCCTTCGCCGCGCTAATGAGCAAGACTAGACGGGGCGAACGCGTCCCCATCGGGGCGATCAAGCACGGCCGGTTCGAGCTCTACTGTAGCAAATACTACGACTTCTTTGGCGAGGAAGAGACATTCCAGGGGTATGACCGGAAAACAGCCACCTTCTTTTCGGACGGCCCCGGTCGGCTCTCTGGTAAGATACGAATCGACCCGCATGGGACCCTGAGTCTTATGCCATTTGATCTTCCGCGATATGCGTCGACTAAGCCGGTTGTTGTTGAAGCGGAAGAAGGTCAAGAGGTCGAGATTACGTTTCTAGGGGGTGGCCAGGTCAAGGTTGTGGTCGATAAGGAGATGCTGGACTATCAGGGTTCGTTATACTCGTCGTGCAATGTTGGGTGCTTGACTTTTTCGGGCATTCATTCTAGTAACAACTGACGATTGCGACAGGGCCAAAAGTGCCATACCTGACGAGACTACGGCTCATCGACGGCTGATATTGCGACATGAGCTCGTTTTCTGTATTTTTAGCATCGCTTTTGACAAGGGCTCATTTATACTTGAAAGCCTCGAAGGTTGACATACCATCCTCTGATAATCCGCTTAACCGGTCAACCCTGCAAATAGCACAATAGCCCCGAATCGGTGCGCAAATGGCCGGTTCGCCGATTCGTCTCACCTTTCTGCATGTCTTAGAAGCTGCTTATGAGGCTTGTGACCATCAAAACCCGGCCAACGACATTCAGATCCGATATGCGATGTCTCCACCTGATGAAGTGGCATTGCTTAAGCGGCTCACACGAGCTCAGGTTGATTGGTTTTCAGTTGTCCAGGCGAGTCAGCCACTGCAGCGAGCCTGAAATTAGAGGCCAATAGAGATCAAAGTGGAATAATCCTGCGCTGTACTCTGGACTTTGATGGATTCCTAATCAAGAGCAGAGGGCTGACATTATGTTCTTGGTATATAATCCATGCGATTCCTCCCTCGCTAACTGATATTTCATCGACCACCCTTATCGCAACGATGAAGGCCTCAGCCCTCCTATCCCTGGGGCTCCTTAGCTCCCTCCAAGCGGCGACAGCCGTTCAGCTCGTACGTTTCTATCGCTATCAAAAGGTCTGCTCACACTAACGCCCTCAGGAAATAAACGAAACTCTATATGCAGACCACCGTACACCGCGAGTCGCAATCGTCGACATGCCCTACATCGACGACTCTGTCCTTCCCAAGGATCAGCCTTGCCCGGCTCTTCCTTTTTCGTAAGATGACCCTCCACCTGTAGAGCGCTGCTTCTCATGTGCTTTGGATCCTGAACTAACGCAGACCAGCGCCCACACGGTACGACTCCTCGTCGAGACACTTACCGTTCCGACTTTCTGTTATCTGTATAGGTATGTTTGCCAGCCTTGTGCTCGGACAAGACCGGCCCTATCCTGGCAGGCCTGATCTGATCTCGCGATGCTAATACGCGATGTAGCCAAATGTGCCACGATGGCTTTGGCAGGATCGATAACGAACACCCGTTCGCTGACCACCCTCCTGGCTCCGTGTTGACTGTCAGGTGCTACGTAGATGATTAGAAGGGTATATGACATGTTGTACCCGGTTAGAGCGAGTAGGGCAATTCTTAATATACACGAGGACTGGTTCTTCCCAAAGAATAGGTTGTTTCCCGACCGTCGACTATGTATTACCATATGGGAATCAATTTACTATACACCCTGGATCTAATCCGACCAAGAACGGTAGGTTGACCTAGCTCTATTTCAGCTTAAATCCCTGCCTCTCAAGAACCCCCCTGATCCTCTCCCTCCCGTCCTGCTCCCACGGCACAACTCTACCAGCTACAAACTCGCCCCACCCCATCCTCCCAGCCTTGCCCTCATCAACATAGAATTCCCCAAGGGCCCGATCATATGCCCTGACCCTTTTCTCCTGCCCCTCCTCACTCCAGCGCTCCAGACGCAGCACCTCCCGGATCGGCAAGCGCGGTTTCAGCCGCGTCCCCGAGCGCCTGTCCCCGGTATCGGGCCACCCAATCGCCATCCCACACACACCCTATGCTAACGCAGGCAGGTTGAGTAGCCTGCAGACCTCCTCTGCGTGATTCTGCAGCGCACCCACATAGCATACACCCAGCCCAAGGGCCTCGGCCACAATAGCCACATTCTGCGCCGCGAGCGCCGCGTCAACCGTGCTCATAATGAACATATCCATCCCCGCCAGCGCCTGCGCATCCTGACCTGGCTTATACTGCTCCTCGAGATTCCGCAGCCGCCGGAGATTCGGAACAAGTACTAGGAACAGCGGCGTCTGGCGGATAAACCCCTGGTCCCCTGCGAGTGTCGCCATGGTGGATTTATGCGCGGGGTCTTGGATCGCGATGGCGTCCCATGTCTGGAGGAGGGAGGAGGTCGAGGCTCTTTGCGCTGCCGCGATGAGGGTTTCGAGGGTTCCGGGCGGGAGGGCAGTGCGGATGAAGGGGCGGCAGGATTTGTGGGAGAGGATTGTTGACAGGGCGTCGCGGAGAGGTTGAGGAGATTGGTATAGACATGTTGAGTAGCTAAGGAGATGGTAGAGTGAAGCTGCTATCCTTGTATGCAAGAGGAAGAGGCGCTGCTCGTCATTATAGACTGCATGGTTTCCACCGGTGGGGAGCGCGCAAATATCAATGATTGGCTGGTTTGCTGGACTGGGGAATCCATATCATCGCTCGACGAATTAACAGGCGATTTGATGCGTGACTGCTGGCCCCATCAGCTTCAATCTGGAATTGAAGTAAATCCGCACTGTAACTTGCGCATCTTGCCTTGAGCTTGATCATCAAAATTCATCCCTGATCCAGCAGAGTCTGCAGGCCCACAAGATTGACATCATCCCCCGACACAGACGCTGGACTGGCGGTTGCCCCCTCTTCTACACCCACGCCCCCTGCCCTCCAAGCTTTCTAGAAGAAACCAAAGCAATGTCATCTCGGATGACTTTGTCACTATTGTAAAATAACGGTAGCCTTTTCGCTGACCACCTGACCATCAGAGGAAACCTCCGAAATAAATGGGCAACTGAGCCGTTCAACAAGTTTGACTCCAGACACTGTTTCCGAGACGGAATGTGCCTTGAGCAACCCATGCACACAGACCTTGATAAGCCGAGGGCGCCCATCCGCGGGAACATGTACCGGCCTCCCGACGTCGGTCTGGGCATCCATGGCCTCTGGGTCGTATACAGCGTTTGGCAGAAACTGCACAAGTTGGTAGCGGATCCCTTTGCCCGGATAGCACGCAGCGCGCAGGTTCACAGCGTGGCGGAATAGGATCCGCAATTGGCGTTGAAGCTGTCCGCTAACCTTTTTTCTCTGTATGAATGGACCGAACATCTTGAGGAGTTTTGTGGAGAGGGTTTCGACATGGCTTGGGAGGAAGTCTTCCTTGAACTGTCGGCTTGTAATCGCGAGGCGAACCGCTGCGCGATGGTATTTTTCGACGGCATCTGGCGAAACTAGCAGCGGTCAGTATCTGGCTGGGAACATGAGGGTTGTTTCAGATGGTTACGCACTGCTTTGCTCTATTACCTCTTGGTAATGCCTCAGCTTAATGCTATCAGTATGAAAACTATTCCACGGCTCCAGGGCATCGAAAACGTGCTCCTGGAGGAACCCGAAAATAAGAGCTCTAAAGGCGGATACGGAGTCTAAAGCTAGAAGCGACACAGTGCCAATTGTTCGCGCAAGCAGATTAGCAACCTCGTGGCTGAGCCCGTAGTCAGTACGGAGTCGTCGGATGTCCTGGACTCTGATGTGGGTCAGTGGATCCGCTACGTAGGCCACGTAATTACTCAGAGTATGCATCTCCTGGTAGATAATGCCCGTAGACTCGGCAAACGACTCCCAATCTGACAACGGCCGGGCTAACTCGACCATATCCAGTGTCCGTGCAAGCCGTCGGCGGAGTGCTTTGATTTCTTCATTCTTCTCGTGGAGATCGGCGGGCGAAACCTCAGTTACCAAGGCATTGGCACAAGCCAACGCCTCGTTCTGCTTGGTCAACCTTGTCACTTCATCTTCGAGTATGCGATTACGGCTTTGCAAGGCATTGAGGCTCTCCTGGAAGGCGGATATGGCGTCTCGGTATCCGCCCTCTGGGCGTCTTTGCTCCTCTTCGCTGACAGCGGGTCCATATACGTCGTGTGAAATGTCGGCGGTATCTTCAAACGGGTCCTCGATATCCTCAAGGTCTTCAAGGTCCGTGAGCGACGAGACGTCCGACTCGTAGGCGAGATCCGGACCGGGCAAAACAACCCTGATCTACAGAGCGATGAGACAATGCCAAATGTTAGCATTCCACGTTGACAGCGAGGTAATTGATTCGCAGATGTGCAGGGAAAATGTTGATACGCGAAGTCACTTACCGTTTGCGTGGCTTGCTGTGTCTCTGATGCGTCTGCTGGTCTCGGAGTCCTTTTTCTCGCTTTATACGCGTCCTCGATCTGGAAGTCGCGCTCGCCTTTACTAAACCGCGCAGGCGGTTTCCTTTTGCGCTCGACATGACGGGGAATGTGGTTCTGCGTGAGGGCGAGAGAGGGTTTGGGCTGCAGCTTCCGCCCAGCAGGGGGCCGACTAGTAGCCATCTATGCGAGCGTGCTTCCGAGGTGCCTGCTGGTCACCCATTAGCCATGGAACGGCGAAGAAGGGCTCAGAAAGCCTGGGAAGGAGAAGGAGGCCATGCGAATCTGGATCTGCGGCGCGGCGAGTAAAAACAAGAAAACAAAAGCACGAGTTGGAAAAACGAATGGAAACGATCGATAGATCAATTTTGCGCTCAGCCCCTGGGGCCTGAGCCCCTTGGCACCGACCTATCATCTCAACTGCGACAAACGCGGACCCCTGCTAGCTTGCTACAAACCAGACAGCCAAGGCAGATTTGCACAAATCAGGGCCATTGCTGCCTATGGGTATGTGCCAGCCTCGCGGTGTGCCTGGTGACCGCGCCGTAATCAAACAACAAGTCCCTTTTAGGCATGGAGTGTAACCGCCCACAGATTTTTGTTTTGCTGGTCTCCGATCTGGTTTGTCGACTTCAGACACTTGACATGGAGCAACAAATGTGCTCAAGATGAGCCAACGAACGAACCCTCCCCGCCGAGTGTGACGGAAACTCACGCACGCCACGCATTCGACTACCGCGTCGAGTAACAATGGAGAACGCGCAGGCTACGGGCGGAGCATCCCCTTACGGGCCGACCCGAACCCCCCTGCGGCCCGGAGCAGAAACTCCAACCAGAAGCTGCTCATGTGCCTCGACTACGGGACGGCGTTCACTTCCATATCCTACATCGTGCTGGACCCCGACGAAACCCCAGTCGACATTGGTCTCCGCAGCGTCCGATCCGTGCGAGACTGGCCACAAACCCCCGGGTTTTTCAATCCCCTGACTGCGTGAGTGCCGAGCGAGAGCTGGTACCGGGATGGAGAATATCTCTGGGGATACACTGTGCAGCAGAAACTGCGGTCCATGTCGAAAGAGGAAGATGCGAGTTCGACAAACCGGATTGTTCGGCTGGCCAAGCTACTTCTTGACGAACAAGAAGAAGAAGCATCTTTGAGCGACCCTTTGCTCGAGATCAAGAATGCGCTGCGCACTGTGGGCAGAACGGCAAGAGAGGCAGTCACAGACTACCTCATGCATGTGTTTATGCATGCGCGCAGAGTGCTGGAACGATCTGAAGGGTTTACCCAGTCCTGGGAGGTCGAGCTCGCACTGTGTGTGTCCCGTCCAAGTGGTCTACCTATGCCCACCTCACGATGCAGGAGATCGCCCTCGAAGTCACCGCTGCCACCGATATGCAAGGGAGAAACTTCTCGCTGTTCATTCTTGACGAACCGGAGGCTGCTGTGACCTTTGCCCTGCGACGCGATACATTCGGCGATGATCGCATATTCAAGGTGCGTGCAGAGGGCCCACTCGATGGTGAAATCTTGCCGATGCTGAGCCCCCCCGAACATGAAGGAAGGTTCCGACTTTATTGTTTGCGACGCTGGAGGTGGCACTGTCGTATGTGTTTTCTCTTGCCCCCCCCCCTTCGTATTGATGGCTAGCTGACCCTTCAATTTCCCCGTGGTAGGATGTGATCACGTACCGTGTGCGGCAGACAGATCCCTTTCGGTTCGATGAAATAACAACCCCCACCGGTATGACTCACCCGGTGCGAGCTGTTGCCATTCATTCATTGATTATTGATTGTCGTGAATCTAGGAAAGGACTGTGGTTCCAGCTACATCAACCAAGCCCTGGCCAGAGACTCCAGACGCAGGCTAGCAGATGTCGATTTGGGAAGCGACACGGAGTACTCCAAGGACGCTGCAATCGAAACTGATCTCTTACGCGAGTTCGAGTACGAGGTGAAGCGAAGATACAACCCGGATGACCTTGAGGATGGTGACTGCGTGAAGCTTCGCTTATTGGGGCTGAAGGCTGACCCGTCCAGAAACTTTGGCCAGGGGCTGCTGTTGGTACCAAAGTAGGTCCGAGTTCACTGCACCACGAGCTGAGAGCTAACTCGCTTTGGAAAGGGAGCAGATGAACAGCTATTTTGAGAGAAGCATCACAGGGACCGTATCACTGATCCGGGAACAATTACGACAGGCAGAGGCGGGGGGTGTCAAGGTACGGCCCGCGCTACTAAGGCAGCTTATCGTTCCATGCTCCGTGGATGACTGTTGACAGACTCTTTTGCTTGTTGGTGGATTTTCGCGCTCACCGGCGCTCCGCAAACGCCTGCAGAGCGAGTTTACGACATTGCAAATCGTGGAACCAGAGGATGATGTGTAAGTATGATGTCTTTTCAAGGCCAGAGAGGGCCATGACTGACGACTGCCAAAGGCCCATGGAGAATGCTGTCTCGCGTGGTGGCTTGCTCAGGGCGTTGAACAAAGACGATGGCCCTCGCCGCAAGCTGCGACTGAACCTGGGGGTTTGCGTGACCGAGGAATACAACCCCAGGTTTTGGGGACACCGTGCCAGCCAGCCCTTTTACCATCCGCTCAACGGCAAGAAATACGTCAAGGAGTGCATTGAGTGGGCAATAAGGAAGGTACGTCGCTGGCTTATATATTTTGCTGAGTTTGACGAATGAACAATCGCTAACAATAAACCAGGATTGTGTCCTGGGTGAGGGCAAAAACGCGAGCATCCTCATGCACCGGGTCTTTGATGTGGATGCCGAGATGGCTGCCTACGAGACCTTGTACTTCTCGGACCAAATGGTCCATCCACACTATGAAAAGGACCACTGGCGCAATAGTGGTTGGTCAACACCTGCCTGAACGTAACCTGCATTAGCGGCTAATATGAGGCAGGGCATCGCGAAGCGGGCGTCGTCGAGGCCAGCCTGGACTTCCTGCGAGAACACCTGATCCAACCAAAGATAAACGACAAAGGCAAGGAGTACTATGTGGTTGACTACAGTTTAGAACTCGAGGTCAACGGCCGGAACATGAAGGCGTTGATCCGCTATCCCCCAGGACAGCAAGTGCAAGGCGAGAACCAGATTTGCATTGCTGCTGCTTTTAGACCCGGAACGAAATGACCGTGTCGTCAACTATGTACTACTACGATCATTTTTGTGGCTTCTTGTTCGGGGTGTATCCGTATGATATCTCCGAGTGTATGATTCAAATAATACTTAATACCAAAAGCATCAGTTCAGCGAGATGGACTGCTAATAAAAAAAAAAAAACCGGAAAAACAAGATCTACACTGCATTTTGTTCGTATCTGCTCCTGATGCGTATGATTGCAGGTGTAGCTGGGATTTATTGATGTGAAGATATAATTCAGCGGAACCGATGGAGGGTCGTTGCGGCTCAAAGTGTACATGGGGCTACGTTGTTCTGGCTTGGAGATGCTACATCAAGTACATGAGTCATCGACGGAGAGTTGCCAGCATGGGGTTGCAGTGTGGCATTCTAGTGCAGGTGGGCGATCCCACGCACGATATAACATTCCTCGCCCCCAACGATGGTGGCGGCGTGCGTACCCGAGATCAGCCACGAGAGCAGACTCCGTAGCCCCCTTGCGTGTCCCTTCATGACAGGAGCGCCTCAGTAGCGTGGCCCAGGTGGTGCAAGATTGGTCCTATTTCTTTCTGGCCTGCGCGATGTAACGAAGGGCAGATGCGACGAGGCTTCCCAGCTATCAATGAGAAAATCGCTGCTATTCCTAGGAAAATGCAACACCAAGAGTAGAAACTGTGGTTGTTCACCTGGCAGGCTTCGTAAGAGTCGTGACATTAGCTCTTAATTGGACTTCATTAGTATATACTGGCGTGTCGGATATAAGATGGGAGATGCATCAACAACTATTACCCCAGAGGCGGTATCCCTGCGCCCGTCCCCTCGACCTCCCTTCCCCGATCATCCAACTCGATAGCCTCATCCTGCACCTTGAACTGCATTGTCCTGAAAATCTTCAGCGCTCCAGCCCCACACGCACTCCCACCCGTCCGTGTCCCCGCCAACGCCTCCAAGTCATCCAAACCCTCCCCATCTATATCTATAGGCCTCGACGCCCGTCGGGTCGTATAAGCCCGTGCATTATGTGACTGCGAACTCAAATCCGTCGACAAGCCGCTTTTGGATCTATACCCCGAGTGCGACTGCCGCGACCCATCCGTATAGGAGATCCCGTCTTTATCCTCGTAGACTGCGATGATGAATTTCAGCGACGAGGTGATTTGGCAGATTATGCTGAGCGACAGGTAGATTTCCGCTGCGGTTGTGGCGTATGCGCCGAGGAGCGTGGGGGAGTCGCTGGTTAGTTGGAGGTTCGTGTAGTGCAGGCGGAGGGCGGAGAGGGGGACGAGGCTGTTCATATTAGAATACAGCATAGCGTTAGCCTGGGTTCTCTTCTGTTCTATACTGGTTTGGACAAGGTAGAGATTGGACGTACACAATCCGACACCCCAGGGCCAAAATGACCAAGAGTTTCTTGTGCAACGAAACCTTCACCTGGGACATGGCCATCGCCGAATAAACCAACAACGAGACTTCAGTGACGACATCGAGCGCTGTGATGGCTTGCCAGCGGCGGAACTGTAGCGTTAGACCAATACATCCGTTTTGCACAGTTGAGAATTCTCGACTTACTAGTCCGCTGCATTGCTCTGAACTGATATCCGTCCATGGACGGGCGTCGCACCGTATTGCGAGGAGGAGTATTGACATTATTGTCCAGGTTACTGTGAGGATGAGGATCGATCGGATGAAGCGCCGCTGCATTTGGTAGAAGAGAGACTCGTAGAAGATGCATGTTACAATCTTGGAGAGGGCGAGGGTGGCGATGGAGAGGATGTCAGCGGCGTAGCCGGTCTGAAAAGGTAAGTAAGGCTGGACGTTAGAGAGGCCGAGTGGGGTAGGATGGTACTTTGAGCATTCGATCGAGATAACCAGCTGGGATAAAGTCGATCTGGCGCCCCCATCCATAGTGAACCTGAGCTAGGACCACCGACGCTTGAGCAAAAGCCAGGATCTGGCCGAGTCATGTCAGCAGTATAGCAGGCAAGTGTGGAGCGACACCTACCACAAGAGCAGCAAAGGCGTAGTCATCCCGCTGGACAACCTGCTTCCTATGCGACGAAAAGAGCCGGGCGGCTAGCGAGGATAACGTCAGGACGATATAGAACGAGGTAATCACAACGACAAGCCCGCTATGGTCATCGACATTATCGGCGGTCAGGGGCGCACGAATATCCGAGGGAAGACGCATCGCCCAAGTCGTCCAAGACTCAGTCTCCAACAAGGGCACCGACATGGCGAGTCAGGAACAGCGGGAGAAGCAGCAGCCCAGAAGGCAGCGAGGTAGCATCCGGCAAGACAGGCAGGACATGGCAGGGCATGGCAAGACTTTTAATGCATATGAAACGCGACGGCATCTCCGAGGGCTGCTGCTCCGTGTTTACACCGCAGAGGCATGTCAATAACCCAGGCCTTGCATTTCAATAAGAGGGCCATTGTGGCGCGCCTGAATTAGAATTTTCCTATTCCCACGGTGGCCACCACGTTGTGCGCGCAGCGATGATGACTATCGTCGGGGAGTTTGGGGGGG